>JAOTBA010000006.1:19348016-19363952 GCA_025629845.1 Erythroxylum squamatum | reverse complement strand
CTCTGGTTAGGAGCAAATCTGCTCTGGATATACTGTAGTGCCTAGCACATTACAGATATATAAATAATATAGCAAAAACTCAGTATTCTGAGCCTAGAGTTCTATCACTTACATCTATAGCTCATAAATGTCTCATCGAATTGTTAGAATGTCCTCTTTTTGTCCTACATCACCTCCAAATATAAAAGCTTAAGCAATAAGGTGTAGCAATCCATTAACCTTAGAAATATGTGCTGAATTAGATAACTTGACACAAATAGTAACTATGAGGGTTGAAAGAGGTATTGTCACGCAAAAAAAATGGTCTACAGGTCTCAACTCCAGAAAAGTCCAGTCAGCACCTAGAGAAAACAAGAGTACCTTCAAAGTCATCCATGGTGAAATTTGGGGAGTGGTCATGCAAGGAATGTCCAAAGCTTGATAAAATGGGCAGAGAATCTGCAGCAGCTACTTCAGCCTTAATCTTCTCCCTCTGTTCCTAGATTTCAAAATAAGATATAATTCTAAGAGTATGCACATCTATATTATGCTTGCGCAGGAAAACTTTATGGATATCTATATTATGCTTGCACATGAAAACTTTCCTTTCCTCTTTCCTTCACAAGGAGAGTGAACTTCCAACTTCTATGTGCAAAACAAAATAGAAAGGGGAAAAAACAACTATTAAAAATCTTTCGAATGAACCAAATAGGTGCCCAGCATATTATAAATGGTTCCTTTCAGCAGACAAATTTTGCAACAAATATGGCATATTACAATAATGTAGAAGCATGCACACCTTCTTGGCAATTTGTTTCCTTTGCCTTTCCCGCTTTTTGATTTCATCCATGAAAGGAAGCAGGGCATTGGGAGGTAGCATCTCACTCAAATCAATTTCGCATAGCTGATAGAAAAGAGATATTGTGGATTGCAGTCATCAAGAAAATGAGATAAGCATAGAAAAACCAATGGTGTAAGGTACCTGAAACGTTGTTGTCAATGAAAAATGACTTAAAAATCGATAGCGTCGTCTTGTGGTCTCTGACTGAGTCACTGACTCAAATTGCAGAATTTTTCCACTTATTCTGAAATTTATAATATCTTGTTAACTGAAAGTGAAATCCCCAATAATGAATTTCTTGTACGACAGATTACTATAGCAAATCAATGTTCAAAAGATCATTAGTAACCTCAGACAACCTATCTTCACTATGCTTAAGAGTATCAATTTGTCATTTTAATTGAAAAGCATTTATCTTCAGGTCACTCATTACATGAAGAAACTTGTCACAATGATTAAGCCACAGCTGCATTATAAAACAAAATATACATTCATAACTTGAAACAGTTATGGCCTTGAGTGTTTGTCAAGGTATCTACATACCAAAAACTCGAGTGTAGCCTATCAACAGAAAGCATGCAAGTAGAGCTGATATGACAAAACAATTCCCGTATATTCTAGGAGATGCAGAAAAAAATGCATAGCCAGTATTTAGAAAATTTGAGCATATCATAGCTGCTTGAATTATAAGTACCAAATATCTGAATTATTTACCATAGAAAAAATGTGGAAGATGGCCATACCTGGGTGGAAGCATATCATAGTTCCCGTAATGATGTAAAAGACATTTCATGTTCAATGGATGAAGAATGAGATGCTGGCCATCAAATGCCTGAAACAGAAACAAAACAAAGTGAGAATAAAGCAACAACTATTAATGCTCTGCAGTAGAGCTTAAAGGGCTATTACTATCCTAGGCACATAAAAAACTTGAAAGAATAGATAAAACATTTTATGCAAGTTGAAGTTGAATTTAGTTGGGGTCTGTTAAGATCCACGCTTAAATTTTACTATTATGTAGCATTTGGGATCCTCAGACTTGGTCTATTGTTTGTCTTGACACAACATTGAAATTACAATTCCTCAGTGAATTCCAAGGAATTAACCCATAGTTATTTTTAATAGAACTCAAATTCTGGGATAGGAGCAAATAATCCTAATTTTGAACAACCCAATTTTCACTAAATTACTACAGTTTGTTGCAATTTCAATATTGGGAATTCTAATTCCAAGTTCACGAGAATTAGAATTTTATACAATTTTATATATGTCTAGTTGACAAATGCAATAACTGTTTTCTTAACAAATAACAGTGAATAGAAATTAAATTGCCTTTTTGGAGATAATACTGCTTATTTTTGTTTGAAGTAAAAGTTTTGATTCTCCGGCTGCTACTTTCCAAAAACACAAAAAAGTTGTCTTTTTTAAACATACATTTCATTTCATTTTCACTTAGGCATCAGAATTCTTACCATTTACTCAATTTAGGCAGCTGCAATCACCTAAAGAATGAATGGTTGGCTAAAAATATCTCATACACTAAGATACACTATGAATCTGATATGTAAAGGAAGGTAAGTTGTTAACAAGCCAGTGAAGCAGCAAAATTGAGAGCCATTATTGTTACGCCATATGGAAGTTTAGAAAAATAAGATAACCTCATTCCCACCCTTTAAACAACAGATTTCCACAGAGAATGAAGTACTGAACAGAAAATACAGAATCTCACAGTCAAAATGGGAGGCAGAAAATAAAGTAAGATGCCATTAACTTACCCAGATTAAAAGCTTTAAGACACGCAATTAGGAAGAGCAATTAAGGTCAAGCATGTATAATATTCAAGTCAACAGATAAATGCCTATCATGTTACAGATATGAAAACTTAATAAATATGAAAATTCTATTTCTCATCCACATCACAAGAAGGATAGATTTGGAGATAAAATGAAAGGCATTGATGTATTCTATCTTGTTAATAGTTTGTTAATTATGACTTACATTGAAGACCACAAAGGTTCTCCTATACAAGATGATCTCCGTTCCTCTATTATCTAAAATAACAAAGTTCCTAAACAAGAAGGAAACAACTTTGAACAATTCTGAAGTGAAAACAGTAAAAAGAGAGGGAGTCAATCAACTACAATCCATCACCTCAAATGGTAATTGTATTTCAAATTACTTGCAACAATATATTGATTAATTATCCTTGATTCCCAGGATGTAAGATGTTCATGGCACATATCACCTAGGGGAAAAAAATGTATAGGAGTCTTTCGTATCTTATTCACATCTTCCTTTGGGGATAACATGTCAAGCCAAGGGCAAATCACATACATACAAAAATTATGTTTTATAGGACCTAATATAGTAAAGTGTCGTCCAATCGTTAATGAAAATATTGCAAAGCATCATAAAGCCCAGGCTATATTACAAATAAAATATCTTATAAAAAGACAGGAAGTATGTCATAACAACTGATATGGCAAAACCAACAACAGCAGCCCGACTCAATATAAGAATTGACGCCCCATTACATAAAGACAGATAAACATGGTCACCTGGACTCTAAGTAAGTATCGGTTTGTAACCATTAATAAGCAGTAACAACTAAATAAAACATTTCTTAGTAGCACTGACCTGGTAGAAATTGTATGAATCATTGACATTTACATCTTCAAAACTATTTGAGAGTCTCTGCAAGCTCTTGCTTTCATCATATGAGGATGATGAATTTGCATCTTGGTCATCAAAAGACCCAGTGACATCACTGGTTACATTGTCTGATGGTTTATGCTGGTAATTGATATTGATAGGTGTTGTACATTGGGAACTACGCACGTCACCGTAAAAATTAGTTGCATTTTCAGTTGACAAATTCCCTTGAGATCCTCTCTTTGTAGTCTGTTTACCGTTTCTGCCACTGTCTTGTGTCTTTTGCTCATTCCAGCACTTCTTTTTCTGTTCTAATAGTTCAATTGCCACACAAACATAGGGGAGTTTTCCCAAGTCGTCCACAAGTCCTGAATCTGCTTTGGCTAACCAACTATCCAAATCAGACATAGCTTTTCTGGCAGACAGTTCCACGTCTGACGTAAAAGTAAACTTCGAGAAGGGATCATAGACATCACCACTGTAACTTGTCATAATATCTGTCTTATGTTTATTTCTCTGAGATAGACTGAATGAATCCTTTTGTCGGGTTAAAAGCAAGAATTCCATGGTATCCCCAACATTATACTGCTTAACATTCTCAATATTGATGGTGTACAAATCCTTTTGACTTATCATGACAAAGCATAATGGGCATCTTTTGAAGCACTCACGTTTATGATCTGTCTCACCCATTAATAAATACTGAAGGATGCAGGGAAAACAGAAGATATGCCCACATGAAGTTATTTGAGGGCATAGAGGATACTCCAAACAAATTGGACATTGCACTGGAAATGGCGTGGAATAGTTCACACAAACTATATCCTCCCATCTAAGCATTTTATCTGGATCCAGTGATTCCGGAGTGTGATCTCCAGTGTCTAACACAACAAACTTGTAATTAGCCTGAAGAAATAAATCCTTGTTATAGGGCTTAATCTTCCGATAACGTCGTGGTGGAGGAGGAGCCCTCGACTGAGGGCGCTCAATTGGGTCAAAATGGAAATTCAGCAGATGATTAGCGTTCATCATTTGAGCTCTTTTTCCTGCCGAATGTGAACCACTTCCATGAGAATTCATAGGGCTGGCAGTCTGTTGACTGTCAGGAGTAGCAATCATTTCTGGCATTTTCCCCTTTGATTGAGCAGATCCAACCCCTTGACCACCTGAGTGAGACACAGATTGCATGTCTTTTTCTAGGTGGGAGAAACTTTTATCTTTTGGTGTCCCTAGCTTGGTCACCTGAACAGAAAAACAAAAGACAGCACCTAAGTCCCATTGTCAGATTCATGGCCAACCATTAATCCCGCAAAGTGCCAATATTAATGTCAACTAGTTAACAAAAGAATATCTTAACCCAGATCGTGCATAAACAAAACAAGATGCACGTATACCCATTCTAATGATAGGATAATAACTAAATAAGCACCCGAAAACTAAACAAAAAGAAAATTTGCAGTACCTTTTCGGATGCCCCACAATGATCTTCTGCAGCTGGAGCCAAAGACTCTGCCATATACACACACTATCAATACTTCCCAAATGTAAAAGAATAGATCTTTTCACAGCAAACATGTCGACAAGCATTCATCCTCATCAAAAGAGAATACGAAAGCCATATAAGCCACAATATATGAACTAACACTATACACATCGTATAGAAACAGTATACACACGAAGAGTGAACATACCCACAATATCCATCAATAAAAATAAAAACGAGCCAGCAAAAGCCTAAAATGGACCAAACAACGCACGCCAGCAAAGTAGAATCAATCAACACCGCGAAAAAACAAGAAAAAGAAAAGAACCTGCAGTAGGGCTGTGTGGCGGCCATTGAGAAGGAGAGGATTGCACTCCTTGGAATTGACGGGAGGGAGAGATTCCATAATTGGGGAAACTAGGGTTAACAGAGATACAACCAACAGAAGACGACGATGTAGAACCTTGGGTCTGTGTAGGCAAGATGGACATGAAAATTCCACAAAATCGCTAATTTTGTTTTTCTTCTTCGCTTTCAAGCTCTGGTCTGATCCCGTCTAGAAGACCAGTCCCTCGAGCTCCATTAAACTACCAAAATTTTCGTATCCGCTTATACCCTCCAATCGCCTCTACAGTCGACGTGCTTATTGTTGGAGTTTTTTGACATTTAACCCTCTTTTTAATCGGGTCCTCTGATCCGTGTTTGGACTTGGAGACCCGCCCGATTCAGTTATGTTACCTACCACTGTTAGGTCAGCTGGCCGGAACTGAACCCAATTCGCCGTAAACCCATATTTACATGGTTAGTTTTATTATTCTATTAAGACCTTTTTTATTTCAAGAAATTCGTTTTACTTTGGAGGTGGTCCAATGTGCCACCAAAGTTGATAATTAAAAAAAATAAAAAAGGCGGCCTTTGGCGTTGCTTCTTTTTTTCTATTTTTTTAAAGAGAAATTGAACAGAAATTATACAACTAAACGCGAAAAACAGGCTTTTGATAAATCCTCTAGCAGGATTATGTAGCACCCTATAGGTGTAGTAGTAAAATAAGTAACACCAACATCAAAATGACCGGCATAGTTAACAAGCCAGTAGACACATCTGTTGCTCTCCCGATATATACGCCGATAGTGAAAAAAGGAAAAGCACACCATCCACCGTACGCTTTTTACCTTCTTCCTCGTAAACAACATTTTAAGTTACACACCAGCCATCAGCAGAAACTCTCATCCTCTTCTATCTCCCGAAACACAAAATATAATAATTGGTTTTTGGTTACGTTGGACCTACAATATAACCGTTGTTAATTACATTCGTATGACTATCGAGAGAGCGAGCTTTAGTAGAGTGTAACATGGCGTCTGATATTAGTGGGGTTAGCTCGTTTTGTTAATCAGTACACTTTAAAACAGGCTACGAGAAGAACGACATTCGTAATTCCAAAGACAGTAGTGCATTAAAAAACATGAAGATCCCTAAGATATTGACACAAATTACTTTATATGATTCCTATTTTTTTCTCTTTCATATTTTTTCTTATTTCTTTTAATCTTTTAACTCAATTGAATTCTATCTTTTGAATATGGCTTTCAATGGAGCTCTAAATAGCATTAATTTGAAGTCTTGATGCAAATCTAGTATTTACTTTTTCTTTTCTTTTTTTGCATCCAAACCAAACCTCTAAGTTCAAAACAATTCATTTATTTAATTGATTGTATTCATCATACCCATCTTCTTCATATTCCCAAAACTGGAATTTTACAATCAAAAGAAAACAAATTGATTTAGCTTATTGCATAAAAAAACATTATTTTGAAGGCCTGAATAAAAAGCTAATGTGTTAGTTTATACTAGAAAATCAATCAATTGATTATATATTTATGATATAACTAATTAAAAGTATTATTTATCTCATGCATATTTATTTTATTAAATAACATATAAAATAAGGACCATGGAATAGTCATAATTTGTAAATAAAATTATTATTTTTATATTACATTTACGTATTATCCCTAAATTATTCATAATTATTTTTTATTAAGATTGAGCATTAATAGAGCAAAAATACTAAAACATGTTGTGTTCCTTTCTTATGAAAAAAGTAGTCGATCTTATCAACTAAAATATTGAGATACTCAAATAAATATGCTGGTATTTTTTAGAGAACAAATTCACCAATTTAACATAATATGAGAATTCTATGTAAAACATTACTTGTGTGTTTATAGAAATTCTAATTGTGACAATTGTATAAATGATATTTTGACTTGAAATTTCTAAACTATGTCTGATAAGGATTGTTATATTTTGATACTACTTATGACCTATTATAGTCAATATTAGTTCAGTTGGTAGTTATTGGTATGATGTAACCTATATAGTGGTAGTTGAATGAACATGTAGGATTCTTCACCTTAAGGTAATTAGGGACAATATTCCATTATTCTCTATTGGTATTGATTTGAAAAATCCTTACTAAAGTGGAATGATATTTCAAAACAGTTTTCAAATATCATTAAAAGAATTTGTCACTAATGTTAGGAAACTAATACGGTTGGACTCAAATAAAGTATATTAGTTATTCTCTATTTCTAATTAAAACATTATATGATAAAATGATTAAATTATACAAAAAAATTATATATAGAAAAGTTAGTCAAAAACTATTTTTAACATTTCTAATATCTGGGTGGTCATTATATGTTATTAGATGTCAATCAATGTATGGATATAAGTTGCTTAATTAGAAAATTGGAGATAAATTAAAGGATTTCAATTTATCTAATCTTGATATAATCTACAATTATAATTGATATCTATTGCTAACAAATTAAGTAACATAATAGGTCATATGCAAAGATTTAATCAAGTTAGACTTGATTACAAAGTTTGTGAAACTTTAAGATCGAATATAAGATATTAAATAAATAAGCACCAATATCAAATATTGGATCTTAGTTGAACCTAATTACTATTTAATTAGAATTAATTATGATTCTAATTAAAATTAAAATCAAAATATTAATATTACTTAATAATCTATAGAAAAAATTAGTGAGAGAAGTTCTAGCTTCTCTCTACCTACCAGGCATGTGTTGTGTGATCTAATTATAAATGCTTTCCCTTCGCTTGAGTGGCCTCTCCTTTTCTATTTTTCAATTGCTCCATCCTTCATTCATTAGCTTTCTTCTAATGTTTTTGTAGTTCTTCTTTATATTTTTTATTTATGTTGCCTTATGAGTCTCTTACTACTTCGTTTTGTTTAATACTCCATTTTTAATGTTGAGTCTTCTTGTTCTTCTCATTGATTTATAATAGACACACATTATTTTTAACACAAAATTCAAAGTATATAGCTTATGTTTTTTATGAATTTAAAGGATTTTACTTAATTTAAGAAGTTTTGTCATTGTAGGCCATATTTCTTCCCATATAAGGAAAGTTGGAAAAGGATTGGATTGAAATGGAGCAATTTTGAAAGAATTGGAGAAGAACCACATAATAAGGCAATATACATGGTCCCATGTTAAGGGTAGAGTATAAAAGTGATTGCTTTTATTTCTTTAATATGCCTTACACCCCCTGTGTTACCCTTTGTATGAAGAACACGTTGACATATATGGTCCTGCGTATATACCCATATTGGCATTAGTAAATTAATTTTAAATAATTTTATAAAGTACACAAGGACACGTACCCCACTAAAAGTAAAGGTTCATCATTTTGTGCTAATTCTATAATCATTCATCTCTGAGCAAATTTTTGATCAAAAGGCTAAGCTCCTAATAAGACCATTTGATGAAAATGATTTTAAGGAAGCTTTATTAGCTTTTAAACCTAATAAAGCCCCAAGTCTTAATGGTTTAAATGCTTAATTTTTTCTAAATCACCTAGTCTCATACAAAAACCTTAGCCACAAAGGTAGCTCTAGAATTTTTCAATCGTGGTAAAACGTTAAGGGAGCTTAATAATATTTTCATTAATCTGATTCCTATATTTCACTCTCTTAATTCTCTAAAGGATTTTAGACTAATATCTTACTACACTATTTATAAGGTCATCTTTAAGCTAATAGTTGATAAACTAAAAGTTATTTTCACATTCTATACAGATCCTTCATAAGGAGCTTTTATTAAGGGAAGGTATATTAGGGATAGTGTTTTAATTGCTTAAGGAGTTATTCAAGAACTATAATAGGAGACACTTAAGAAAGAATTGTGCATTTGTGATTTAATTTCACAAGGCCTTTGATTCCACTGGTTTTAACTTTATCTTAATCTCTCTAAAGACATTCACATTCCCAACAATTTTTGATGGTTGTATTGAACAATGTACAAAAATTGCATGTTATAACATTCTAGTCAAAAGGGAGCCTTTTAAACTCATCAAAAGTGCAAGAGGATTAAAGCAAGGAGATCTTATATTCCCGTATCTCTTCAAATTGTGCATAGAAGTCCTTTCTAGACTGATGAGATATATAATTAACGAGTTGAAAAACTTCAAGTTTCATTTTAAATGCTAGAAACTAAGGATATACAACTTATCATGTGCAAATGACCTTATTCTCTTCTTAAAGGTTGATGTAAGCATAATTAGTGCTCTAATATCTATAATGAACACTTTCAGAAAGCATCTTAGTTTTACCATTGATAAAGACAAGAATTGAATATTTATTTATTTTAGAGCTCAATATATTTCTAATTAGCTCTCCAATTTGACATGTTTAAAGATTATGAAGCCTCCTCTCACTTATTTAGGCATTCCCATATCCTCTAAGAGACCTATTTATATTGAATTTCATCCATTGATTGAAAGAATTTAAAAGCGAATCACAAATTAGCACAACAAAAGCTTGTCTCCAATAAAAAATTTACAACTTATCAATTCAATGCTCAGTAGCCTCCATATATATCAGTTTGCTTATATGATGTTTCAGATAAGTTTAGTGAAGATGATAGAGTAATTAATAAGGAGATTTCTAACGTCAAGTGATATTTCTAAAAGAACACTTGCTAAAGTTAAATGGAGTGAATTATGTTTACCTAAGGAGGAATGATGTAGTGGAATAATTCCAATCAAATTCACTAATAAGGTCCCTATGATCAAAAGAATATAGAGGATGCTCACTAATAAGGAAGCTCTTTAGGTTAAATGGATATATGTAAATTATCTAAAGAATGAAAACTTATAGAATATCCTTCTTAAATATAACTCCTTATGGACTATGGTTCATATCCTCAAGCTAGGGGAGAAAATTGAGGTTGGAATTCAAGCACATGAGAGACAATGGGGCTTTTATTTGGTCCTGGCATGATAAATAGACCAATTTTGGTCCTCTAAGTAGTATAACAAAACTCACTCATCTTCGGAAAAATATTTAAACAATACTTTAGTTAAATATGTCCGTAGGAATAACCTAATGCTTCCTCAGTTGGCAAGGACATCACTCATTAGTCATCTCTTTAGTTTTAATCTCAACTCTAATGTAGAGGACACAATTAAATGGTGTAGACACCCAACTAATATATTCTCTAATTCTATTTGTAAATTGTTATTAAGGAATCAATCTACAAGGGTAAACTAACACAAGATAGTATGGTTTAAACAAGCTAGCCCTAGAGTGTCCTTCGTCCTTTAGCTTACTATAAGGGAGAGGTTAAGAACATTAGATAGGCTTAGAGGAATTCTCAATTTACCAAATTCTTATGGACTTTTCAGTTAAAAAATAAATCCATGGAATATCTGTTATTTATGTGCAATTTCTTCTCTTACATATAGGGAAAACATTAAACTTCTTTGCAACTTAAGCTATCCTCCTATAAGTTGGTTTGATCAATTGGTTAAGTTAAGGTATAATATAAGTAAAGGAGATCTAGTAGTTTAAAAAATTGCTTAAGGAAATGTGGTTTATGCCTTGTGGAAAGAAAGAAATCAAGTGATCTTTCTTAAGAAAATCACTAGTAAGCATATCATATTAATAAATATGTCAAGAATTATTAGAGAGTAGTTGGTTGCTCATCAATTCCACCACAAATGTAATGATATTATTGCTCTCTATTAGAAATTGCCTACCATCAATTAATCATCACATTGCCTTGGAACTTGCGAGAATTATATTTGATTCTTATGAAGGTTAAGAGTTTATTTATTCTTTATTTTTACGCAATTTTGTTTAGATTATTAAGCTTGAATGTAAAGTTAGTAATTGCAGTGACATCTGGAATGATAATTAGAACTCTATTCATAATCTATCATGGTCAGGATAATGTTGGTTCCTAGTGGCCCCTATATCTTCCATAATTCAGAAGTCTTTGGTTATCATTTCTTCTTATTCTTAAGATATTATTGGTTAAAAAATTGTATTTCTTCCCTCTTTAGGTTCCTTAATTTGCATTTCCATCTAACTTGTATTCAATAGAATTATTTTGTTATGTCATATATACTTTGACATTGATTCCTATTTTGCATCTCCTTTTTAGAGTTATTTTTTTATAATTCATTTTAATTTCTCAAAAAATCAAATTAATAAATATTTCAAACCCTATTATAAATAGGAGTAGGCTTTAAAGGAGATAAAACTTCTTATTTACTCGTATCTACACCACTTGTAGAGTTCTCTTAATATATTCATATAGATACTATTAGAGATCGGTGGTTGCATTGAAATGATTTCACAAATTGGTTTGACAAAAGAGCTACAAAAAAGAAATCAACCATCATAATAAGGTACAATTTTATGATTCATAGTTTATTATGTTTATGTATTAACCTAGTTATAGAATTAAAATGATCTTAACATTAGGAAATCATGATTATTATTATTTTTGCATGAGGGAGAGGTTTATCCAACTTCCCAACATAACGGTCATTCAATTCTTTAAAGAAAAATCATTTAAAGTTATAGGTAATACTAAGTTTCACAATAATTCTTATTCAACTAGGTAGAGATTGTATCAAAATAATTTACACATGATTTCTCAATTATTGAGTCTGTTCAAATTGACTAAGTTGGCAAGAGATGGAGTATTAGACAATACGGCGTTATTGTTATGCGTTTTTTATTAGGTAATAATTCGTAGCTTATAACTTGACCAATGGTAACTTATTAATATATATATTTTGGTTTTTATGGATGTTATATTTGGTTATGATATTTGGTTTAATGTTATTGAAATTTATTTTTTTTATTATCATGGTGCACAAAAGAAGAGAAAGATGCAACTAGAGCACCATTTGCTCCATTAGAAAGAAAAAATGTCATAAAGTCAAAAAGAAAGACAATTAATACGTATTTTATTAAAAATAATATGATGATAATATAAAATTATTTTGATTTAAAAATTCAAGATGTAGGTCGAAGATGAAGTTGTCACCTCCAAAACAAGCCAAAGAAGTAGGGGCACGGAGAGCAAGCTATGATATTTGCATTAGATTAAACTAAATTAATATAGTTTGGTGATTGAATATTACTAGTAGTTGATTTTAAGTAATTTGTATAAGTATTTGCAGAGTTTTAAAATGTGTTTTTTAGAAGGTTCAAATTAATGTAGGACCTTACTCTAAAGTAGATGAAGTGGGTCATCAATATGGGATTCGGTGAACTTCAAAGGATGGAAAGTTTTAGGTTAGGAAGGACACGTGTTATTGGTTGTATGGTTGGTTTGATTTGGACAAGTTATCTTTAAGAGTAAGGGAAGATCAAGTGAAGGAGATTATACCATTGCATAGATTGTCAGGATCAGGCTTTGAGAGGATTACAAAATTAATGAGCACTAAATTATTATCAAATGAGTACTTAATAAAGTAAAGGGTGAACAAAATGAGGAATGATTTTAGCATAACTTCCTTTTATATGGGTTATATGTTTCTTTTGTATCCAAATAGTAATTATGATATCAATATATAAATGCTAGATATTGTAGTTGATATTGACAATTGTGAGCAGCTTGGTTAGGGGATTCTGTCTTGGGCCATCTTTATAAACGAGCCCACAAGTTTTTCCAAGCTTTAAAGGACAAAGGTGTTATACCTTGAATGGGTGGATGTGTAGTTGTATTGATGGTGAACCATAAGTCATAAAAAGTGAATCTTGCCAATTGATATGCAGACTTGTATACAATGTTTTAAATTTTAAAATTGAATTAATTTATAATTTATTCGTAGATATTTAATATTGGCATGTTATGCGCGAACTGACACTTTAAATAGGGGAACATGGTGAGGATTAACATTTGGGGCAATGTCAGTATCAATAAGTGATTGGCCTAGGGTTAAGGTTAGCATTAATTTCACCGCAAGTACACGGTATAGCTGTAGCTAGCATAGGCAAGTACAATCGGTCCCATAAAGATGGTAAATACTAATAGCTACCTTTTTTTATTATCTAGCCTAAGAATCAAAATTTTGAATTTTAATTAAAACTAAACCTATTCAAATAAAAATAACTTAATATTAAACAATTATAAACTCAGAACAAGTACAATATTAAGAAAAATCAATATCAAATAGCAGTGTCTAGGTAATAAATCCCCCTAAGAATCCTTGAATTATTAACTTTTTTATCATGCAATCATATTATTGATTATTGGACCATGAAAATTCCTATATTATGTTAATAATTCTTTTGAGACTATTAACAACTAATCCATCAGTTGATTAACAGAAATATTTCTAGCTAGGATTGCTTTATCGATTTATAAATTTCGCTATTAAGTTTGACCCTAATCCGGAGAATTTTATGTCGACCTATCTCTAGATTTGCATGCAACTCCTTCCAATTACGGTAGATATATTCATACAAGGGGATTTCTCAATCTCAATCATATGAAATCATATTATGCATAAATATTCTAGATATATTAGAACAAGAATAAAACATATAATTGGATCGTAATAAATAAATCAACTAATTGCGTTGAATAAAATATTAAAACATATTGTTATTACAAACTAGGGTTCATTACACCTAGACTTTAAACACATTTAGTTAGTAATCATAGAAAACGAAATCAAAGATAAACATGAAGAAAAACTAATAGAAAACAAAGAAATCGTAATTCTAAATCTCCATTTCTCTTCTATTGAATCTTCTTGTAAATATGGATTTGATGTTGTTATCCACTGGATCTCTTGATGTATTTTCCTCATCCTTTGATCAAAATCGTCGCCTCTCTAGGTGTCTTATATCTTAAAACTACTTAATATTTTGGCTCCCTTTAATTTGCCTCTGCTCACATCCTTTTATAATAAAATTTAGGATTTCTGGGATATACATGGTCATTTACATGGGTGTGGAGGAGACCCAGTATATTAAAAAAATTTGAATTTATGATTTCACACTGGCACAAAGACTTTCTCGGGCAGCATACAGTCGTATATGTCAAGATACATGGGTGTGTAACTTCACATGATTAGAACTCAAATTCTTCAATCTTCACACATTTACAGAGACTTACATTGTCATGTTACACGATCATGTAGGTCCTTAGTTACTTCAAATCTTCTTTTTACACCATGTTTTCATCTGAAGTATTGTCCTTTTTGTCTATGAAGGCAAATATAACCTACAAATGCATTTAGAGAGAGTTAAGTACTAAATATACAACAAAACTATAAAATATCACGCAAAACATGTTAAATATGGGTGTATAGATATAGTCAAATATGCATTTATAATAAGATGTTAGATGTTGGCAGCTTTCAAAATAGGAGTACAGGAAGCTAAAGATATTTATTAAAAAAATTAATTTGATTAACAATAATAATAAGAAAATAGGAGAATAACGTTTGGAGGGCTTTAAAATTCTCCTATACCAAAGAACCAATAGAAAATATGACAACCTTTACAAAACACCAAGTTCCAACACATAAAAATGATAGTGTATAACAAACCATCAAGGCCTTTAGACACGACAACATTTGAAGTTTAAACCTTTTAACCCGCATCGTCATGTAAAAGAAGATAAGAAATCCTAATGTTTCGACCATTTTGTATTGTTTTACCTGATTAAGGTTGGAAGATTCTGGAGATCGTCAACCTCTAGGGGGACATGCATGAGTGATTCATAGAGGAGAATCTCAGATCAGGTAAATTTGACAAATTCTTTAAAGTGATGATTTCCAAATTTCTCTTGCTTTTCCTCATATCTCTTTCTTCACTGGTCCATCAATTAATAGTCTCAACAACAGATGGATTCTTAGTTAAAACCTAGCTTTGTATCCGTTTAGCCCTCTGTCACCTTGCGGTAAGTCTCCCATCTGATGCTTTCTCCATGGTACATTTGAGTTTTGGATTATATTTTTAATAAAATTTAGCATTGTAATTTAAATATTTATAACTATAGGCAAGCATTGATAATGTTACATGAACAAAGTTGGTGACACCTGGGAAGGAATCTATATCTCGTAGAATAACTCTAACTTTTAAATTTATGCATGATAAGTGCCTCCACAGAAAAGCCAACTCAAGAATAAGGTAACATAGTAATTATGTTATGATAAAACTAATGTTTATACATATTCTATTGAATATTATTAACATTTATTCATTTTTGGTTAAAATGTATTTACAGGTTTACTGATAGTGACATTTAACATAATAGGTGATTCCAAATTTACTTTATGATATATGGTTCCTTTATATAGAGCTTATGGTATGATTTTCTAATAGTTTATTTATCAAATTTGTTACTTGAGATTGTAGTCCTTAGAGTTCTTCTATGCAGGTGTTGCAATGGAATTGAAATTGATGTTATAACCTTGTTAAGTGAACGTAAACCATGTTTCAGACAAAAATATGGACAAATCCTTATCATCAGTTGCTTGTCTTGCATCTTATTTCCAAGTATGTAAGTAATATTGGTGATTGAGCCAAGTTTATATTATAAATTGGCTGCATTTTTATAACTGTTTATGCACTCGTTGACTCCAAATTGATAACTTTTGTGCTTAAATTGGTTCCTTGTAACGAGCTCTTTTA
>JAOTBA010000006.1:19315950-19326566 GCA_025629845.1 Erythroxylum squamatum | reverse complement strand
ACATAACTGGAATAACAAAATCAGACTTTTGTTTTGCGTCGTTCATATTTTTTGACCCACGAATGCATCTGTAACAGTGCACTTATCCAATCTCATCTTTTCTTTCATAAGACCATTTATCATCCTCTTCATATTCTTTTGTTGACCCTCTTGATTCTTGTCTATTCCTAAAATTGTTCATGAAGTCTTGTCTCGTCCTGGTTGGCGAGCGGCAATGATAAAAGAGATTAATACTCCAATTACTAATGGTACCTAGAATTTAGTGAATTTATCCGCAGGAAAAAAGACAATCAGATGTAAATGGATATTTGTTGTTAAAGTCAATTATGATGGTTCAGTAACTCGACTTAAAGCTCACCTTGTTGCTAAAGGTTGTGCTCAGACTTATGGTCTAGACTACTCTGATACCTTTTCTCCTGTGGCTAAGTTGACATCTATTCGTTTGTTTGTTTCTATGACAGCTACTCATGCTTGGCCTTAGCATCAATTGGACATAAAGAACGTGTTCCTACATGGAGATTTATAGGAGGAAGTTTACATGGAGCAACTACCTGGATTTGTTGCTCAGGAGGAGTATGGGAAAGTGTGCCATCTTCAAAGATCTCTTTATAGTTTGAAACAATGTCGTCGTGCATGGTTTGGAAAATTCAGTCAAGCCGTTGAACAATTTGGAATGAACAAAAGCAAATTTGATCATTCTATCATCCACAAGCATTCTACATCCGGCATTATTATTCTTGTTATGTATGTAGACGATATTTTATCACTGGCGATGATGCCAAGGGGATCTCATCTCTAAAAACGTTTCTTCAAAGCCATTTTTAGATAAAGGATTTGGGAGTTTTAAAATAATTCTTGAGAATTGAGGTAACAAGGAATAACTTCTTATCTAAAAAAAAAATCTGCTTGATTGTTATTTGAAACAGTGAAATTAGGGCTAAATAATGCAGTGCTCCTATGTCACCTAATGTGCAACTTACAAAAGATGGAGATTTGTTTGAAGACCCTGAGAATTATAGAATATTGGTTGGAAAACTGAATTACCTTAACAGTAACTTGACCTAAAATTGCTTACTTACTTAGCATTGTGAGTCAATTTATGTCTTCACCAACAGTTTATAACTAGGCCGCATTGGAGCAAATTTTGTGTTACTTGAAGGGAACCACCTGGACAAGGTATATTCTATAGAAATCATGGTCACACTTATAGAATGCTTTTCAAAAGTAGAATGGGCAGGGTCCAAGATTAATAAAAAATCTACCACTAGTTAATTATGTCTTTCTTGGGGAAATTTGGTTTTATGGAAAATTAAGAAACAAAATGTTGTATGTCGCTCGAGTGTAGAATCAGAAAACAAAGGTATGGCACAATCTGTATGTGAAATAATGTGGATATATCAACTTTAACCGAAATTGGGCTTAAAGTTGATATGCCAGCAAAATTATAGTGTGATAATCAAGTTACTCTTCATATAGCCTCTAATTTTGTGTTTCATGAACGGACTAAGCATATTGAAATCGACTGTCCTCTTGGTCGTGAAAAGGTGCAACAGAATCAGGTATCTATAGGATATGTGAAAGACTGGAGAACAACTAGGAAATCTCTTTACAAAGGTTCTAAATGGGACCCAGGTTGAATATCTATGAAACAAGCTGGGCATGATAAACATCTATGCTCCAGCTTGAGGGGGAGTGTTACTGTTATAGATTATGAATAAATGTACAGATATTATGGGGATTATCAAAATTTAGGTTTTTAAGATATCACTTTATTGATACTTAATAGGATATATATATACACAAAGAGTACAACATAGATTAGGAAACTAATCTCCTAATCCCACTAAACTGGGAAGCTAACCTTATCTGAGGATCCCTTATCTTTAGGGATCCTAATAATAGATATCCTATATTTGATATTTACCTGATACAATATCTATATCTATTAGTACGGATTCTCACACTCCCCCTCAAGCTGGTGAATAGGAATTTTCCATTCCCAGCTTGGATACAATGCCCTCAAATATTAAGCTACTCAACCATTTAGTGAGAATGTCAGCAAGTTGCCTCTGTGTTGACAGATACGGAGTGCATATCAAACCACTGTCTAACTTCTCCTTGATGAAATGTCTATCCACCTCAACGTGCTTAGTTCTATCATGCTGAACTGGGTTGTGGGCTATGCTTATTGCTGATTTATTATCACAGGAAAGTCTTATAGGAACATCACACTTAATCTTTAAGTCTTCTAGAATGATTTTCACCCAAAGCAATTCACATATACCTTGTGCCATAGCACAAAATTCTGCCTCTGCACTAGATCGTGCTACTACCCCCTATTTCTTACTTCTCCATTTGACCAGATTCCCTCCAAGAAAGGTATAGTACCCCGACGTAGATCTTCTATCCACTATCGATCCTGCATAGTCAGCATCGGTATATGCTTCAAGTGTCGTACCTCCATTTCTTTTAAACAAAATCCCTCTTCCTGGAGTTCCCTTAAGGTATTGCAAAATTCTATGTGCTGCTTGTAAGTGAACTTCTTTAGGACTATGCATAAATTGACTTATCATGCTTACAACATAGGCTATATCAGGTCTGGTATGAGCCAAATAGATGAGTAGTCCTGTAAGTCGTTGATACATTTCCCTATTCAATGGAACATCTTCCTCTGTTTTTCCCAGCTTAAGGTTCGGCTCCATGGGTGTATTTGCTGGTTTGCATGCAGCTTTACCCGTCTCCTTGAGTAAATTAGTAACATACTTCTGTTGGGATATAAAAGTTCCTCTCCTGGAGTGTGCTACCTCAATTCCCATAAAATACTTTAACCTTCCCAAAGTCTTAATCTCAAACTCCTTAGCTAAACAATTACTCAAGATCCGCTGCCCTATATCATCATCTCCTGTGAGTATCATGTCATCAACATAGACTAGTAATACTGTTAATTTCCCTGTGGCTGAATGCTTAATGAACAAAGTGTGATCTCCTTGACTTTGCTTATATCCTATAGATAACATGACCCTTGCAAATCTGCCAAACTAGGCCTGAGGGGATTGTTTCAATCCATACAAGACTTTATCCAGCTTACATATAGTATTGGTGGTCACTTTGTTTCATAGCCCGGTGGGACCTCCATGTAAATCTCCTCTGTTAAATCACCATGTAGAAATGCATTCTTTACATCAAATTGTTGCAATTCCTAACCACAGTTTGTTGCTAGAGATAAAATTACTCTAACTGTATTCATCTTAGCCACATGAGCAAATGTCTCTAGATAATCAATCTCATAAGTCTGAGTGTAACCTTTGGCTAACAATCTTGCCTTGTACCTTTCAATCGACCCATCAGCCCTATATTTTACTGTATACACCCATTTGCAGCCCACCGGCCTTTTTCTAGCTAGAAATTTCACCAAACTCCAGGTTTTATTCTTTCTTAGTTCCACCATCTCCATATCCATGGCTTGTTTCCATTTTTCGTTAGACAATGCCTCAGATAAGGTTGTAGGAATGGTTGTGCTATTGAGGATTACAAGAAAGGCTTTAAATGTTGGTGGGAAATTTTGAAAGGACATCTAGTGTCAGAGTGGGTATAATGAAGAGAGTATCTCCATTGGACTTTTGAATCCTAGGACTCTAGAGGGTAGTCTATTAATGAGATGGTTAGGACCGCTTCCCCCCAAAAATATTTTGGTACATTTTTCTGAAATAATAATGCTCGTGTTTGATCTAAAAGATATCCATTTTTCCTTTCAGCCACACCATTTTGTTGGGGTGTTTTGTCACAAGAAGACTCATGAAGTATCCCTTCTTTTTGACAATAGAGAGTAAGAGTTTGGTTGAAGTAGTCTTTGGCATTGTTGGATCTAAGTTTCTTGATGTTTACACCAAACTGGTTTTTTACCATAGAGATGAAATGTAGAACTACATAACTCACTTCAGACTTGTGTTTGAGCAAGAAAACCCAAGTAACTCTAGTGCAGTCATCAATAAAAGTTACAAACCACCGTGCCCCTGACACATTTGAAATAGTTGAGGGACCCCAGATATCAGTATGAATAATACAAAAGGGAAAAGTGCTTCTTTTATTGCTAATAGGAAAAGGTATACGCTTGTGTTTAGCAAGTTCACACACCTCACAATGAAGACTCTCGAAATCTAGCTTTGTAAACAAAGCAAGAAACAAAGACCTAATAATCCTAAACAATGGATGACCTAACCTACGGTGATGTAAGAAGATTTTTTTCTTTATTCTACAACACTGATTCAAACGTGAATGAATAAGGTGATCTACTCCTGGATATGTTTGACCCATTTGCTTCCTTAAGATAGTAGAGGCCATCCCATTCTCTAGCACTTCCAATCATCTTCCTCGAATCCCTCTCCTGAAATAAACAATAGCTTAAGTGAAATGTAACATTACAAAGTAAATCAAGTGTGTGTTTCTGCGCAGATATTAGATTTATGGATAGCTTAAGGACATGAAGAACATTTCTCAATATTATGTATGGGTTTATTTTGACATCTCCTATGCCAGCTACAGTTGCTAAGGATCCATTTGTTGTGGTTATCTTCTTATTGCTTGGGCAAGGGGAATAGGTGGTATAGTGTTTGGATGAATAAGTCATGTAGTCGGTGGCTCCTGAATCCATAATCCAAGATTGCTGAAAAACCTTATCTGAGACATTTAATCCAACTGAAACCGAACACATACCTGAATGCACAAAGGTACATGTACCTGCAGATTTCTATGTGTTGCTAACGAATGCTCTCATCTTTTCCACTTCATCTTGGTTAAAGCCCTTTGAGTCTTACCTGTCTTCCTATTGGGATGTACTTATAGCAATATGCGCTTGTCCATTACCCCTAGGTTGATATCCCTTCTGTCCCCACTCACGGCTAGGAGGCTTTCCATGCAACTTCCAGCATTGCTCCTTCGTATGATGTGGTTTTTTGCAGTAGCTACACCACAGGTCATCACGGTTTTGAGGCTTGGATTGACCCCCTTTTACAGTTTCTGCATCAAATCTTTTTCCAGCCTGCTTTTCACTCCTAGCTATCACAGCTGAACCATCAGAAGGTTGAGAATTAAGCATTAAATTTCTCCTACTTTCTTCACTCCAAATAATGGCCACTACCTCATTAAAGCATGGAACTTTCTGCTTTCTGAGTATTTGGATCCTTATTTGATCAAACTCAGAATTCAATCCCACAAGAAAGTCATAAACTCTATCCTGTTCAATGAACTCCTTTATTATAGCAGCATCATTAGGACACTTGGTCTGAATCACTGATAATGATCAAGTTCCTGCCATAATGACTTCAACTGGTTGGCATATTCCGTTACAAATTTGTGCTCTTGTTTAGAGGCAACAGTCTTGACTTTCACTTCATACACTTGAGCCGCATCCCTAGCTTTTAAGTATGTCTGCTGAATCGCATCCCAAATATCTTTGGCTGTGGCCATGAACAATACCGTATCACTTATTTCAGACATCATTGAATTCCAAAGCCACGCCATGATCAATGAGTCCTCCTCATCCCATGCTTCAAAACCTGGATCTTCTGACCTTGGTCTAGTTCCTAACAAGTGACTGATTTTTCCCTTGCCTTTTAAAATAGTTCGAACAAGTTGTGACCACTTGAGATAATTTTTTCCATCCAATTTGTAGGCAATTTGAATGATCTATAACTCCACCGAAGATTGAGTCTTGGTTACTTCATATGATGAAGCCACAATTATTGATCCACTCTCCTTGGTTTCCGTCATTGTCCTTCACTTCTATGTGTAGTCAACTATTTACAGAGACTAATCAGCGATTAATGCTGACTCAGAGACAAAGGAAAAGAATCTCGAAAGAAGAAGACAACAGCAATGAAGGCTCAATTCCCCCTCTTTATTTTTTCCCAGAAAAATTCGAGCCTAAAGCTCTAATACCATATCAGAATTTAGGGTTTTAAGATATCACTTTATTGATACTTAATAGGATATATATACACAAAGAGTACAACATAGATTAGGAAACTAATCTCCTAATCCCACTAAACTAGGAAGCTAACCTTATCTGAGGATCCCTTATCTTTAGGGATCCTAATAATACATATCTTATATCTGATATTTACCTAATACAGTATCTATATCTATTAGTACGGATTCTCACAAGGATAATAGCTTGATTCTAGGAAACTTGATTGGAAAGATTGACAATATCTCCCTACCTTCTTTAGGCACACATGTATATAAATAGAAGTGTATAGTAAGTACAAAACATCAAGGATTCATAACAGTATCAACATTGGACCACTACAATACTACAGCTCTACATTCAATTGAAAAGCTACATGCACAAACTACATATGCACCGATAGGTGTATTAGTTCAAGCAAAAAACTTGAAATTTATGAACGAGATCAGTCGAACATGTTGCTCTAACTAGATATTAACAAGCAAGAAAAGGATTCATATTTCCTGTATAAAATTAATTAGAAATACAATATCACGCTCTCGATAATCTATAATAAGTATGATTATACAACATGAAACCCAAATTAAAGGTTAAGCACAAATTATTTGTCAAAATATCAGAGCACATCTCCTAGTAAGATAATTTAAATGTAGCAAGAAATTGCTTATTTAGAATATTGCCTGCTTGAAGTTTGAGAGATTGGCCTTTTGTCTAGAACTTGATTTTGAATCTGTTAGAAACGTAAGTGCTGATGCAACCAATTCTTCAGCCTGCAGAAATTACAGCTAAAGGGTATCAGATTTATGTGACCTTAATATTCTAAGAGTAGAATGCCACTGAATATGAAACTGATACGAACTTCCTTATACCCAATTGCTAGCCGCAAAGCATAATCAGCAGCTACATGCTGCCTTTGTGTACCACTAACTGCATCATGATGTTGAGCAATTGCCAAAGCATCACCAAGTGCATCAGTGTTTGTTCGCAAATGGCTCCTGCCTATAAAGAATTCTAGTTGTCTTGCAGCCTAACAGAGAAAAGATGAAGCAATTAAAATTTTCAGAGAAAAATTGAAAGCATAAAAGTACATTCAAAATATTAATAGGAAAGGCAAAGGTCTGACAAGATAGTAACTGCTCATCGATCTGACATAGCCTTTAAAGGCTGGCCGACTTGTAAAATAACCGGTCCAATAAGCATTTGGGTGATCTGCGTACCTGGAAGTTTGAATTTTAAAATTTTTCAGCAACACCTGAAAAATATTCTAATTGAAATAGCATCAAGATTGACTCACGGGAAGAAATCGTCAGTTTTGAGAGGCCATTCTTCATCTGCTGCATATTTTGCATCAGTGTAGATGGATGGAGTTGAATATAGAGCATTCACACGGCCATCCTGAAAAGTTCTTATTGAAAATTACTATAGCTACTTATAGTTTCCAAAAAAAAAAAAGTTACTCCATAATGTAGGAATTGAAACTAAAAAATGAATTAAGCTGGATGGCTTTATATCAGATCTATTGTTGGAAAGGGCACAAGAAATTTGTACTGCATTAACATAATGAATGAATTTGTCCATCTGCCTAAACCACGAATTTGCATACTGATAGCGGAAATCTGTCCCCATCAGCCACATAAGATGATTTGTCCTTGTTACATTGGCCTAAAATGGGAAAAAAGGAAAGATAATTTCACCATGAATTGCAATTGATCATAGTTACATAACCCAAAATAAGGAACTTTCTTGAACGTGCTTCAGGAAAGGTATTACAAATTCACTATATCATCTTATTCAAGACTCATTAGCACCTTCCTCAAAAGGAAATTAAGGAAGAAAACTATAATCAAACTTTTCCGAGTGCCTAAAATTCAACTTAACCAAGTTTTGGCATTCAATTTCAATAATGCTGCTTGAACTAGAATGAATTCAAGTGGTAACCAATGAGGGGAATGTAGCTCCACTGTCATATATAATTTTTATGTCTCATCTAGTAAGCAAAGTTTCAAGAAGTTAGAAGTAGCAAAAAGTTTGTTGGAAAAGATACAAAAAGAGAACAAATGGCAGCTGTTAGAGTTTACCTGAGATAAAGCAGCGGTGACAAAGTCATTAACTCTCTCTTGAACATTATAGTCAAACAGGAGAACATTATCCTTCCAAGACAAGGCACCACATAAGTAGGAGTTCCTGATAAGAAAACTAAAAGTATCCAACTTATATACTAATTACCTGAATAGGAGGGGAAACATCAGTTATTTCAAATGTGAAACCATCAGGTGGATCATAGTGCCTCGGAAATATACCAGTGAATATCTGCATGTATAACAAGGGAATAAAATAATAGGTTAAAATGTAGACAACTAAAAAACTTCATAAGAAAATTCAATTGAAAAGGAAGCATTTTAACCTGTGAAGTTGAGCCAAGGGACTTGGAACCCTGCCACACAACCTCAAGAGTCTTCTCCTTTAACCTCTTAGCCCTATCTTGGTAATCAATTCGAGCAAAAAAAAGGGAGTCGAAACCTAACTGCAAACAAGATTGCACATTTCATTTACCATGTTTCTAGGTAAATTGACAAGTATGCTGTTTTTGGTAGAAACTAGACAGGTAAATGGTTAATGAGCACATGAACAGAAAACTTCAAAATAAATATACATAAAAGACGACTGAAATCATCAGAAGTATAATTATTAACAAAACTCACCTCAGCACCAAGCAAATAAGCTTGAACAGCAGAATGCCCAAAAGGATCTATCTGCCAACCAACTCTAGGAAGCTGCCCAAATTCATCTTTAATATAGCGATGGCCAAGAGTTGTCTGATCAATCATGTCAATGTAATGCGGGGTTGCCTCATCATGCATGCACATGCCTCCATTTCTTCCATCCGCAACAAGAAGAGCAAACAAAAAGAAGATAAGTAAATCAAAACCTTGTCACTTGTGAAACAACTCCCTCCATTCCATTCCATAGACCGACGAAAATAACATTGCAGTTTAATTTCACAGATAAGCAGAACAAGTGATTGCAGTTGCAGAAATCGTACATGAATTCAAGTTGACCAGAATTGACTAACTCTTTGACTTTAAACTTCATGGATTCACTCTGCTGTCTCCACCATCTCTGAAAGAAAGCCTGAAACAAAAATTTCAAAAATCAAAGGTGCCTCCCAAGAGACAGAGAAAGAAGGCAAATAGTAGAATAGTTGAAAGGTTAAGGCTACCATTTCGACATAGATGAACTTGCGGTTCTTATCCTCAAACAAAGCAGGCATTACAGAATCCAACACATTCTGCACGCACACAGCCTATACACGAAAACACAGCGATCAAATAATGGAAAACAAGCATAGAACTTGAAAACCCAGCGATAGATATATGTAATCCAACTGAAAATGTAGAAAGATTCAATCTTTTATTTGCGAAAAAAAGGGGTGAATTTCTTTACCCGGATCGTGTTATTACCACCAAAGTAGTACTGGTCAACGGTTTTCAACCAGCCAACATCGTCGTGAGAGTGAGGCACCAAATGAACGTTGATTTTTCCGGGAACAATTGCGCCAGTTGTGCTGTAATGTATGTATGCGGAATCCAGGCAGAGCAACCCCTCCAAGAAGATTGCTATAAGCAACTTGATCACCATGATCTCCACAAAGTAAGAGTTACCAGGAGAGGAAGTGCGAGCAAAAGAGAAGGATTGTTAAGTAAAGCAAAGGGTTTGATGAATTGAAGACATAATGAAGAAAGAGCAAAAAACAAGAGAGAGAGTGAGCTTGGCGAAGAAGGGAAGCTGATGATGAATGATCATTTTGAAAGCCGAAGTATAATATAATTGAAGGAGAGACTAACGCCTAATTTGGTTGGATATTAATTAATAGAATGGAACGTAATAAAATTAAAGGGAAGAGAATGATTTATAATGAAATGAAATGTAATATAGTAAAAAAAAAATTGGGAAGGATTGAAGGGTTCATAATATAATGTAGTAAAATATTGTTTAGAAGATTGATATAATGAAATGTAATGTATAATAAATAACTTTTATACCATTTATATTAAAATGGTTGTTACAAGAGGTTTATTATTTTATTATTAATTATATAAAAATATTAATATTAATTATTTAATAAATTTTAATTTATTTTACGTGATTTATATTAAAATTAATTTATTTATATAAAAATATATACGAACAATTAAAGAATACTTTTGTACATATTTTCTATTTTTATTAGTAAATTTTTTTGATAAATTTATAATAAATACAATTTACTATTAATTATATAAAATAATACTGTTAATTATTTAATATATTTTATTTTATTTTATTCTATTCTATGTGAGTTATATATATATAAAATTTATTTTTATTTTCATTTATATAAAAATATATACAAACAATTAACGAATAATTTTTAAATATATTTTCAATTTTTCATTAATAAAAATTTTATTTATTTATTAATTATATACAATTTATCATTAATTATTTAAAAATTATTATTATAAATTATTTAATAAATTTTATTATATTAAAATTTTATTTATATTTAAAAATAATTTATTTATATTTATATTTATATTTATATAGAAATATATACAAATAAGAATAATTTTTAATATATTTTTTATTAATTAAAAATAGAAAATATATA
>JAOTBA010000006.1:19301856-19315850 GCA_025629845.1 Erythroxylum squamatum | reverse complement strand
AAAACAAAGCAAAATAACCTTATCTTCGGAAGATCATAACTTTCAATCCCGATATCGAAAAATATCATACTTTATGGTGATAGAAAGCTCTCAACAGAAGCTACATCTTTTGCTTATAATTTCTCCGTCCGACATCCGATTAACTTGGGTTTCGAAGCGTTGGATTTCTAAGACTATTATCTACATTTTCATGAGAAATTATGATTTTTTTAGATTAAATGGAAAGAGATTGTTTTTAATCAAAGTGAGTGGTTAATTTTCTAAACATGGTTCAGTATTTTGGGAAATTCTAAAAGAGCGGGGTCCAACAATTATTTTGCTTTGTTGTTCGGTGATCCAGAACTGCTACAGGTATATGTTCAACTGGCGTGAGAAATTCCAGCAAAGAATACTATGTACGAGCTTGCTCAAAATGTTCCTTCTTCAACTGCGACATATGGAACACAGGATTTATCACTGCCTCGGGTAGAAACTTCAACTTGTATGCCACTTCTCCGACTCGTTGTACAACCTACTAAGGCCCACAATAAAGTGCAGATAATTTCTGATTGCTTCATCTCTATAAAGAATATTGTTTATAAGGTTGCAATTTCAGTAAGACCTTATCACCAAGTTTCATCTTGTTATGAGCCCTCCGTAAATGGAATTTGGTGACGTTAGTTATGGCCTCCCTATTCTATAGGACCTGATCCACTTCCAGCACCTTGGAGTCCCCTGCTATGTAAGGCGTATACACCGACGGTGGATATTCTTAAAGTAGCTCAAATGGCGTGGAATCAATAAAACCCCTTTAGGTCGTGCAACACCACCATTCGGCCAATGCCAGCCATTCAATCCACTTCTGAAGTGTTTCCCCACAAAAACACCGAAGATACCAAGAATTTTGTTCACCACTTTCGTCTACCCATTCGTCCGCGGGTGGTAAGCTGTGGAATACTTCAATTTAACTCCTTGTAGTCGAAGGAGTTCCTACCAGAATTTGCCTATGAAATAAGGTCCCTATCACTGATGATGGACTCCGGCATACCATGTAGCTTAAACACATTGTTGAGGAATATCTCAGCTATATCACAAGTAGAATAAGGGTGCTTAACCGCAATAAAATGAGAATATTTGGTAAATCAATCTACTACTACAAGAATAACTAACTTCCCCCTAGAGACAGAGAGTCCTTCCACAAAGTCCATACTCACCTCTTTCCAGCTACCTTTTGGTATTTTAATAGGTTGCAGGAGACCAGGGTAAGCAAAGTTGTCTTGTTTATTTTTCTGATAAACTATACGATTTTGAATATGAATACGCACATCACGGGCCACCCCTTTCTAGAAAAACATCTTCTGTATTTTCTTCGTAGTAGCCACTGTTCCAGCATATCCTCCCACTACGTTGTTGTGACTAGTGTTGATGATCTGTTGACGAAGTTTCCTGTCGGCAACCACTAAGCGCCCCTTCCATCGCAACAACCCATCCTTCCACTTATACACACTTGATTTCATTATATTAGATTCCGGCTTTTGAACCATTTCTCGAACTGCACTGTCCTCCTGCCAACTCCTTTTGATCTGTTCTAATATGTCACCATGCAGTTGAGTCACAGAAACCATCAGCATTTTTACACTTGTAACTCTTGAGAGGGAATCAACAACAACATTCTCCTTGCCACTATAATATTGCACGTCAAAGTCATACCCGAGAAGCTTTGGCAACCATGATTGCTGGAATAGGGTTGATAGCCTTTGTTATAGCAGATACTTTAAACAAAAAGAAGATAAGTAAATCAAAACCTTGTTAATTGTGAAACAACTCCCTCCATTCCATTCCACAGACCGACTAAAGTAACATTGCAATTTAATTTCACAAATAAGCATAACAAGTGATTACAATTGCAAAAATTGTACATGAATTCAAGTTGACCAGAATTGACTAACTCTTTGACATTAATCTTCATGGATTCACTTTGTTGTCTCCTCCATCTCTGAAAGAAAGCCTGAAACAAAATTTTCAGAGATCAAAGGTGTTTCCTAAGAGACAGAGAAAGAAGGCAAATAGTAGAATAGTAGGAAAGGTTAAGGCTACTATTTCGACATAGATGAACTTGCAGTTCTTATCCTCAAACAAAGTAGACATTACAAAATCCAACACATTCTGCACGCACATAGCTTATAAACGAAAACACAACGATCAAATAATGGAAAACAAGCATAGAACTTGAAAACCCAGCAATAGATATATGTAATCCAATTGAACAACTAAAAAGATTCAATCTTTTATTTGCAAAAAAAGGGGTGAATTTCTTTACCTAGATGGTGTTATTACTGTTGAGAATACTCACATGTGAGTGCCCCATATTGGAAAAAGAGGGGAAAGAAGACTAACATATAAGTTTAGTGGGCTACTCCACCTATTGCCAATTGGTTTTAAAATGGAACCTCACTTGGGCTTACGTGTGGTCTAACTTTCCTTCTTGTGTAAGCCCGTAGGCCCATTGCAAATTTCACGTGGTATCAGAGCAGGTTTGATCCGGATTATTAATTTGTCAGTTGTCCATATGGATGTCCAGTCCTAAGGGCCCTGTCCGGTTACCACTGTGTTTATTTTAATTGACAACTGGATGTCCAGTCCCATTTGCACTTGAGAGGGAGTGTTGAGAATACCGACATGTGAGTGTCCTATATTGAAAAAAGAGAGCAAAAAAGACTAACATATAAGCCTAGTGGGCTACTCCACCTATTGCCAATTGGTTTTATAATAGAATCTCAATTGGGCTTGTGTGTGGGCTAGCTTTCCTTCTCGTGTAGCCCGTAAGCCCATTGCAAGTTTTAGAATTACCACCAAAGTAGTACTGGTCAACGATTTTCAACCAGCCAACATCGTCGGGAGTGTGAGGCACCAAATGAACGTTGATTTTTTCGGTAACAATTGCGTCAGTTGTGTTATAATGTATATATGCGGAATCCAAGCAGAGCATCCCCGCCAAAAAGATTGCTAGAAGCAACTTGATCACCATGTTCTCCACAAAGCAAGAGTTACCAGCTGGAGAGGAAGTGTGAGAAAAAGAGAATGATTGTTAAGTAAAGCAAAGGGCTTGATGAATTGAAGACAGAATGAAGAAAGAGTAAAAAACAAGAGAGACAGTGAGCTTGGAGAAGACAGTGAGCTTGAAAGCCGAAGTATAATATAATTAAAGGAGAGATTAAGTGAGGAGGTGTGCACGCTCTATGTTTGTTTGTTTTTCACTTGTTCTTTCTTCATATGTTTTATTTTATCCACATTCTAATTTCCAAACCGAAAGGGCCGGGCGAGTTTGAAGCAGCCAGACACCTGTACCTGGATGGATCAGCTCAGCTGCAGGTAAATTAATTATTTTATCTTCATTAAACAAACTCAACATTGCTTGATTGCAAAAGGACAAGATTGCTCGCTTGCTATTAAATTCTCATAATTTAGACAACTAGTCACGAACGATCTGTATTGCCTGTAAACAACACAGCAACAACAAGGCTTGCTGTGAATCCTACTAATAAGTATGGTTTGAGAAAGTCCAATAATAAGTAATCTTATTTCTATTTAATAAAGAGGTTGTATTGTCTATTCAATTCTCGTAAATACTTTCTCTCTTTGTCCTTATTTTAACGTATTGAAAATATAGACCTGTTTTAAATTCCCATTCTTTGTTATTATAAACTATAAATTAAATAATCAATAAGATATGTAACGTAGCAATATTCTGGAAATTGTGTTTAATGTAAAACATGGAACTCAACCTCAACGCGTCAAATGCTGTTTCTTGACATGGAATGGTCAAAACCACATGTGACGTAAAAGGTGTTCCATCTTCAGCCAGCCAGAAATGAAATCTACGGCAGTAGACTCAACTCTCAACAAATCTACGGTAGTAGACATGGCGGATCACTCAGCGTCCAACAAGTCTATGAATGACTCAAAGCTTTCAAAGATGTCAACGCATTTCCTTAGGAACAAAGTTTCCTCAGTATATAAATCTTTTATCATTCCATTCCCTTGAAGACGAGTAAACCCTTCAATATCTATTTGCATCATTTCTAAGTTCATGGTGAGCTTGCTTCTATTAGTTAATTTTTCTTCATTTATACGTATAAATAGAAAGAAAGAAAGAAAAGATGATATTAGCAGCAACAAGTTTTCAAATACGATTCAACTTATGTTTCTAACTTAGTTTCTCGTTTTGATTCTTCTGCATCACCGCAGGCTTTAACGTTGAAATTTGAGGTACTCCTCAAATAATCCTATGCAAGTAGCTAGCTATCTTCTTCTGTGCCAACTCTTTGTCTCCTGCTCATATAAGCAGCTATACTCTGCTGCAACTGATTGATCTTTCTTGTACAACAGGAACAATTTTCCCAATTATCAGAGAGGGTTAAATCTGTCGATCTGCATCCAACCCAACCATGGTATTTTTTTTATTTTTTATTTTGTAGTTTTGTTGTACTTCACGTATGCTAACAGGGCAACTAAATCCAACACGAACTTGTGCAGGATACTAGCAGCTTTGTACTCGGGAACTGTATGTATATGGAACTACCAATCTCAGGTAAGGCATCTTTGTTAAGTTGATGTTGAACCACCAACGCTAATTAATGCTAACTATTTATGTCCCGTCTGATCATATATGCCAGGCAATCCAAAAGTCGTTCAAGGTCACCGATTCACCAGGTATGCACAAATAAATCTGAGTGGTATTGTTACTTATCCAAACGGAAAGGTCCTCTCGTTGATCTGAGTCTCAGATTCGTGTGTTGTTACGTGATTGCAGTGAGATCAGCCAAGTTTATAGCAAGCAAGCACTGGATTGTCACTGGAGCTGACGATAAGTTTGTTCGAGTATTCAACTACGACACAATGGAGCTGATCAAAGAGATTGAGGCACACCAGGATTACATTAGGTCTGTATCTGTCCATCCTACACTGCCATATGTGGTGTCCGCCTCAGATGACAAGCTTATAAAGATATGGGATTGGGACAAGGATTGGGTGTGCACACAGACTTTTGAAGGACATTCACATTATGCTATGCAAGCGGTCTTTAATCCTAAATATACAAACAGTCTTGCAAGTGCATCTCTTGATGGCACAATCAAGGTGAATTTTATTTGTTTTTAGAGAAGCTGTACATAGAAGAAGTAATTTCGATCATTTAATCGTTTTTCTGCTTCCTAGATATGGGAACTTGGCTCTCCTGCTTCCGTTGCCACATTGGAGGGCCATTCTAAAGGAGTAAACTGTGTCGATTTCTTAACTTGTGGGGATAATACGTACTTGTTAAGTGGCTCAGATGATTTCACTGTGAAGGTCAGTTTTCCTCATTCAGCTTGTTAAGTAGAGTCCTTGTGAATATTTCTGATTTCTTGGTCAATACAAATGGGAGCAGGTATGGGATTACCAAACAAAAGATTGTGTTAAAACTTTGGAAGGCCACACCAACAACGTTACTGCAGTGTCTGCTCATCAGGAGTTTGCAATTATAGTTTCAACGTCTGAAGATGGATCTATCCGCATATGGGATGCACACACGTTCGGGTAACTCTTGTTTGCTTCAATTAGCAAGAGCTTTTCATACTACCTAATTGGCTAGGGAATAACAATATTAACCAAAGAGGTTAATTAGATCACACCTCATACATAATATCTGCTCTTTTATTCTCTAGTCCCTTTTTGCTTCTGTGGGTTAATCTTAAATTTCTTTATGTGATTTCCAGGATTTTTAGTACGCTAAATTACAATCTGGAAAGGGTCTGGACAGTTGGGTGCGTTATAGGTTCAAAGAAGTAACTTGGCATTATGTAATTTACCACCTTTATCTCTGATTAATTTCCAATTAGATGATTCAAACCAGCAAGTCTCTTGTTTTTAACTTCTTACAGGATTGCACTTGGTTGTGACAAGGGAACCATAATGATCGAAGTTAGCAGTTAGCAGTTAGCAGCTCCTGCGGTTGTGGGGAGTTGGAGGAATGTTTGATGACTAATGTTGCTGCAGACGTTGCTATATTTACTGTTGCTTCAGTTAATTTGTACTTTTATATGTGTATCTTGAACGAATAAAAGGATAACGTATCTGAATTTTTACTTGTGTCTAGTGCAAAGGGTTGTAATAACTGATAAAGACGTCTGCTGTATACTCTAATATCAGTTCTTACTACTTTACATAACTCTTATACCACTCATGTTTAGTTCAGTGCATGTTGTTAGTCGTATTTCATCACATGGATATATGGGTTGATAATTGAATTATAAAGGAAATAACATATCAGTCTTTACTGTAATTTTATACCATTTTAGTAACGAAATTTAATCCATGAACTATTAACATCACCCATATTTAATTTAATTTAATCACTACAAGAAAAAGAGGCGTTACCGACGAAATTTACCAGCGGAAAGGATGGATTTTCCGTAAAACTATTTGCCGACGTAGTGGGGTGACGGAGACCATAGTCGGCGCCGGCGTGGTCGGTATTAATTACCGACGGTGAGATAATACGGTCGGTATATTTTACTGACTGAAAAGTAGAAGAGTTGGTAAAGGAGGAAGATGCCTAGGACGGAACCGTCGGAGGGGAAGGCAGAATTTCCAACGGAACCGTCGAAAGAATTTCTGACAGAACCGTCGGAGTAGGTTGGCTTACGTACCGACGATTCCGTCGGTGAGTATTATTGTCAAGTTTCGACGGTTCCGTCGGCGATAGATTTTTAATGTCCCGACAGTTCCGTCGTCGTTCCATTGGAAAACACCGACGGAACTGTCGGTAATGAATTGTATTAACCAATTATAGCCTTCATTGCGTAATTCAAAGGTTTAATTCAAAGGTGGATCCTGTTTGGTCGCTGAAGTCACCTATAAATCTCTGTTAATGTCTAGTTGAATGACAATTTGCCGAAAACCTAGTCGTTAAATTTGATTCCAATTTCAACAAATTATAAATTATCGTAACATAAGTTTAGGAGTTTTTAACCCATAGAATTTGTTTACAGAAAAACTTAAATGATCATAAAAAGGAAACCATTCTTAACTGCAAATTGTAACATTTAATAGTATATAATTGAAAACCAAATTTATGACTACAACAATCCTATTGTCTTAGTGAGCGTTGCTGTTGTGAGTCTGTATCCTTCGTTCTCATTTCGTCTATGTCATTTCTTAGCTTAGTTATTACCTCCATCAACGTATTCACTGTGGCCTCAAGCTGATTGATACGTCGCGTTGTCGGCTCTGAACTAGATGCTGCTGTTGTCGACATAGTGAAAGACTGCGAATAAAATGCATTGGCACATAATCCAAGGCCAAAGATCCTTCCCCGATTGTCCCTGCCACCCACTGCATCAAAATATACTTGGGGTCTCATCAACAAATTGTTCATCCTGCGACCGTTGCCCAATTGTTTATTGTATTTGGTCCTAGTAGGAGGCAATGCGTATATTATAATTAGTAATTAAGTTATCATTAAAAGTAAAACTGAATATTAAACTATGAAATTAACATACATTAAGTTCTCGACATCAGTTGTTTACGAATGTCACACCGTCATGTTTCTTGGTGTGCGTATGCAAGAACAACTGATGGAGTGTAGGCCTAACGCCCATAGACTTTTCTTGCAGAACAACGAAAAGTAATAAGTTGAACTAGAATTTACCACTATTTCGGCAAAGTTTCAGCTATTTTTATGATATTACCCCCTGTTCAAGAAAGCAAATTATTCAACACAGCCATAAATGGCACCAGCATATTACTCACACAGTCATGATCACTAGGCATACTACACATATATGTTCATGACAACATTAACAAATCATTTGACATTCAAATATAGAAAAGTACAAATGTAGAATATAAATGTAATATTCCAAAAACTTACAAGTGCTCTCGGTGAGTAATTGATCCTCCCGTGTGAACGGGAAGACTGTCTGCTCCTGCCCTACCACGTCTGTTAGTGGAGTTACGACCCGATATGCGCATTATCTCAGGTGATCTCCAGTACTCCAGCCAATGACTCCATATGGACTCAGAAATGTAAGAGGGTCGTACACCAGCGTTGTGTATCTGATTAATAAAATCGCGATAACGTGTACGGGCTCGCGACTCCCATACACTATGTATTATCCCATCGAGTTCAGAACTCCAGTAAAAATGTTTCTGAGAATATAAGGAATAAATTCATTAAAACTTATAAGCAATTTATATGTATGTTATGAATGGATAAAACAAAAAGAAAACACATATATATTCCTTATTATACCTCAAACTCCTAAAAGTAAAATGTCTTTGTTGCCTCAGAGATCTTTTTCCATGCATAACCCTCATGATCAATCCTCTCTTTAAAAGTAGGTGTCATTTGTCTTGAATAGGGTCCAGACGAAATGAACCTAATATAGAGGACAAATAAGGTAATAATCCTGGCAATCATTTAACACAGCAATATAATGATTAACATATACAGTGTTTCATGTGATCACGCTTACTGTTTATCGGATATTGTTATATACTTTTTGCCATCGGGCCCCTCAGATCCGGGATGCATCTCGTGTCCTTCATCTTCCATAACTGTATTGCTAGATCGTTCACTGTTGGAGTGTTCTGCATCTCCAGTTGCAAGTGATTCTGTTCCTCCAACTGTAGGAGTTGGAGGTGGTGTTGGTGACTCAGTTGCAGCTGGAGGTTGCGATGGGCCACCCTCACAGTAAGTACCTCCAAACATGCCTCTGAACCTGGGGCGCATCACATGACGTGGTCTCTTTGGTCCCATCTTTTGACCTGGAATTATTTGCTTACTGAATTCTCCATGAAATATTTACACAATATATGTAAATGGAACACAAAATGATAGATTTCATAGCATAACTATGAATTTGGTAATGAGAATAAGTGTTACAGTCATAGTACAATAATATAACGAGTTCATAGCACCTCCCAAATGTAATACAGAGATACATGACAATGATTTTTGTTTTTGGATGCCAAGTAACATGCGAGTCGGTAAAGGTAAATGACTCTCCGATTGGTGGATTTCCGAGAAGTTTCCTCATATGTTCGAACTCTCCAATGGAAACAGTATATGTTCTTCCCGAACCTGTTTGGTTTTGAATACCTTCTTGCAATAGCTTTTCCGCTATTGCTAAGTTGCTTGGTGAAATGTTCGGAAATGGTTAACCTAGAACACAATAGGAAGGAACTTACAGGTTGTCATATTAAAATGGGATAATGGAACCCATCCTGAATACGAATACGTACGTGAATTTCCAGATGAGCTCCGTGGATTTGGCAACTTTTCGACAACAACTGATTTGTTAAATCCTTCATAGATCGTTGTGTCATTACTCCCGCCTCCTTCGGCATACGTTTCATCTTCGAGATTCATTACAGCTTAAAACATGTAACATATTCCATGAAATGTTAATATAACAACTTCAAATGTTTGCTTTGAGATGTATGTAATAAGGAAATTGATGTTGTATGATACTATACACCTTCAAGTAAAAGATCGGTCATGGAAGGCAAACGATCATTCGGTAAAGAAGTGGATATTGTTATTGCATCCCTTCTGATTTCGACTGGGACAATTTTACCACATTCCTCCCAACAGAATGAATTACGACCATCAGGTACCAGACGCCAAGTCGATATTCCTTAACTAAGAATTAGAATCAACATTTGACAGAATATTTTGTAAGAATGTTAGTTTAATTGTGCACAAAATATATAACTTATTAATATTTTAATTAAATTTATCTTAATTACTATCCATTTATTAATAACAATATATATAACAACTTAGGCCATTTAATTAAAAGTTAGAATTTTTGTTTAATTAAGCACAAAATATATAACTTATTCATATTTATATTCAATTCATCTTAATTACTATCCATTTGTTAATCATAATACATATAACAAATTAATCCATTTAATTAAAAGTAAGAATGTTTGTTTAATTGAGCACAAAATATATACCTTATTCATATTTATATTCAATTCATCTTAATTACTATCCATTTATTAATCACAATACATATAACAAATTATACCAATTTAATTAAGAGTAAGAATGTTTGTTTAATTGAGCCCAAAATATATAACTTATTCATATTTATATTCAATTCATCTTAATTACTTTCTATTTATTAATAACAATATATATAACAAATTATACCATTTAATTAAAAGTAAGAATTTTTGTTTAATTGAGCACAAAATATATAACTTATTCATTAAAATTATGGATAACTTAATTAATTACATTTATATTTTTCATAAATAATTTGCTTTTTTTTAATTTAAGATATTAATGTGTTTAATATTTCTCATTTAATTTAATAATTATAAAATTGTACTTTAATTCAATTGCAAAAATCTTTACAATATATACTTTAACAATGAAATAGGAGTTAATAATTAAACAAATATATACTTAATTTAAAATTATTTAACTTAATAAAACAATATCAAAAATATTCAACAGATTATAAATTTAATTTCCTTAAAGTTTATTAATCTTATACATAATCATTATGCATACATATATAATCATATTAACAATTTAAGTCCTATATTTTTAAACAAAATTGAAACTACTTAATCAAAATCAACAACACCAATTCTACATTTTAAACTTCATGCAAAACAATACCAATATTGCTTTAACTTCAACAACAATTCAACAAAAACAGCTATAGGCATTTTGTCAAACACATGGTATGCACACATTTTATCATCCCTAATTCAACAAAATTTTCACATTCTTCCCTTTAATCTACAACAAACAGCATGCCCATTCAATAACACTCACCAAACTCATTTTTAATCAAACAAATTCAATTTTAATTTGAAGTTGATGCCAAACCAGTATTATGCGTCAATGCGATAGTATTTCAAAATGTAGAAAACTTCAGCGAAAAAGTTTCGTTTTCGCATAATTTGTTTAGGTTGTGTAAAATTATGCTATTGAGCCCGTGTCAAAGTCGCAAATAGATCAGTAAATCATTACTAACAAAAGCTTATGACATCATAACTTTTTTCATCAAATATTACTCAAAACCATGTATCAGTTTTAATTAATAGTTTAAATATAAATAAATCCAGAAATAACTAAGTTGTTTATTATTAAGAAAACATCAGTGCTATGAAGATGAAAAAACAGATTTGAAAATTGAGTTGCAACCGGGAGCTAAAATAATGTTTTAAGAGCATGAAAACAAATTAAATATTTTAAAATACTTACATATACAAACTTTTATCAAAGAGTATGCGTTTCATATTTTTCTCTAGAATCTAGAGAAAAATATGAAAGGCATACTCTTTGATAATTTAGATTTACTGTAAACTCCTGTTTTGTTTATTTTTTATGAGTTGAAATGAGGTAGAAGTCGGTATAAGCATCATGATGTTATTGAGAAAAGAACTAAAGATAATGGCTCTTAGACCTAACTTTTGACAGCAAACTATATATAATATATATATATATTCATCCACAATCAATATGAAGAAATTAAAAACATTCCAATATTTAAGTTGTGGATAGAATTATAAAAATATTTCATACTAAAATATGTTAATATAAATTAGTTTGTGTGATTCCAAGATAATGATTGGCTGACATATATTTAAGCTTCTCGTACTCAGTTTAAAGAATTGGAGTTTTAAGTATAATTGAATTCCCATAATATACTATATGTATAAGAAAAATACAAATTTTACATAATTTCCAATTGTCTTAATTCTTTAGTTATTCACATATGTGATATTAAAAATATTATATTGTAAATAATAAATCATCATTATCCCCATCATCAACACCCAGTTAAAATCTCACACCAACGTGGATTCTGGAGAGGTCTAATAGTACGTAGCCTTATTCCTGCATAGTAAAGAAATTGTTTCCGATAGACCCATATGCAAATGTGATATGAAGATAAGATAAGATTAAAAAAATTCTGGTGTCTGGGGAGGTAAAACAGTACACAACTTTATCCTTAACTAATAGAGAGACTATGACTAAATAACCTGCAGATAGAGAGAAAATTTGAAATAAAGAAATAAATAAAATAAACAAATAATACTATTAATATTAAACTACAGAGATGGGTAATACTAAAATAATAATTTCGCCAAAACACATTGGATAAGTGAAACTGTTAGATGAGAAATTATCAAAGCTATACCTGTAACTGGTGTCAAAGGCGAGGATCCCCTTAAGTGCAAAAAATTGTTGGCATAAACTTGAGCTGAAAAGTCAAGTCATAAAACACAACGACTTGCCCACGACTAACAACTAGATAGGTAGAGATTGAACAATTAGACTAGACTTCATAAGAATTAAATATGACGCAAGAGATTCATAGTATCTGAATTCATAAAACCTACATGACTGCGTCTGCTCTCTTTAAGAGATATCATTTACTCTTATCTTAGTACCCAGAGTTTTTTATTATGGGCCAAGTCCTTGGTAAGATCCAACCCTGCCATATCATTTATGATCACTTCCCTCTAGTTCTTTTTAGGCCTTCTTTTTTTTCCTCTTGCAATCTCTAAAAATTATTTTCTCACTTCGTCTCATTGAATCATCAAGGTGTCTCTTTCTTATATGTTCAAACCACCTAAGCCTTGTCTCTCGCAATTTGTGATTAATACCAGCCACCTGTAATTTGTCTCTCATCATACAATTCATGACCTTATCTCTTCTGGTAATGTCACAAATCCACAGGAGCATCCTCATCTCTATCACCAAAAGCTCATTGATACGTATGTGTTTGGTGGGCCAACACTCTGTCCCATATAACATAGTTTGCCAAATCACCATTCAAGAAACATCCAAGATTGTGATTCTTTGAATCTTTGTTTGATCTTTCATTCAAGATTTGTTCTTATCATTCAAGATTCATCTAAATTGTCTTTCTTTCATTCAAGAACCTATCAAGAAACGTTTTCTTTGAATCTTTTGTTCAATTCTTTGAATCTTGGAAAAATAAAAAAAATTTGGTCTCGGGTTTGGTGAGTTTTGTCGTATTTTTGTTTGTCTTTCTTTGCTTCCTGGTGTATTTTTTGTTTTAGTACCTATCTTTGCTTCTCTACATTGATTTGAACAATTGTTGAACTCATAATTGTTCAATTGACACAAGAATCGTTGCCTACACTACTCTTCATCCCTGTATTGGCACTTTGATTTATTTTCTGTCCATACAATATTTTGCTTCTAGATTTGTTTCATCTATTCATTTTTCTTTGTTAGGGTTGTTATCTTTGTGCTTTCTATTTGAACTTGTTGTTTGTTGATTTCCTTGATCTTATTGAAGAGATCCTAAAAAGTAACAATAAAGGAGGCACTTGAGTGGAAAAAGGCAACGGTGTGAGATTATAAAGTGAAAAGCCATTTTATTGTGTGAAACACGAGTGGAAATTTATATTCTATAGAGAAACACGTAAGAGAGTGTTGTGAGGTTTCTAACATTTTCTTACAGGATTAATCATGTTTGATAATAGCAATCAAGATGGAAAGAGTGATGGAAGTGAAGAAGACTAACGAAATACATTCTTTACTCTTTAAGCAATGCAAAATCAATTCAATAGAATAGAGACTATGTTCCTTGAAGTCAATGACAAGTTTGAGCAGTAAGATAGAAACTTTGAAAGACAAGATAGGCTTCTCAAACTATTCAAGCTGAATCTTTAGGGAATAATGGGATAAGAAGGAGAGAGAACCCAAATCGGTATAGTTTTTTTTTCAACGCCATTCAAAGCAATTCAAAAATTCAAATGGTATTCATAAATCCCTCACCTCAATTCATTTGATTCTTCATATTCAATCATGTCTCATCATTTAAAAAAATCCTATCTTTTTTTTCATAAAACTCTCCCACACATATATATATACCAACAATTCATATACATATTTCATCAACTTAAACGGAAAACTTCTTCCGATACATTACATTTGAACTCAACTCATTTCATCCATATACACTTCA
>JAOTBA010000006.1:19289935-19301756 GCA_025629845.1 Erythroxylum squamatum | reverse complement strand
GAAGATGGATCTATCCGCATATGGGATGCACACACGTTCGGGTAACTCTTGTTTGCTTCAATTAGCAAGAGCTTTTCGTACTACTTAATTGGCTAGGGAATAACAATATTAACCAAAGAGGTTATTTAGATCACACCTCACGCATAATATCTGCTCTTTTATTCTCTAGTCCCTTTTTGCTTCTGTTGGTTAATCTTAAACTTCTTTATGTGATTTCCAGGATTTTTAGTACGCTAAATTACAATCTGGAAAGGGTCTGGACAGTCGGGTGCATTAAAGGTTCAAAGAAGTAAGTTGGCATTATGTAATTTACCACCTTTATCTCTGATTAATCTCCAATTAGATGATTCCAACCAGCAAGTCTCTTGTTTTTTTCCTCTTACAGGATTGCACTTGGTTGTGACAAGGGAACCATAATGGTCGAAGTTAGCACTTAGCAGCTCCTGCGGTTGAGGGGAGTTGGAGGGATGTTTGATGACTAATGTTGCTGCAGACGTTGCTATATTTACCGTTGCTTCAGTTAATTTGTACTTTTATATGTGAATCTTGAACGAATAAAACGATAAAGTGTCTGAGTTTTTACTTGTGTCTTGTGCATAGCGTTGTGATAACTGATAAAAAGGTCTGCTGTATACTTTAAACTTTACAAAACTCTTATACCACTCATGTTCAGTTCAGTGCATGTTGTAAGTCGTATTTCATCTCATGGGATATATGGGTTGATAATTGAATTATAAAAGAAATAACATATCATTCTTTACTTTAATTTCATACCATTTTGGTAACGAAATTCAATCCATGAACTATTAACATCACCCATATTAAGTTTAAATTAGTACATTTTTAAATAATTAACAATTATATTTCATCAGTCTTCTCAAAAGACATTTTATTATGAGATGTTACATTGTTAATTCATTAGTCTCATTATGTAAGCATAAACAGTTATTCTATTGTAATCAACAAATAATTTTTCATGCAAACATCCTATTCTTTGATAATAGGTATTCACATCTTCAATTATATTACCTAAATCCAAACTTGTAGTTATTAAAAAGGCAAAAGATATTTTGCTTCTTAAAATTTGTAACGTCAATTTTTTATGTTATGAAAAATCATCCTAAATAATTTTTAATTAACGCGGTTATTAATTTCAGATAAATTTTCATTAACCTAAATTCATGTGACCTTATTTATGGAGATTTGTTTTGAACGGAAATAAAGTAGTATAGAAGCTTATATTAACAAAAAGTAATGATTTTATTTATTTGAATCAATTAAAATGATATTCATGATCAGAGACTCAAACTTAAATTTTGATCAAGATCCTAAGAGAAAAATGTAACTGCTAAGAGCCATAAATATAAAGCCAAACCCGATACCATTTTAATTCAAAATTCCAAACCCATAGTTCAAATTTTGATAGAATCACACATGGAGTCACTAATGCATGTTTCATGAAGGTTTCACTCTTCTGTTGTTAGTTTTCACGCAAGACAAGCATACCCTGTTGATTATTCATTTTTACTTGGAAATTTTTCGTTTCTTGAGGAAATAAATTTCTGGATTAGTATATACTCAAATCTTATATGCATTTCTTGAAATTCCGAGCAACTTCTGTCTATTATCTTTCCAATTGCTGTATAATTGACGAATTGAAGATTTTTGGCATGAAGAGGAAGTCATATATGACGAAGTTGCTATATTGGAGAGCAGCAGTATATGATATAAATCAGGGACCATTACAGGGATTTCTACTCTCCAAATTAACTTTGGCCTAGCATTTACACTTCTCTACGTAATACACAGCAAAAACTTGTACAAGTTTCTTGTATTCACGAATAACAAGTGTACGATTTGTCGGCTATAACCATCCACGAAAGCTGGGACTACGGTTCTTTGTACTGTGCTTCGTGCAAAAAGAACAATAAATACAGCTATCAAGACTCCCATCCCGTGTCACCATAGCTACAAACTTACTAGTCGTCAGTGGTGCACAAGACTTGTTCCGCAAAAAGAGTATCAGCAGTAGCTCTTTGAATAAAACTTAAAAACATCTGGGAACTCGACAGCTAAAACAAACGCTTTCTACAATCTGCTGCACCACAGAAGCATGGCATCTGTTTTACCTTTCCATCCGGCTCATGTACACTATCAAGGGCGTAACCGTAGTCGTAAGTAAGCTCCTATATATTCGAGAACAATATTCGTCACTTATCCCCCGAACAAATGTAGTAGAAAGGAGCATCTCAATATCCAACAAAAATCCTCCACACCGTGCAAAATTCAGAATCCACCATTTTCGTTACAACTTAAAATAAGATGGTCTGTTTGTGCAAGATCAGTGCACAATATTAGTCACCACCAAACAAAATCATGGTTGAAAAACTGTCCTTACATAATAAACAAGATTATTTATGTGATGTAGGACAAATATAAAAATTATTAACTAATAGCTAAAAGTACAAAATTAGGAAGGATGACTGATATTAGACTGTTAAAATATCAAGTTTTAAGGTCAAATTTTGGCTAGGAATGCAGAATTTTCAGATTTTATAAAGCTGAGAATTTAAGGTTTAATTGTTGGAAATTTAGGCTTAAGATTTCAGGGTCTGAGTGAGCCTGAATTTAGGTTAAGGTTGCTAGAATTTAGTGAAAAACACAGAATGAATAGTAAGAAATTAGGAATCACTCCTAAGTTCTAAAAATGACTCTTAAAAGAAAGCATCACAATTGCGAAAAAATTCCAGATTGTTTCTTATTAATGAAAGGTTAAATATATATATATAGAGAGAGAGAGAGTTCTTAGAATCTTTATTCTAATAGGAAAAGAATTTCTAATTTAAATCATATTGTAATAAAAATTTATGTCTTAAACAACTACGATTTCATATCTAAAGTAGGATAACATAATACTACTACATCCTATCTAATAAAAAATCCTAATATAATCTGAATTTCAGCCTTTATCTTTTGTTATTAACTCAATTCCTATCCTCCATCCCACCAAATTCAGGCTTTTTTTTTTTGACTAATTTTTCCTCTTTTACTTCTTCTATAGACTTTAAACTCTTTTGTATCAATTCTCCTTGGCTTATTTGAAGTCGTCCTCAACATAAAATGTGATAAATACTGATTATATAAATCTGGATTCTTCTTCTAAAATTCAAACTCTAAAATCCAAGTGCTGTCATAAATCAGTCTCCCTTTTCGATTGACAAGAAATTTTTGATATCATCCACCTTTGGTACCTACAACTTGTTCATCTAGAACATCTTCTATCTCCTCCTTAAGATGGGGAATGGTTGAAATTCTTACAGTTGCAATAGGGGATTGCTCATCATCTTGTCTATGATAAATAGTTTAATTCACAACATTAAAGATAAGACTTATTCTCATATCACTTAGTAATTCCAAAACATAAGTATTAGCACTTATCGTTTTTATGATCTAATAAGGTCCAACATTCATGAATGCAATTTCTTATAGTTTACTCTTTGAAAATACTCCGAACGAATCCTAACCATCAACATATTCCCTTCATTGAATTCTACCAATCAATGATGTTGATTAGCATGCTCTTTGTAAAACAAATGTTAAGAATAAAAACAAATAATAGAAGATTAACAAAGACCAATGTGAGTTCGCTCCAATAACATAAAAGAATCCTAGAGAGAAGGGAAGAATGACAGAGAAATCATAGAAGAGAGAGAAAAACAGAATTCATTCCATTCATAGCAACCCCCTTCATCTCGCCGTTAGAGACAACTTTTATACATGTTTGAAATTATCCTGTATATTTGGGTACAGGAACTACTACTGAGGTTTATTAGAAACACATCGTATCGTACGAATTCAGAGAGAATTTCCATCCTTTCCCGCGCAAGCTTCGTCTTCCTCATCAAACACTGCAACAATTCCGTTCCCCTTAATGTCTTTATCTATCAAGTTAACCTCAGGAAATCTCTTTTGAAGGTCATAGATATATTCCCACATCGCACTAGTGTTCTCTCCATCTAACCACTGAATTAACCACTATGTGACAGCACAATTATTTCGCTTTGTCATTCGGTAATCCAAAACCGCTACAGGTACATGTTCAACTGGCGTGAGAAATTCCAGCAAAGAAGAGGACGTACAAGCTTGCTCAAAACGTCCCTTCTTCAACTAGGACACATGGAACATAGGATGTATCGCTGCCTCGAGTGGAAGCTTCAACTTGTATGCCACTTCTCCGACTCGTACAACCTAATAAGGCACACAATAAAGTGGAGATAATTTCCGATTGCTTCGTCTCTGTAAAAAATACTGTTTATAGGGTTGCAATTTCAGTAAGACCATATCACCAACCTTGAATTCTCAATCAGATCTTTCCGAATCTGCATACTGTTTCATCCTGTTATGAGCCCTCCGCAAATGGAATTTGATAACGTTAGTCATGGCCTCCCTATTCTGTAGGACTTGATCCACTTCCAACTCCTTGGAGTCCCCTGCTATGTAAGGCGTCTACACCGACGATGGATATCCATAAAGTACCTCAAATGGTGTGGAATTGATACAACCCTTATAGGTGGTGTTGTACCACTATTTAGCCAACGCTAGCCATTCACTCCACTTCTAAGGTGTTTCCCCACAAAAACATCGAAGATACATTTCAAGAATTTTGTTCACCGCTTCCGTCTGCCCATCCGTACGAAGACAAGGTCCCTGTCACTGATGATGGACTCCAGCATACCATGCAACTTAAAACACATTTTTGAGGAATATCTCAGCTATATCGCAAGCAAAATAAGGGTGCTTGACCGTAATAAAATGAGAATATTTCGTAAATCGATCCACTACTACAAGAATAACCGACTTCCCCCTAGAGACAGGGAGTCCTCCACAAAGTCCATACGCACCTCTTTCCAGCTTCCTTCTGGTATTTTAATGGGTTGCAGGAGACCAAGGTAAGCAGAGTTGTTCTGCTTATTTTTCTAACAAACTATACAATTTTGAATATGAATACGCACATAACTGGCCACCCTTTCCAAAAAAACATCTGTATTTTCTTCGTAGTAGCCACTGTTCCAGCGTGTCCTCACACGACATCGTCGTGACTAATGTTGATGATCTGTTGATGAAGTTTCCTGTCAGCACCCACCACTAGGCGCCCTTTCCATCGCAACAATTCATCCTTCCACTCATACATACTTAATTTCATTCTATTAGATTCCAGCTTTTGAATCAATGCTCAAATTGCACTATCCTCCTGCCAACTCCTTTTGATCTGTTCTAACATGTCACCATGCAATTGAGTCACAGAAATCATCAGCATTTCCGCACTTGTAATTCTTGAGAGGGCATCAGGAGCAGCGTTCTTGCCACTACGATATTGCACTTCAAAGTCATACTCGAGAAGTTTTGGCAACCATGATTGTTGAAATGGGGTTGATAGCCTTTGTTACAGCAGATACTTTAATTTTAAACTCCGATGATCCGTCTTAACTACAAACGGTCGGAGACTCAAAAAATAGTACCAATGCTTGATTGCTTTTATCACTGCCAAAAGCTCCTTTTCATAAGTTGACAGGCCATGGTGTCTCCTTGCCAACAATTTGCTAAGGAAGATGATCGAATGCCCTTCTCGTTGCAGCACTGCCCCAATCCCATGTCCGCTAGCGTCAGCCTCAACTACAAAAGTCTTCGAGAAGTCTGGTAATGTTAATACAGGGGCATATAGGATCGCCTCTTTCAATCTATCAAATGCACATGAATAGAGTCAATTCCTTCCTTCAGAACCATGTGATGATTATACTTACGATTGGGCGGAAGGTGTGTTGATTCTTGGAATACTTCGGCATATTCCAACAATACGGCATTGATGTCGTCAAACGCACTCCCCTGCCCCTTTGTCATCCGCATTTGCTGTAATTGATATTCAATCAAAATTGAGAGTTGCATCATGAATAGCTGCCCACTCGAAGAATGTTGTCGAGTCTTCTGGAAGTGTCTGCTGGAAATGACTCGAGAGCAACCCTCTGGGCTTCCCCGCAACGTTATCATTTTTCCCTCCCAACTAAACACCATTGTTCTAGTCTTAAAGTTGCACATAACTGGGCAAGCCATTATACCCCGACACGACTTTGCAAACTCCTAACGATAACACCAAAGCGTCCATGCAGAATTGTGTTCCTTGCATTGTCCATACAAAATCTCTACAACACTGTCAGCCAATTGCGATCCCCCTCCCACCATAATCGCAATGGGTTCAATATTCCTCAATTCACAATTACCTTTCCTTATTACTGCCAAATCGACAAAGTTGTATCTACTGCCATTGTCGATGAGGATGTGAATCCTCTGTTTCTGATGCATCCCTACTATATGCATTTGCTTGAACTCCCCTGCCTTTGAGAAACCCAACATGGCTTGCATTAATACCATTAGACCCTCATCTTCTTCGAGACCATCATGTCTTCCTCCTCCTGATCTGGTGACAATTTTCCACTGTCATCCTCTCCCGAAACCACGTAAAATTGCAATTGACGCTTCTTACATTTATGACCCAGTGCATACTTTTCATCACACCAAAAACAAAGCCTCTTCGCTCGTTTTTCATCAAAGTTCCTACTGCTAATGGGTTTTGAGGGTTTAAATGGCCTTATCGAAGGTGATCATAAAGTGAGAGACGGTGTGGGTAGTATTCCATCAGTGCTCGGACTCCGAGACATTATGACTGAAGGTGATCTAGAAGTTGTATTGAAAGTTCCCCCGCTGTTCACAACTAGCGTGCCCTGTCCTCGATTCAATTATAGGTGTTTCCCATTGACATCAGAATTGCTTCTTGCTTCCTAGCTAACATATACGCTTCGTTAATGGTTTCACCAGAAGTCCATACCCTTTTATGAATCTTCTGTAGTATCCAGTGATTCCCAAAAATTCCCGTAATTCCTTGATACATTTAGTTGCCAGCCACTCCTCAATCATTTTGACCTTCCTTGGATCGGTTGCCACTCCACCCTCCGATATGTTGTAACCCAAGTACTCCACTTGGCGAGCTCCAAACACACACTTATTGCCCCGTAAAAACAACATTTAGTGTCGGCCACTCCTCAATCGTTTTGACCTTCCTTGGATCAATTGCCACTCCTCCCTCTGATATGTTGTAACCCAAGTACTCCACTTGACGAGCTCTAAACACGCATTTGTTGCCCCGTAAAAACAACTAATTATCCTTTAATGTCTGGGAGCGTCAGTCAGTTGGAGTGATGATTGAACTGAGCACAATATTCAAGCATCATTCTTCGTTGTTTCAAGTCCTTAAATCTCCCACTGGGTCGTCAAAAATTTCGTCAAACCTCTGCTTAAGATCTTTCGTAAACTCCTCCCGCTGGACCACCTCAATTTTAGTACGATTTTTGACGAACAGGTGATACCAATTCTGTGCCCGTTCATCCATGTGAAGGATTGCTACATACGATACGATACGTTTCTAATAAACCTCAATAGTAGTTCCTGTACCCGAGTATACGGGATAATTTCAAACATGTATAAAAGTTGTCTTTAACAGCAAGACGAGGGAGGTTGTTATCAATAGTAGCCACTGTTCTAGCGTGTCCTCCCACAGCGTCGTCATGACTAATGTTGATCAGTTGACGAAGTTTCCTATCGGCACCCACCACTAGGCGCCCCTTCCATCGCAGCAACCCATCATTCCACTCATACACACTTGATTTTGGTTCGCAACGATATAGCCACAGCTTAACATTGTCGCCATCAAAATGCGAGAAATTCAATTCTACTCATCCTTGTGTGCACTGCATTTTCGTCTACTTCCTGTCGAGGGTGACTGCTTCGAACTGTGTGCTCTACAACCCCAGATGCTTCCCCTTGTTTCAATCCGCCTAGTAGTAACATAGCACGAACTCCAACATCCCCCTTTCCAATTTTTCTGTTCTATTTTGAATCTCCGACAACAAATGCTCACTTCTATCTTGGGAGTCCAAAAACATCCGTTTGTGTTGACCTTGAGACTCCAAAATTAACTTATCACTCCTACTGTGCGCTTCCATGAGACCTTTCAAGTTTTCTTCAAGCCTCTGAAGCTCTGCACCTCTGGTTCCTTCAGCCATAACTCCCAAATTCATCCACTCTAATACCAAATTGTTAAGAATAAAAATGAATAACAAAAGATTACCAAAGACCAACATGAGTTTGCTCCAACAACAGAAAAGAATCCTAGAGAGAAGGGAAGAATGACAGAGAAATCATAGAAGAGAGAAAAACATAATTCATTCCATTCATAACAACCCCCTTCGTCTCGTCGTTAGAGACAACTTTTATATATGTTTGAAATTATCCCATATACTCAAGTACAAGAACTACTACTAAGGTTTATTAGAAACGCATCATATCGTACGAATTCAGAGAGAATTTCCATCCTTTCCCGCATGAGCTTCATCTTCCTCATCAAACACTGCAACAACAAATTACTGATTTTTATCTTCCGTCATATCTCATCAAAGATGTCCCTCCTGTGTTGTGCAAAACCTTCGGCTTTAACACTAACTCGTGTTGTTTGTGGTAAAGGAACCAAATCAATAGGCTTCCTTAGTTGAACTCCTAAAACTATCTCAAAAGGGCTCTTACCAGTAGACCTATTTATAGAACTGTTGTATGCAAATTTTACCATAGGAAGAATTAAGTCCCAATTTTTCACATTGTCTTCAACCAAACATATTAACAAATCCCCCAAGCTTCTATTCACCACCTCTGTTTGTCCATCGATTTGGGGAGGGAAAGAACTTGAACATTGAAGCTTAATGTTCAATGTTTTCCATGGAGTTCTCCAAAAATAACTCATAAACTTTACATCACAATCGGAGATGATGGTCAAAGGTAATCCATATAGACGTACAACCTCTTTGAAGAAGAGTTTAGATATATGGACAATATCATAAGTCTTAACCAATATATTTGCAAATGGTTTCATAACTAAACCACATGGCTTTTCTACAACATAAGCATCAAGAACATATGTATTGCTGCTTCTTGTAGTCAGATGCATTAACTTGTTATCATTGCTGAATTTTGACTTTGCAAGTGTACTCACATCTTCTCCTTTATTACTATGTTGTACTAATTGTGTATCTTCATTCAAGTCTACTTCTCCTTCATCAGTCACTATAACACAATCTTCGTCAACAACATCAATGATATCATCAAGTTTTGAACCAACAAGCTCTAAACCCCAAGTAGTTGCCAGTTAATCTTTTCTGCTTCATGTTTTGTTATATTAGCTTGCTGTCCAATTATTTCAACCTGCTGCCTTGTTTCAGCCTGTTGCTCTTGTGCTTTGATTTGTTATACAAGGGTTTCAACCTGTTGTTCAAGTGTTTCAACCTCTAGTTCAGGCATTTCAGCTTGCGATTTAAGTGTTTAAACTTGTTCAATTGTTTCAGCTTTAGGGATTGCAAAAGGATCCACTTCGTTTTGTTTTTCTTCATCTTTAACGCTTTGATCATTTCCCACTATCAAACGCTCCATGTCACGAAGTACTTGAACATCATCTACATGTAGGCTTGAAGATTCTAATTAATCAGTTGAAAGAGATGTCATTAATTTCGCCACCCATAATAAACACTTCTTTTGAGGTGGTGCCTACTAAATTTGAAGAATTAAAATTAGTACATGATTCTTTAACAAAGATTCTCCCTAGTCCTCTATGTTGTTGATCAAATACCAATCGCTTCATCTTGCTTATTATCACGTTCTCCATGTTTACCATTAAGTATAGGTTGTTGGTTCGTATAATTTTTTCTTGTCGGAGTTTTGAGTTTTAGGGAATGTATGTCAAGGTTGTCCAACCTCTCCAAAATTTGACAAACATGTTTTCTTATGGGCATTGATACATGTAAGTTGGTTCTTGGTGCACCTTGTGACTGAGGATCATCAACGCCCAACCTTTTTGCAATATTCAGAAGTATTTCATCTCACTCTAATTCACTAAATATTCTTCCATACATCCGTTCACTACGAGTCGCCATTGTGAACCAAAGCTTTGATACCAAATTCATGTAAGACAAAAAGAAGAATTATTAACTAGAGCTAAAAACACAAAATTAGGAAGTATGGCTGATATTAGGCTGACGGAATATCAAGTTTCAAGGTTAAATTTTGGTGAAAAATGCAAATTTTCCAAATATAGGAATTTAAGGTTTGATTGCTGGAAATTCAGGCTTAAGATTTCAGGATTTAATATGGCTAAAATTTAGGTTTGAGTGGGCTGGAATTCAGGTTAAGGTTGCTGGAATTTAATGAAGAACACAAGGAATGGATATTAAGAAACTAGGAATCATTCCTAGGGTCTAAGAATCACTCTTAGAAGAAAGCATCACACCTAGTTGAAAACTCAAGTTTCTAAAAAAATTCGATACTGCTTGTTATTAATGAAAGGTTGAGTACATATGTATAGAGTTCTTAGAATTCATATTCTAGTAAGAAAAGGATTTCTAATTGAAATCCTATTATAATAGAAATTTTATAAGTCCTAAACAACTAGGATATCATATCTAAAGTAAGATAATATAATACTAGTACTTCCTACATAATAAAGAATCCTAATAAAATCTAAATTTCAGCCTTTATCTTTTGTTATCAATTCAATTCCTACCTCCATCCAACCAAATTAAGGCTTTTTTAATGACTATGTTTTACTCTTTTATTTCTTCCATAGACTTTAAACTCTTTTGCATCATTATGTTTACTCGAGTCTTAGATCTTCAAGCTATTTATGAAAGGACAAAAACAACTAAAGCACAATAACAAAACAATAGAAACATTTGCTAACCTGCAGAGGAGGTATATTATCTGCTGCAAAAAGCATAACTCGAGCAAGTTTCACATCATGATGCGAGCTCAGTACACACTGGACAAAGAGATTAGGCTCACAACTATGGTTGATGAACCTTGCAATATTCCCAACAGAACCAGCATCAATGCCAAATTCTGGCACAATTTCAAACTTGTGATCATCAGTTCTATCTATGCCTTCAATTTTTGGTATCAACACATCTCGTGATCGTTTCTGTTGGAAATTTAAAAAATAAGCTAAAAAGATATACCAGGGGAACACATGAACTATTGATAAAGAAATGAATAAGAGAAACGTGCAGAATTAACAGAAAGAACAATAAGCACAAATGTAATGCAAAGAACATGCAAAATCTCAGTCAACATGCTTCAAATTGATCAACTTAATCGCCATATGGATTGAAGCCATAAAGGAAAAAAGCATTTGCTTCAAGAGATAAACTTATCAAAGATATCACAGCACCTCTCTTCCACCAAGGCCATTCATTGTCTGCAAACAGTCAATTTCAAATATATAATTGTTATCAGCAACATTATCCAAGTCTTCTGTTCTTATCAGCACCCCTATGTACTCACAAACAGGTGCCCCAGAAGGTATGAAATCCCAAGATCTTACTGCCCAGCCTTTCTTTGGAGTACGAAAAACCTGGTGACATTAACCAAATCGAAAACTACGAGTAAGCATTATGAAGCATATTGTACAGAACAATATAAGCAAAATTGGCATTCATGATGAGAGGAAAAAAAAAAACCTAACCTCGAGACGATATTTGATCCCTCTTTGAGACGTCCGATTAACACAACCAGGCCCACATTTGCAGTTTGGACCACATTCGAACACGACATCCTTGGCTTCAATTAACCTTAAAGATATAACCAAAGGGATGTAATGTGAGAATCCGTACTAATAGATATAGATACTGTATTAGGTAAATATCAGATATAGGATATGTATTATTAGGATCCC
>JAOTBA010000006.1:19272093-19289835 GCA_025629845.1 Erythroxylum squamatum | reverse complement strand
TGGATCCTTAGCAACTGTAGCTGGCATAGGAGATGTCAAAATAAACCCATACATAACATTGAGAAATGTTCTCCATGTCCCTAAGCTATCCATAAATCTAATATCTGTGCAAAAACTCACACTTGATTTACATTGTAATGGTACATTTCACTTAAGCCATTGTTTATTTCAAGAGAGGGATTCGGGGAAGATGATTGGAAGTGCTAGAGAACGGGATGGCCTCTACTATCTTGAGGAAGCAAATGGGTCAAACATATCCAGGAGTAGATCACCCTATTCATTCATGTTTGAATCAGTGTTGTCGAATAAAGAAAAAATCTTCTTACGTCATCGTAGGTTAGGTCATCCATTGTTTAGGATTATTAAGTCTTTATTTCTTGCTTTTGAAAGTCTTCATTGTGAGGTGTGTGAATTGGCTAAACACAAGCATATACCTTTTCCTATTAGCAATAAAAGAAGCACTTTTCCCTTTTGTCTTATTCATACTGATATCTAGGGTCCCTCAACTGTTTCAAATGTGTCAGGGGCATGGTGGTTTGTAGCTTTTATTGACGATTGCACTAGAGTTACCTAGGTTTTCTTGCTCAAGCACAAGTCTGAAGTGAGTTTTGTACTTCCACATTTCATCTCTATGGTAAAAAAAAAAAACAGTTTGGTGTAAACATCAAGAAACTTAGATCCGACAATGCCACAGACTACTTCAACCAAACTCTTACTCTCTATTGTCAAAAAGAACAAATACTTCATAAGTCTTCTTATGTCAAAACACCCAAACAAAATGGTGTGGCTAAAAGGAAAAATGACACCTTTTAGACCAAACACGAGCATTTTTACCTCAAAAAAATGTACCAAAATATTTTTGGGGGGAAGCGGTCCTAACAGCTACTCATCTCATTAATGGACTACCCTCTAGAGTCCTAGGATTCAAAAGTCCAATGGAGATACTCTCTTCATTCTACCCAAATATATAACAATCTTGTACCTCGCATTTTTGGGTGTGTGTCCTTTGTTCATGTTCATAGCCAAGACCGTGGGGAATTGGATCCTAGAGCACTGAAGGGCATCGCTGTAGGGTATTCATCAACTCAAAAAGGGAATAAGTGCTATCATCCTCCTCCTAAGAAATTTCATGTGTCCCAAGATGTCACCTTCAATGAACAAGAAGCCTATTTTGTCCAACCTTATTTGCAGGGGGAGAATCTCAAGGAAGATAAGAAGTTCTTTCTTGGAGTGTCTGAAAATAATCCCTTACTTCTATCTAAACCCAGTCAAATACCTTCAACTCAACCACTAGAACCAAAATCTCCTAAAACCGAAACCCTTCTTGAACCTAATCTGCTTCTAGAGATGTGCGAATTGGCAAAAATCTGGTGCACTCAAGGCGGAAAGAGGTCAATCCGGAATCTATGCATGTACAAGAATCTGAACCAGATTCCTCAAATGAGGTAACAATTTCTGATTTCCCTACTTTGCAAATTGAAACTGAAGTATAGATTAGTGAGGAAGATCAAGATCAACCTATTGCATCGTTGTAGGGTATTCATTAGTTTATGCATAGAAAGAAGTTCACTTACAAGCAGCACATAGAATTTTGCAATACCTTAAGGGAACTCCAGGAAGAGGGATTTTGTTTGAAAGAAATGGAGGTACGACACTTGAAGCATATACCGATGCTGACTATGCAGGATCGGTAGTGGATAGAAGATCTACGTCAGGGTACAGTACCTTTCTTGGAGGGAATCTAGTCACATGGAGAAGAAAGAAACAGCGGGTAGTAGCACGATCTAGTGCAGAGGTAGAATTTCGTGCTATGGCACAAGGTATTTGTGAATTGCTTTGGATGAAAATCATTCTAGAAGACTTAAAAATTAAGTGGGATGTTCCTATGAGACTTTACTGTGATAATAAATCAGCAATAAGCATAGCCCACAACCCAGTTCAGCATGATAGGACTAAGCACATTGAGGTGAATAGACATTTTATCAAGGAGAAGTTAGACAATGGTTTAATGTGCACCCCGTATCTATCAACACAGGGGCAACTTGCTGACATTCTCACTACATTGAGGTGAATAGACATTTCATCAAGGAGAAGTTAGACAGTGGCTTAATGTGCACCTCGTATCTATCAACACAGGGGCAACTTGCTGACATTCTCACTTAAGGGTTGAGTAGTTCAATATTTGAGGACATTGTATCCAAGCCGGGAACTTGAGGGGGAGTGTGAGAATCCGTACTAATAGATATAGATACTGTATTAGGTAAATATCAGATATAGGATATGTATTATTAGGATCCCTAAAGACAAGGGATCCTCAGACAAGGCTAGCTTCCTAGTTTAGTGGGATTACGAGATTAGTTTCCTAAGCTATGTTGTACTCTTTATGTATATATATCCTATTAAGTATCAATAAAGAAATATCTTAAAACCCTAAATTCTGATATGTAATAATCATACAGAGGAAGAGGAACCGTATCATTTGTTTTATCCATGTAGAACTTCCATAATCTAATGTTTAATACCCAAGCTCTTGTTTTAGCTCACCTGCCACCATCCCGATGCACATATGGGAAATCAGAGCCATTAAGCTTTGCGCAGGCACAAATCTTGGAATCCACACAACTGCCTTTACAATTACATCCACTGGAATTCATAGGTATCTTCACATTTTTAGCAACTTGAATAGACTTGCAATACTTGTAACCTGAATATTTCAAGGACTAAACATCAAAATACATAGCTCCAGTGGAGATGTTTGCAGTAGCAAAGTATGTCATCCTCAAATTGATTCTAAAGCAATGGGAGAAAACTATTGAACACTAAATGGAAAGGAAAAACTGCTGCAACTCACAGTAAACACTATATACAGGTAATACCAAACGACAATACCCTATCCAACCTATCTAATTGTAGTTGATAAACAAGTCCACTTTGTTTTATACAGGTCCACTAGGCCTAAAAAAAAATTCCTGTCAAACCAGGGAGCTATTTACCTATGGCGACCTGTTCACTTTTCAGATTTCATGATAGGTAAGAATGAAAAAATAAAAACATGAAAATTAAATGCCATATATGAAGAGAAGCATTTTACATCATATAAGGATCAGTAGCAGCAGTATGTCATCAAATTTAAAAGACTAGCCTGTTGGAGCAACTGGTGGATCATCAACCAAATTAGTAGCTGGGATTGGAACATCCTCTTGACCGCCACTTATGTCCTCGCAAACCAACCTTACCGAATGGAACAAACAGCAAATTTTATGCATTAGGAAGAACGATGCATAAGCTATGTGCTTTAATTCTATATTACGATCATACCCTCGTATTTCTGAAACAGATTGGGGAACTCGTCCATAAGTGAAGAAAACCTGCCATTAAAGTGAGGAAATGTATGGTCCAAATTCAAACAGGAAAAAAAGAAAAGAGATTGAGCTCTTGACAAGTAATAGAGATTACAAAACAATTACTTTGACAAATTTTACTGAACTCTTTTATATTTCTATTAATTTTTATATGCAGACTTTTAGCATCCCAAATAATTAAATGATGCCAATTTCATAATACTATGACCTTTAAACATGATGCTTACCTTATAAACTAATCCATTTCCTGACAATTACTAGAAGATTTGCACCAAAGGATAATATTTGGATTTTTTGCTTGATCACAAGAATTACTGCTACATATAGGCTGCTTTGATGAAGGATAAGTTTAACAACGACTGATATAACATCTAGAGAATCAAACTAAACCTGATTGGTGGTCAACAATGGCTGCCCCTCCAACCGCCTCAGTCGATATTTAAACACATTAAATCCTGAGATACCTTTCTCTGCCCAATACTGAACAACCTGTAAAATAAAACCAATTTTCTCCAACAATCAAACCAGTAAAGCAAAGAAAAACAAAGAAAATAATATTCATAACAAATCACTGGTTAAAGAAATAAGTCGTGTGCACCAAAGATAATAGTGACAATGAATATGTATCAGCAAAAATCATGAATAATTACATATTCCCTGTGGGCAGCCAGCAGTATCTAACCTATCCCGCTTTATCAACTCTCATGTAGCAATTTTATCATTTACAGAGAGAAGCAGAAAAGGAGAAAATGGTGCACTACTCCAGGGTAAGGAGGGTGTGGAACTGGGGATATCGCAGAACCATTATAGAAGTGAATTCAGTTTTTACCTTATATAGGCCATCATATGTGTAGACTTTGCCACTGTAGCTGCTGGTAGACATATGACCACGAATGACTCGTACAGGCACACAATGGTCCACGCAATTCTGATAACAAAACAATAAAACTTAATGCATTACCTTTCTAACTAAAATGGCAGACAGCAGCCTGCAACATAATACAACCACAACAGGAATTTAGGCACCCACTTTTATGTCACCATTAAAGCCTTAATATAAATTCATATATGCAACTTAAAAGACTTAATGGCATTGCCTCAAAAGACAGCGTACACAAAATATATTTCACACTGCAAAAAAAAGTGAGATAAAAAAACTCTAGATAACCTAAATCAGGAACAGAGGAGAGTTTGAATCCATCCACCCACTAGGCTACTCCCTCAACCTCAAGAATCAGCCATTGCATCTCAGTTTAACAATTGAGTTATACGAAGTTCAAAAATCTAGTCAGTCCAATTGCATCTTGTTGGTGCATATCAAAATTTGTCAACTAGGGTTAGAGACCAAAAAAATCACTTAGTTTGGAAATCAAACATTTAAATACAAGCATTTTGCCAAGTCAATAAAAACTACTATACGTGGTAAAAACATTCCTCAAGATATTCAACAAACAGATCTAAAGGTGCAACACTACTTTTACATTAACAAGATTACAGGCTTGGAGAACATGTTAACACACTAAAAATGACATTTGTGATGATGAGCTGCTCATTATAATGAGAGGCCTACCAAAAGTTTACACTGAAGAAAAATGATAACAAATGATAAGTAGAAGGACAAACGAATTGTAGATAATGTGGAAGTTCTAGGAATAGTTTAAAGACACACCTTCAGTGCTAAATTACCCCGTTCCAATACTTGGTCCTGAATTTGACGCTTATTTCCTGTCAAATTATTGCCTCCTTGACCAGTATAAATAACATCTTCAGAATTATCTAAATCATCCTCGTACACTCCTGAAATGACAATGGCTACAGCCAATGGGAATGTATAGTTACCATACTCCTGCAGTTTCAAGTAACAATAATTCATTTAACATACTAAGCCATAGCTTCAAATTCTTAACATCTATACGTACAAGAACAAAAAGACAGTGTAGGAATCCTACAAACTTTGTGATGTTTAATCAAATGTACCATTACTATGATATGATATAACTAAATATGCTTGATGTTTAAGATTTTATAAGGATCATTTACTTGGCGACATGACAATTTTTTTTCTTAGTAGAAATGTCATATAAAACCAACATTCTTGACTTATGTGGCAGATGCATGCCGTAGCATACAAAATTTAGTTCTCACAACTAACAGTTTCTAATAAAAAATTTCAGTAAAAAATTAAGTATTGAACTAATCCAAAATTTGAAGATATCAAAACATTTACCACTAATGTGCTTGTTACGTAAATATAATGAGAACTGAAATAATGATTAATGAATGTGCTTGTTACGTAAATGTAATGAGAACTGAAATAATGATTAATGAAGATGCGATGATAAAAAGATATCCTTGGAAGGATTGAATATTCAAGTGTAAAACAAGATTTAATAGTTATGGATTCTTTGGGTGAAGAAATTCAACTATTGTAAAGTAAAGAAGTTTTTTAAAGAATCGGAGCAGTCAACCAGGATAGCTGGTCAATTGGAAAAAGGAAATGGAAAAAAGGACCCTAAGCAACTCCAAGAACAGTCAACCATCTAGGGCAATTGATCTGATGCCTGACCAACCAACCGATTTGGTCTATTGACTTGCCTAGAATCCTACCAATCGACCACCTAGGCAGTTGAACGACCCATGCCCACTAACATCTAAATTTTCATTCTTGGAAGGACTCCCAAACCACCAATGGCTACTTGAGCCAATGTAAACATAAATAGAACCTTTCTATTTAGAAATAGCAAGAAGAAAAATGTAAGCAACAACAAAAAGACTGATCCAAATACTGTTCTTGTGAGTTGAAAACTATATTAAGATTGCTATATATATGCTGACTTGATTAAAAAAATTTCAAAGCTTTCAAGAGTGATTAGTAGCACTTGAGAATTGTTATAGTGGTTTGATCTCCAGAAACTGAAAAAGATTCAATAATGGATTCCAATCTCAAGCATGGTTTGGAAAGAGGACAACAGGTTTAAACAACCTTTAGTAAATTGTTAAAGTTAGAATGATTAAAGGAAACACCTTCACCCACATCTTAAAATATCATATAACTGCTTTCAAGGCTTAACATGCAACTTTGTAATTGCATGTCAAATTTTGACAAATTGAACAGTAAGTGCATCCAAGCAAAGACATCAAGAAAAGTCATGATACAACAGGTGATCACACAGTAAGCAATTTACCAAACTAATGAAGAGCATGTGTAGCAATATCAAAAATGAGGTCCAAGGCTTAAGCATACTTGTAACAAATAAATAGATCAAAGAAAAAAGAAACCCTATTCATCTTCAAAAAGTAAGTTAATGTCCCTTTTTAAATCTTGGAATCAAAGGACTCCATTCACTAATCTTCAAAAGGATAACAAAAATTTTAACATACCAGAGGAAAGATTTAATACAAGTACAAAGCTAATTTCGCCACCCTCTACAAACCAACAATTGCATAAGAGTAAAAGGCAACATTATTGTAAATTGCACCACCATTAACAACAAAAATGAATAAAATGCACCAAGCTTAAGTAGTGATATTAACAAGAATAGCATTACCCCTCTCTTGTAAGCCTGGCCCATATAATCAATCCCATTCAGCCAGTGGCTATGAAAGCCAACTGCAACCATTTCAGCCCTTGAATAAAATTGATGCCCAACATCAACACCTGCCCTCAATTAAAAGTATCTAGTCAAGTGCGCATGTTTAATTCCAAACCCCCTCCCCCCAAAAGTGAATTAATTTAAACAAAAACAGAAACAAAATTAAAATTAACAACGCAAAGATCCGCAGTTTCATTGAGATATCTACCAAAAAACCAATTATAATAGCTAGTTTAAGCTAGCATTACAGGTGAAGCAATAATAATTATTGAATCAAATATCATTAATGAAACATAAACAATACAAAAAAGTTCTAACATTTCTTCTAATGCATGAATTTCCCACATATTTCAAACTGTTCTTGAGGCATCAAAATTAGAACTAAGAATTGCAAACGTACAATTACCATTACTATCTATTCTTAACTATTTGTTATGTACCCTAACGTAGGATTTAGTCACAGGTCGAGACACATGAAAAGTCACCTCTTTTCCCTAGTCGTGTTCTCCTCTTCCTTTGAAAAACCTAAGTCGACACAAGGAAAAGACCTATCCTTGACAAGATCTCATACTGTTACTGTTTTTCTAGTCTAGCAACTGTTTGTTTTGATAAAAGTTTGCTTATCTCTTTACTAACCATCGCAGCCTTTAAATAGGCTTAAGGGATAAATCAACAACCCTAATTAGGAATCCTAATTAGGTATTGTCGGTAAATTGGGAAAACTAATATTAAGTAGATAACGATCCCAATGATAAATCAACACCTAAATAGTTAAGGTGATGCAGATTAGTAGAGATATGTAGTTAGAATATTGATTATATACTGGCTATATTTCAATTAGGATACTGATTCTATACTGGATGTATTTTTCCGATTTAAAATGCATCAATCAAAGAATAAAATTGCAAAACTTTAGTTCTGGTTTTCCTATCCAGTTCTGTCAATATAGTATCAGAGCATTAGGATTAGATCACAAATTTCAAGGCAGCCATGGTGGGTTGTGGTTTGACTTATTCAAATGACAGTAGTGAGGTGACTTCAGGAGCAGGAAGTAGCATACCTGCACCGATTTCTATGGGAAAACTCTCTCCAAATCACCACTCATAAGTTGAATGGCAAAAATTACCTTGATTGGTCCCAGTTCCTATTTTTGGTGATTGATGGCAAGGGGAAGCTCGAATATTTAAATGATGAGATCAAATTACCAGCTGCAAAAGAACCTTGTTATCAACAGTGGCGTTTGGAAAGCTCAACGGTTACTGCATGGTTGATCAATTCTATGGAACCAGCTATTGGAAAGCTCTTCATGTTCATGCCAACAGCTCTTGATGTTTGGAAAGCAGTTAGGGAAACATATTCAAATCTGGACAACCACTCACAATTATAAAGAAATGATGTATAGGACTTAGATTTGTTTGATGAAGTACAAGAAGAAAACTAAAAGATGACTTGTATTTTCTTCTTGGCTGGACTGAATAGAGACTTGGATGAAGTTAGAAGTCATATTTTTGGGAGAAATCCTCTACCGACCATAAGAGAAGTCTTCTCAAAGGTACGGAGAGAAGAATCAAGAAGACAAGTGATGTTGAAGAATGCTAGTAAAACCATAATAGAGAGCAAAGGCTCAACTCTTGTGACTCGAGGAGCAAACTGCGAATGAGAAAAATGTAGTAGAAAACAGAAGCCTTAGTGTGACCATTGTAAAAAACTGTGGTATACCAAGGAAACTTGCTGAAAGCTGAACGAAAAACCAACTAATTGGAAAAAGAAACCAGGCAATGACACCAAGACAACGGGAGAAGTCAGAGCACTCCAAGTGAACAATTCTAATTCAGGGCAACAATCATCTTCAAAATCTCTTCCTTTCACTAAGAAACAAATAAAACATCTACACCAAATGTTTAAATCTCAAAAGAATCCTAATCTGTCATGTTCTGTAACTAGGTAATACTTTTCCTATGTCTTTGGCCTGCACCAACACTAATGGCCCCTGGATATTAGATTCGAGTCCCAGAGATCACATGATTAGTATTCTACACTTTTTTTCATCATATATTCCATGTGCAGGAAATCAAAAGGACATGGTTCCTTTGCTTCAGTTGCTGGAAAAGCAACAATATCTATCTCTCCTTCCTTAAAACTCAAAGATGTCCTTCACGTTCCTAGCCGATCATATAACCTCTTGTCCGTTAGCAAGCTTACTCTTAATCATAATTTGTTGACTAATTTTCTGGCCTTCTCATCGTGAATTTCAAGAGTTAACCTCCGGGAAGATGATTAGGATGCTAACCAGAATAGTGGCCTCTATGTTTTTCATAAAGGACGGACCTTTGGAAGGCAAGACTAACAAACTTGTTTCAAGTCTATTTCAGTTTCTAGTAATAATGAAGTTATGGCCTTGTCAATTAGGCCATCCAAGTTTTCACTATTTAAAGCATTTGCTTTCGAAGTTATTCATAAATAAAAACCCTTCAATGTTTCGAAGTTATGGCATTGTCGATTAGCAAAACATCATATGTTTTTCCCACCACAACCTTACAAAACTTCACAACCATTTACCATGATCCCTAGTGATGTTTGGGGGCCTTCTAAAGTTACTACATTGTTTGGGAAATGTTGATTTATTACATTTATTGTTGATCATACTAGAGTCACTTGGGCCTTTCCCTTTAAAGAAAAATCTAATGCTAAAAGAGTCTTCAAAAACTTTTACAACATGATTCAAAAACAATTTCAGATTAAGATTAAAATATTTCAAAGTGATAATGGGAAAGAATTTTTTAACAATAAGTTGGGAAACTTTTTGGATAACAAAGGAATAGTTCATCAAAGCTTATGTAATAATGCACCACAACAGAATAGGGTGGCTGAGAGAAAAAACAAAAACGTTCTCAATGTTATGAATACCATACTAGTACTAGTATCGGATTTGATTTTGGTACAATACTGGTACCAATATCGGTCAATACTAGGTAAGCTTTTGAGCTATTTTTTAAATTTATAAAATAATCCCTAAATTTTTAAAAAATTATAAAATAATCCTTTAATATATTTTCCAATATATTGTAACGTATATATGGTACATCCACCGCTCAGCATTTGGTCAAAAATTTCCATCAACCTATCAATGTTGTAACATTGCAAAATGCATTAATCAAGACAGTATAACTAACAACATTACCCTTTAAACCTTTTCTTTGCATCTCACTAAAGAACTCAAATGCACTATTAACTCTCCCATGTCTACACATGCCATCAACCAAAGTGTTAACAATAACCACATTACGTACAATTGAACCACCCTCTTTGTTCATCTCATCAAATAACTCCAATCCTCCCGTTAGCTAACCATCTTTACAAAAACCATCAATCAAACAATTGTAACTAACAATATTAATATCATAACCCTTCAATCTCATTCTTTCCATCAACCCAACTCCTTCTAGTCTCCCAACTTTACAAAGTCCATCAATCATTGTGTTGTAGATAACAACATCTGGTTCAATCAAAACCACATGCTCTTCGTCATCTCCATCCATCTTTTTAAGCGCCTCCAATGCATCATCCACTCTCCTAAACTTGCATAGCTGATTAATTAAAACCCCAAATGTGATAACATTTGGCTTAATCTCTAACTCCTTCATCTTCTCTATAAGTTCATTCATTCCCTTAATGTCTCCATTTCTCCCAAGTCCAGTCAATAAAGCATTACAAGATTCAACTTGAGAACTAAACCCCAACTTTATCAATTGATTAAACAAGTCCCAGGCTTTATTAGCCATCCTATTCCAACACAACCTAGCGATCAATTGACGAATCCATTCTAAATTAAGAAACACACCATGTTCCCCTAGTTTCACCACTGCATCAACAACCTCCTCTTCAGTTTAGTTTCTACCTGGTCTCTTTTGCCTTTGAAAACCAATGGGAAAAAATCGACCCTATAACATCATCAGGAACGCAACGCAACGAGGATCTTCATTTGACACAACATTTCGTCGAACAATTTGAGCACATTATCAACGCGCCCGTGGTTAATTTTGTTAGTTTTAAATTTCTCTTTTGTAAATCAGTCCTTCAATTTTTTAAACTTTATGTTACTAGCAAGTACCAAACAAAATCACCAATATTGGCTAGTACCGACGATCAATACTAAGCTCCATAATTTCGAACCATTTTCTGGCCGATACAATACGAAACTCACATCATTGCACCTTCTTGAAATAGTTAGAGCACTGAGCCTTCAAACTAGGGTTCCTAAACATCTTTGGGGGAAAGCAGTTCTAACAACCATCTACTTGATAAACAAATTACCTACTCAAATCTTTAACTACAAAACACCAATTCAGTAAGTATTTTCCAACTACTAGACTCATTACGAACATTCCCCTAAAAATTAACTTTTGTCCATAATCATGATTCCAAACTTTCAAAACTAGATCCTAGAGCACATAAATGCATATTTATAGATTATCCCACTAATCAAAAGGGGTACAAATGTTTTGATCTAATTTCAAAAAAGATGTTTATGTCTATGGATGTTACTTTCTTTGGAGGTACTTCATACTATAATAACTATCATCGTCAAGGGGAGGAAAATATCAATGAAGATGAGTATTTACATGATTTAGATCTTAGGTTTGAGTTCGTTCAAAGTGATACCTCTCATGATCATTCACAAAAAGACAACACAAATTATTGAAAGCAAATGAATTAAATATTGACAATGTTGGATTGGTTAATAAACAACTTGTGACAATACCATCACAAAATGATAATACTAGAAACATGGAGATATATGACAAATGGTACAAAGGTCTTGTACATTCAAAGGAACACCTAGCACAAAAACAAGGCCACCATTCCGCAACATCTTCATGAGTATAACAAAAGGTTAGATCAAGAAAATCATGATGTTTCCACAAATGTTCATGTTCCTAAAAGTATTCCTACAAGTGATTCTAAGCTAAACTCTTCTTCTCAAATTGATCTCTCTACAGCTCTTAGCAAAGGTATTAGATCTTGTACACAACATCCTCTCCCTAACTTTGTGTCTTACAAAAATATTTCACCCATGTATTATACCTTTATTTCACAAGCATCTAATATTCCTATTCTTAACAGTATTCAGGATGCTCCAAAAGTTCCTGAGTGGAAAAAAGTTGTTCTTGAAGAGATGAAAACCTTGGAAAAGCATGCAACCTAGGAAGAAATACATCTACCAAATGAAAAAAAAAGGTTGTTAGAAGTAAATGGCTATTTACTCTAAAATTCAATTGTGATGGATCCTTAGAGAGGAACAAGGCTCCGCTAGTTGCTAAAGGCTTTACCCATACATATGGCATGGATTATTAGCGACAAAATTAAACACTATTCAATTCCTCCTTTCAATTGTTGCTGTTGACAGATTTGGAATGTGTATAATTAGGATTCTTCCGTTATTATTCTTCCTTAATTAGGATAGCTTTTCCTATATATTCATGTGTATATGCCTTGTAAATAATCAATATAGAATGGAAAAATTCTTCAGTTGCTAATCTTGACTGGCCTCTAAATCAGTTAGATGTAAAGAATGCTTTCTTGAATGGAGATCTAGATGAAGAAGCGTATATGAAGCCTCCCTTTGAATTCTTTGAAAATTTTTGAACCAGGGTATGCAAATTTTAAAAAAATCCTTGCATGGTCTTAAGCAGTCTCCCAGAGCTTGGTTCGAAAGATTCACAAAGTTTGTTAAAGGTCAAGGTTATTGTCAAGGACAATCTGATCATACTTTGTTCACCAAGAGATCCATCAAAGGCAAAATTTCAATTCTAATTGTCCATGTGGATCATATAACTTTAAGTGGAGATGATATAGAAGAAATAAGCAAACTTAAGTTAAGTCTAGCCAATGAGTTCAAAATAAGGACCTAGGTAAACTAAGATATTTTCTTGGAATGGAAGTAGCAAGATCAAAGGAAATTGTGGTTTCAACAAACTATATTTTAGATCTCTTAAAGGAGACTGGAATGAGTAGATGCAAGCCTTCAAACACTCCAATAGAGTGTAATGTCAAAATTGTAGATGTTAAAGTTGGAATTCCAATAGATACAGGAAGGTACCAGAGATTGGTAGGACGATTGATCTACTTGTCTCATGCACGACCTAATATTGCCTTTGCTGTAAGTATGGTTAGTCAATTTATGCATTCTCCATACGAGGAGCATCTAGAAGCAGAGCACAAAATCCTTCGATATTTAAAGGGCACTCCCATAAAGGGCCTTTTTAAAAAAAAATGAAAGTAGATGAGCGGAAGTCTATACTAATGCAAATTGGGCAGGATCAACTACTGATAAAAGATCAACATCTAGATATTGTACATTCCTTTGCGGCAACTTAGTCACATGGAGATGTAAGAAATAGAGTGTAGTTGCTAGAAGCAGTGCTGAAGCAAAATTTAGATCAATGGCTCGATGTATATGTGAAGTTCTATGGCTACAAAGAGTTTTAGAACATCTTTAAAATCTAGTGAGCTTTCCTATGAGATTGTATTGTAACAATAAGGCAGCCATAAGTATTGCCCATAACTCAGTACTTCATGACAGGACAAAACACGTCGAAATTGATAAGCACTTCATTAAGGGAAAACTTGAAGCAAGAATAATCTGTACTCTAGTCGTTCCAACGACACAACAAGTTGCAAACATATTTACTAAAGAGTTGTTAAGACAACCATTCAAACTTCAAGTTAGCAAGTTGGGCATGATAGACATTTTTGCACCAACTTGAGAAGGAGTGTTGGTAAATTAGGAAAAATGATATCTAATAGATAATGATCCCAATAAAATAGGAAAATCTTATCCTAGATTCAAGATAAGATAAATCAGCACCTAATTAGTCAAGATGTTCCAGAATAGAAGAGATAAGTAGTTAGAATATTGATTGTATATTGGTTGTATTTTAGTTAGGATACCGATTCTATATTGGCTGTATTTTTTCTATTTAAGATACATCAGTCAAAGAATAAAATTGCAGAACTTTAGTTCTGGTTTTCCTATTTAGTTCTATCAACAGGTATAAAGTCTAAAAATAGAATCCCAACAAAAATACAAAAAATAATTTGTAAAAACCCTAAAATACGAAAGAAAATCAAACAAAACAAAATAAAAAGCAAACTTGTTGTCTAGTCAGCCACGTTTCTTGCGTTGCAAGTAAACTTTTCCTACAAAGGCATCGTCAAAGCAAACTTGTCCTCAAGCTCAAACTCTAAATAAACCTCCCAAAGAGTGGCCAAATCTTCCCATGTAGCATTCTCATCTAAAATATCCACCCAACGCATCAACACCTCATTTCTGGCTATGTTAAGCCTAGATCGAACAATGGAGTGGAGAACAGGCACCAATGGTCATCATGGATGACTAGTAGCGCAACCAATGAACTTGGAGTATTGCCCTTAAACTTCGTTAAAAAAGAGACATGAAAAATATCATTGATACAGCTCCGCTTTGGTAGCTCCAACTTGTAGGCTACTATACCAATTTTCTATAATACTTTATAAACATTTAGGAGACAACTTACAAGGCACTCTCTTCCCTATCAAAAGCTACCGATAAGGGTGAAGCTTCAACCAAACCCAATCACCCTCTTCAAAGGAGATCTCCCAATGATTAGCATCAATTGTAAGCTTCATCCACTGTTAGGCTTGTAGTAAACACTCCCTTGCTAATTGTAAAACATATCTCTCTCTTGAAGATCATGATCCACTTCCTCCACTCTAGTGGAACGGACTAGATAATCAAGCAAACACAAAGGATCCCTTCCATACATCACCTAAAATGGTGTAGCATGCAAGGAAGGGTGGAAAGATGTGTTGTAAAAATACTTCATCCACAAAACCCATTTGACCCATCGTCTTGGTCTATTGCACATAAATAATGGAGATACATCTCCAAGCACCATCTACAAGGTCTTCCTAAGCAACTTTAACCTCCCCCTTCTCTATGTTGGTCCCATAGTTGTTTCAAGTTGTTTGAGGCTTCCATTTATTGCCGAAGGACATAAAAAATGTCAACCCATGGCTTAGAAATAGCAAAGAGCTAGCCATCTTTCTCATCGCATCAGGAAAGTGCATCGACAGCTTTATTGAGTCTTCCCACCTTGTACACCACCTTGAAATCAAAACCCATTAGTTTACTAATGTAATGCTATTGACATGAAGTGGTTAACCTCTGTTCCAACAAAAAATTCAGGTTGAACTAATCGATCTTGAGGAGGAAATGTCTCCCCTAAAGATATAGTTGCTAGTGGGTCATAGCTTTAGCAAGACCGATAAGCTCTCTTTCATATATTACGAGTTTATAATGACAATTTGCCAATTTTTTGCTAACAAATGCAATTATATGACCTCCCCAATTCAACTACTAGAAGCATCACACTCCACCACAAACTCTTCCTCAAATAGGCAACCTCAGAATAGAGGCTTCAAAAAGAGTTTCTTCAAACTTGAGAAGGCTAAATGGACCTCATTCCCCCATTAATATGCATTCTTCTTCAATAGGCTGATCAAAGGTGCCACCACTTGCTTATAATTTTTTATATATTCACCCTGCTAACCCTAAGAAGCCCTTAAGAGCCTTGGCCAATTTTGGTATAGGCCAATCTACTATTGCCTTAATCTTACTTACATTTGCTTCCATTCCTTCACCTTGAATAATATGACCCAAGTACGCAACTTAAGTACCCAAATGTGCACTTGGATTTCTTAAGAAAAAGATGGTAAGCTCGCAACAATTCAAGAACCAAATGCATGTGTTGAATATACTCAATCCAAGTCTTACTATATATTAAAATATCATCAAAGAAGACTAGTACAAACTTATGCAAATAAGCTCCAAACACTTCATTCATCAAACTTTGAAAAGTAGAGGGAGCATTAGTCAACCTAAAGGGCATTACCAAAAATTTGAAATGCTTATGGTGCATCGTGAAAATTGTCTCCTCTATATCCCAACTATCCATTCTAATTTGATGATATCCCGAACAAAAATCTAACTTTGTGAAATATTGTGATTCATATAGCTCATCTAACAACTCATCCACTAATAGAATTGGAAACTTATCCTTCATCATGTGGTTGTTAAGCTCCTTATAGTCCACACAAAAATTCCATGTCCTATCATGTTTCCTCACTAATAGTAATGATGAAGAAAAGGAAGATTGACTTGGCCTATTATTCCTTATTGTAGCATAGCCTCACATTGCTTTTTCATCTCATCCTTCAAAAGGTGAGAATAATGGTGGGGCTACACCACCACCAACCCAAATCCCGACATTAAAGGAATTATGTGATCATAACTTTGACTCGATGGGAACCTTAAAGGTTCTGTAAACAAATCTAAAAATTTTGCCAACAATTTCTCCATAGCTATGGAGGTCGAATGTTGTCCATTCATTAATGTTACTCTCAATTTTGCACTCAAAACTTGCCCCTTCCATTGCACCTTCTTCCCATCTAGCTCAAAACTCATCATTAGAGACGCAATGTCCCATAGTATAGGCCCCAATGTAAGTAGCCAGTTGACCCCTAAAACCACATCAAAACCATCCAAAGGAATATAATAAAGGTCAATGGTAAAAGAATCATAATCAACTTATAGAATTACCACCTTATAGATACCCAAATTGGGCACTTTTTCTCCATTGTCCATCGCCACCTGCAAACCTAGCCGCTCTCTCATTGTAATACCTATCTTAAGTACCATCCCTCCCAAATGAAATTGTGGGTGCTCACTAAATCCACCAATACCCACATTAGTCACCCAACCACTAGTGCTTGCAATTGCATCATTTGTGAGCTTCAAATCCCACTTATAGCATGTAACAAAATCTTCACATCGCCTACCACCTCTTCCTCTTGCTCATTATTTGGGTCTGGAACTTCAATCCAAAAAAGCCTCTGGCACTTAAATCTTGCCAAGTAGGATTCATCACAATTAAAACACAGCCCCTTAACCCTTCTTCCTAGCATCTCTGTCTTAGAAAACTTCCTGAAAAATAAGGTTAGGGTGCTGCATAAACTACTAGTTGGAGACCCTATCAATTTCCTCCCCCACTCACCCCTTTGGTGCTTTCATTCCCATCAAAGGTAATGCTGGTTGTTTTGCTAATTTAGGGGCTGCCCACCCAACCAAAAATTTGGAGTTACCTTGCAACATACAATGATGTTTCCTCTCTAAAGCCCGTGCCATATTCATCCCAACTCCCAAATTCCTGGGCTATTATATCTCTACCCCAATCCAAAAGCTCTCCACTAGCTTTGGCATTAATAAATTCACCTTTTGACAAAAGCTTAGGTCTATAGTCCTTGCTAACAAGTACTAAAACTGCCGTTAATAATCTTCTACAATTCTTGTTTGCTTAAAATTTGCCAACTCCCCTAAAGGATTATTGCTCATGAGTGGTCTAAACCTCACAAGGCAATGCTCTTTAAATCCTTCCCGATCCCATTCCAACTCTTGCACTAATTGATAAAACCATAGCTGGCTTGTTAGTAGTGTGCCCTAGGCCAATAGACATTTGTGATTTTTGTACTAACATTATGACTTATTAATAATATATTATGAGGTATTCTTTTACATAAGCATGTATATCGTTTAGGTAATGTGATTTACGTTTCATGAATAGTATTAGACTTATGTCATCAAGTATATGACTTGATAGTAAAACCATAAGCATTATAATACTATTCTAAACTGTCCCTGATCGATCGTTATTGGTGGAACAATAATGAATTAAGGCTAGTATGTGTTC
>JAOTBA010000006.1:19219721-19232733 GCA_025629845.1 Erythroxylum squamatum | reverse complement strand
CTGTAATGAGCTATAGACATTACGGTTAACTGCAATAATATTGAAATCTCTAGTATCACAAAGCTAGAGTTCTATCAAAAGTCAGTTTTGACAAAGATACATCAGTGCTCTGCCAGTGGCAGTATCTTCACCCAAAGTTTGGCCTATTGATGTGCTCTCCAGCATTAGAGCCTTCATTCCTCAAAGATATGTAACTTTTTGTTTTTTTTTTTCTCATCAATACTTTTTGAAAGGTGGACATTTTGTAGTTATTATGGTACTTGATAACTCACAGCACAGAAGATGGGACTTAGATGGAATGAAGAGTTAGGTTGTCTAGAGTCAATAGCAATGCTGCTGAGACAAGGCTTTGGATTGCTTGTCCATGTTTTCACCTTATTGTGCTTGCTTATCTAATTTTGTAGGTATTAGTTACTTTTCTGTTGGAACCTCACCTACACCAGATACACTTGGTCTCAAGTATGGATCAAAAGTTGCAGTATAGCCAATATGCACAGGAGCAGCTTTAGAAGTGGTTGAAACATTTGCAAACTCTACTATACATGGCCAGAAAGAATTTTTATTTAGAATTTACCTTCTTGGTTATTTTTTTTTGAGAACATACTGGCATGATACTAGTCCTAAATATCCAATTTGTGTTCCCCAACCTATTCCAACTTATCCTTTCCCTTTTTTTTTTGATGAAAAAGCGTGTCCAGGAGTCCTTTAGGTTTGATAGCCTTGCTAAATACCAGGATTAGATGTTTCCTGTCACTTCAGGGGAATACCTCTTTACCTGATGAATAAGCCTCTTTTCATCTATGATTAATTTTCTGAAACTATAAGGGAAATCCTTTCGGAAGTTCTTGTAGTTTGAAGCAAAAATTGAGGGTTATACAGTTGGGATTTTGATATAGAGCAATGCTAAAAGGAAAGGATGCATTTGGTTGAAATACATAAATTGTCATTTCCTAATTTTTCTATCTGAGTTTCAAAATTTCAATTTTTTTGGTTATTTCAGAAGTGGCTTTAGTGATTTGCTTTAGTGGATGCTTGGAATAAATTTGAGTAGTTAATGACTAGATGAAATAACTGTCCTTGAATAACTTATTTCTATCAGTTGACTATGAATCAAGAAATTCCATGATATGGACATCTCTGTAATTTGAATTTGCATTCTTTAAGGGAACTGCAGATCAATCTTTTCAGTTGTGTGACTTTTATTTAATTTATGTGCTCAAAGGGAAGTGCAGATCAACCTTTCCTATATTTATTGAGGCAAATTGATTTTTAGATACATGTGCATGCAAGTTTAATCTTTTTTTGCTATTATTGCTACTACTGTTACTGTTATTGTTACTATTGCTATTACTATTTTTTCATTCTTCATCAACATTCTGTTCTTCTTGTTATTTATACTTTGTCCTATTAACAGGGTTTTGTCGCATGGTAACTGATATTGTTTTTGTTTGTTAAATTTTAGTATATAATCTTCCGACGAGGGATTGGAATTGATCGCACAACTGATTACTTTGTGTTGGAGAAAGTGGACATGCTTATTGCACGCTTTTGGGCATATATCCTAAGATTGACTCGGTAGGAAGATGACGATGCTGCAATTGTTATCATTGTCATTAAAGAATTCAGGTTTCATAGTGATTTGGATGGTGAACTGCATCACTGTTTCTAACATGTTATTTAACTTTATTCAGCTTCTGCATCATGTTTATGCTTTCAAAAAATGCATTTCCTGCTGAAATAGATTGGCTTGGTATATTACTAGATTTGAAGATGTCATGGCACATAAATGATTTTTGACCTTACGTGCATTTCCTGCTGAAATAGATTGGCTTAGGATATTTCAAAATTTAAAGATTTGATGACCCATAAATGAATTTTGTCCTCAAGTGCATTTCCTACTGAAATAGATTGGCTTATACAAGATTTAAAGATGTCATGGCACAAATGACTTTTGACGTTTAGTGCATTTCCTTTTGAAATAGATTGGTTTAGTGTATAGTACAGGATTTAAAGATGTCAAGGCACATAAATGATTTTTGACCTTGATATTTTCTCTCACTTTGTAGTTTCTTTACTGAACCTGCATTTGCTATCATTACCATTTGCTTCTTTTGTTGGTCATAATTGTTGCAGCATAGAAAAGCTTTTGCTCAGAACGTCAAGGAGAAGACACGAGAAACATCCAAAGAAAAATGATGAAATTCCGTCTGAAACAGATCAGGAGGATTTATTTGTTGAAAGAATTCGTTTGGAGAACATGGGACTAAGGTTAAATATGGCATTTGAAAGAAAATTTTCGTATATATCAAAATTTGATTCCTAAGGTCTTGTCAGATTTCTCTAAATTTATTCTTGATTGTTTGAGGAATGATTCCTGTTCCCTTTGTGCAATATACATGTTTAGGTTTAAGGAATCATGGTAATTCAGCCTCTGGTTTGATCTTTTATGCCAGATTCTGAAGCTATTTAGTTACTTAAACGAATGCATATGAATAAATAAGTGGTTTAATCTAAAAGAATATTCCAATTGAAGATGTTCAGATTTAAAAAATTTACATCTTGAAACTTTATGTAATTTGTGAAATTCAATTGCTTCAAAATCTTTTCCTGGATGTCTTTTTTTTTCTTTGTAATATTTTAATTATTTGTATTGTCTAATTGATTCTTGTGTCATTTTCTGGAATGATCAAAGCAGTAAGCTTTTTCATATGTATGGTGATGGGCATAAGCAGTCCTCCAGTATGCCTTTGTTAAATAAAGTTGCACATGATGATTCATTCCTTGTGATTATTTCTGCTTAACGATCCTCATGTCCATTCTCTACCTTCTCCCAGTGTGAAGAATTTGCTGAGCAATACTACAATCCAGGAGCCCACATTTGATAGGATAATAGTTGTTTACAGGTACTGCTTTATTTCATTAGTTATTCTTTTATTTTCTTTGGACGAGATTCTTGTCAGTATGTCTTGCACTATTGTATATTTTGATGGAACGCTTGTAATGAGTTGGACATGATATAGTAAATCCCTCTCTTTCCAAGCATGGATAGTTGTTATGAAGGGATCTTTTAGACTAGGAAGCTGATAATATGTGCTCCTATTTGTTGCATGTTAAACAATGCCCTTGCATTAATAATACTCTTGTGATTTAACAGATTCTTTATCTCATTGCCTTGTGGTAAAGAGGGTAGCATGATTGAAAATTTCTTATCTAATTTTTCTAATATGGGAAGTTATTCGATGCGTGTTAATGAATGATGAATTTCCAGACGAGCAAGGACCAAAGCAAAAGATGAACGAGGGATATATGTAAAGCATTTCAAAAACATTCCAATGGCTGATTTGGAGATAGTTCTTGTAAGATTTCGGGTGACCTATTCTATTTTGCATCAAGTTAAATTACTGACTTATAGTCTGTTACAAATTTTGCCAGCCTGAAAAGAAAAATCCTGGGTTGACTCCTATGGACTGGGTCAAATTCCTTGGTTCTGCCATTGTTGGGTTGGTGAGCTTTAAAAATAAGTTATTTCAGTTAACTGTTGTTTACAATTCACTCATTCTTTGGAAAGACATAACATGCATTTTTAAACAGGTTGCTGTCATTAGTTCACTTGAAATGCCTAAAGCTGATCTCTGGGTCATTTTTGCTGTTGTTTCTACTGTAATTGGTTACTGTGCTAAGACATATTTCACGTAAGTCATGTTCTGCTTTTGTGTGTTACCTCTATTTCTTTGGTGTTCACAGCACAAACTAGTGTCATTTTCTCGCAATGTGCTTGCTCTGTATTGTTTTTTGGGTCATATGAAAGAGGTTAATTGGCCTGGTTGAGATTAAAAGCCTATTCCCTCTTTTGCTATTTTTAAAAATATTTCTAACATCTATTCTCTTGTACCATACATACTTTGCAATAGTATATTGTTTCTTGACTCTTTTATTAATGCATCCTATATATCTTGTTCATGTATACTTAATGCCCATCTTTCTCTGTTGATGATCTATTCAAATCTTTCTTGATCTAGAATATTTTTCTCTTGGTCCTTTCTACTGACATCTATGTTGGTATTAATTCTGTGACTACTTGCAGCTTTCAGGCAAACTTGGCTGCATATCAGAATTTAATTACACAGTCCATGTATGATAAACAACTAGATAGTGGAAGAGGTACTCTTCTTCACCTGTGTGATGATGTCATTCAACAGGAGGTTAGTCTCTATCCTTCCTACTTGTTATCATCCCTCTATTTCCCCTCTCTGTGTGTGTATTTAACATAAAGTTAGTCTTAAGTTTGTTGGTTCCTTTAACCAGACAATCATGTTGCAAGTCGTACTTGCCTCTTTCGAACGAACTGCATATTGCATTAGGGATATAGTGGCTTTCCAGATCATTCTGTCACTGCTTCTTGACTTATCAAAGTTCTGAATCAGCTGTTAAGTAAACATCTTATCTATTGTCACATTCTATTCCTTGTGCACGTTTCGCTCGAAGTATGATTGTTGTGTAGTTATTCAGTTTTAAGAATTAACATAATTGTCTCAAACGCTGCTTGATGACTTCTGACTTCTACATATGGTGCCTTGGCCATGAGTTTATATGGATATTGAAATTCTTCTCCTTTGCATGGTATGAAAATGAAAGAAATATGCTCTTCTAAAGGGTCCTAGATACATACTTATTGAACCGTAGCCATCATATCCATACTCAAGCATGTAACAAGTTAACATCCTAAATAATTATGGGAATATCTTATGTTAATTGATAACACACCAAATTGCTCATGTTTCCTAATCTCTTGCAGGTCAAGGAGGTCATTATTTCTTTCTTTATATTGATGGAGCAGGGCAAAGCTACTAAGCAGGCATTCTTCAATATCTCCCTAAATATGTGCACAAATATATCTGAACATGTCTATGCAGTGTCTCTCTTTCTTATAGCTTAAATTCTCAATTCTCGGTGAATTGCGGATCACTTATGTTTAAGTTTCTAAAATTTTTAAGTAGGATTTGGATTTGCGTTGTGAGGAGCTAATTAAAGACGAGTTCAATGAGAGCTGTAATTTTGACGTGGATGATGCAGTTCACAAGTTAGAGAAGTTGGGAATTGTTTCTCGGGTGAGAATTTGTTTAATTCTTCAACCAAATTTGGTATATTTGTTTTTGATGCAACTAGTGGGTAATACCAGAATTTCAATAGAAATCAATTGAATGATTTTGAGGTAATATTATAGCAGAAACTTGCCAAAGTCAGTAGTTACCAAGTCCAATCTCTAAGTTTTACATTGTATAAGGAGAATGTTATAAAATTCTTCTTTACTTGCATATACATCTATCTTTGGATACAGGATACTCTTGGAAGGTACTATTCTGTCGGTCTTAAACGTGCTAATGAGATCATTGGCACTACAACTGAAGAGCTTATCCTCAAGGCAAAGCAGGGTGTTAGCACATGATTCCATAATCAACCTATTAAATATCTTGTGCGAGTGCACCTAACTTCCTCCTCACATCGTTTACTCTACATTGTCCTTGTACAATCTCTGCCAGAGTCTTGGCCTCTTGATTTTGTAAATTCCAAACGTCAGGTTGCATTAATTGTTGATAACTTGGGTTGATGTTGATTCTTTCATTGAATGTGCTTTCACTCCTCATGTCTGCCAAAAAGGGGGGTAGGGAATTTGTCTCTTTAAGGCTCATGGACAGCTATGGCTTCAAACAATATTGCCTGTGTAGTGCCAGGCTGGTATGGGCTCTTGGTTTACAGGCCCCTCTTTCTTAGTTATATTGACTATCATTTATGGTCAATGTTCAAACGGGATAAGTTGAGATATGAGAGTGAATTGGCAGTGGATTCAGTACTGCGGATAGATTCACGCGTATATATTTTTATAAGCATATGTTACAAAATAAAATGATCAATTATTAAAAGGTATAACTCGAGAAAAAAAAATAATGCTTGCATGTCCCCTTAAAACAAGTAGTAATCACATGTATTTATCTCTAGAGAAGCAAAATGACTTGAGTTTAACAAGAAAAGGATAAGAAATTGGAATTTTTATGACTATTATTAATGACAATTCTAAATGGGTTCTAAGGCCTGTATTTATTGAAAAAATATGGTCAGTGAATCACTTTTAAAGAGGCTTTCTCCTTTTTTTTCTTTCATAATATTTGAATGACACAAAACCAGTCTCATAAATGTTCAATCATGAAGCATCCTAGAATGCCCGTGACCCCAATATATGCATGCATATTCATGTATACTCATATCGCCGAATCCATATCTTCTAAGCCAATTTGTTTATCGCTTAGCTATTAAGACCTAATATTTCTTCATAACAAAAGCCATATTATATATATCATCCTAAGTGTGATTAGAAGTTTCAAATGTGACCGATAAATTCCCAATAAACAACAATCCATTTGAATCCCACTCTTGGCTTATTCATAAGAAGGAATCATTTCGTCGTCCAATATCGCTGGCAAACCCTATTCCATGTCCATAATCAACCTTGGCATGTTACACACTGCTTTTTAAGAACACGTTTTCATGCAAATTACTCTGATGATGATCACTCTGGTCTTCATTTCAATTCGTCATGTTGCAAATTTGCCTTAGCTGACTATGCCCAAGTTGACTTTCTTCAAACCCAAACAACTCCGCCGCCTCAGCTAGTGCAGTTTGAATGTCATTAGTGTTGGAAAATATAGATTATATTTGATCCAAAGTACAATGGAAGAGATAACAAATTTCATGATTTTTTGAAAGTCAAAATCACTTTATAAAATAATTAATTTATAAACAAACAAATTATGAATCATAAATTATACCTTTATATGGAGCTTAGCTTCCTATTAAACAATTCCCCTCATACTTATAGGTTACATGAAGACCATCATAATGACATAAGTATCTAACTTTTAATACTATCTATACAAGCAGAATGAGAGAATATCAATAGTGTAGAAAGAGGTAGAAGTGCTAACTCCTGTAGAGCATACACCTATTTAGGATTCATACCCTTTAGTAATTTAATTAAACTTTAATTAGAATTATAGTTACATCTAATTAAATTGAAATTACAACTAGATAAGATCTAAAATTTAATATTGATTTTTATTTATGAAGCTTGTATATGATTGTAAACCTTCTCAAACTTTACAATTAAATCAAACATGATTAAATTACCATTTGTCTCTTCAGCTGATCCTTATGTGTAATTCATTAAGTTCTTAAATATATTGATAATGAATATAAATTATAACCCTGAGTTGTATTAAAGATTAGATAAATTAAATCCCTCCAAATTATCTTTAATGATATAATTAAATAATTCATATCTATTGATTAAGGCTGAAATTAAAAAAAAATCGTTATAACCTTAATATTAGGGATATTAAAGTATTTTTTACAAATATTTTTTGCATGATTTTTTTGTATAATTTATTTCTTTCACCATACGATATTTGATTAAAAATAGAGTATGAAATTAATGTTTACTCTATTAGAGTCTACTCATATTAATTTTTCAACATTAAGAATTGATTCTTTTTTTGAAAACTATCATCAAAATATCATTTCACTTTATTCAAGGATTTCTCAAATCAATACTAATCAAGAATAATAGAATATGCTCCTTGATTAGATTAGAGTTATAAATCCTATATTGACCACTCGCGTATTTTCATATAGTTCATGCCATACCCAATAACCACCAATTGAGCTATCATTAACTAGGATATGTCCTAATTAATATCAAAACATAAAAATACTTAGCCATGAATCATGTTTGCGTCATCGAAAACAATTGATAAAATAAAATAAATTATGATAAAAATAATTATATATGAAAACCTTTATATTTTTGGGTAGATTGGTCCATTATGATGATATCTAATCTTATTTATTTATTAAAAATAACTTTACATTTGACCTTAAAAGGGTTGGTCAACCTCCCAATGGTTAACCCTAAGTTTTGGGAAGGAAAAGAATGATAAATTCCAAAAGTCTCCTCAAATTAGGGTTTCCACATTTTAAATATATTTTTATGCATCAGTAACACTAGGTGTCTGTGTCTAAGGCTATATACATGAGCTTACCTCAATATATATTGCTCTTTAGAAAATCTCACTGTCTCAGTCCCCCTCTAGGCTATATTCTAGGTTGTATCCTTACCTATATATTGTCCATGAGGGATAAATGGTCGTATGTTAGACCGTGTTCAACTAGAAATTATTTCCTTTATGTTTTTCACTTTAAATCTTCTCCAATTCTTAACAGCCCTCATCCTAAGCAAACATCTTAACAATTAAAAATAATAATAATATAAAGTGAGTCAGTAAAGGTAATTTAAGCATAAAACCTAGTAAAATACTTTGAAATACATGTAAATTTGTATTGGCATCAGGTGTCCTTGCACTTAAGCTTTCGCTTATCCTTAAGTAAATCAATTTTAATCACTCTTAACTTAATAAGTTCAATAATCAATGTTGAGTCAAGGGTGTTCCAATTGAAATTTTGATGATAACAAAACATAATTACTACTAATGAGTGTATTATTTTGATGAAAAGAAATATATGAACAAAATGAAGCCATAAAATCAAGAAGATAGTTTATGAATTTGATAAAGAGAATTTGAAGTTTACAACTAAAGAAATAAAGATCAAACCAAGAACATAAGAAGATCAATGCTCATTAAGGTCTTAAGAAGATAGTTTATGAAGTTGATAAAGAGAAGTTGAAGTTTACAATTGACAAAATAAAGATCAAATCAAGGAAAAAAGAAATTCAAGGCTTGTTAAGGTCATTTTCTCATTTTTATTATTATTTGTAATCTCCCTTTGTTATTTTGATGTTTTAAAAGGCTCTCCATATATGAACATTTTAGTTCACTTCATTACATGAGTCTTTACATTCATTAAGAGACATTGAAGCTTTTGTTTTTAGTAGAAAAACCTAATAATCTTTCAAACACTATTTAGGAAAATTTTTAAAAAGTGTTTAAATCATTATTGCATTAAACAAATTGGTTTTAAGCATTTGAATTTTGTTAAAATCATGTTTTTAGGGTGATTGGTCAATATATATGGGTTAATGGTCGATGAATACAGATTAAAGGCATTAAATTTGATATATTGAGAGTTTGTTGTAATATTGAGTAATGTATTAGCTGACCAATATGCCTACTTGTGACTAGTCTCTCAACAACTAGTGAATATGAGCATTCAATGTATATCGGTCGACTAATATACTATACTAGCCGACTTGTACTTTACAAATAGTAGTTGTAATGAGTAGTTCTTGGCTCCAACAACTAGTAGGGTCCTATACCATTAAAAAGTTATTTGGGTTTCTTATACACACATTTCTAAGTTTATCAAGCATTTGAGCATCATTATCAAATATTTGTGTGAGTGAGACACTCAACGTGAAGAAGTGAGACAAATTTGAGATGCAATCCATTATTAGGGTGTTAAGTATTGTATTTAGGATTCTTCTAAGCGGTATGAAGTTTCTTTTTCACTTTGGAAGAAAATTGAAAAAACCTCTTTGCCAAAGGTTATTCTTTGCCTTGAAAGAAGAAATATAGTAGAATTGCAAGAAGAGTCTTAGAAGTCAATATAAACAAGGGTTACTTGTCTAACTGACAGGTGTATATTATAGTATGTTTTCTAGATGTTTAAGTGTGTTTTTAAGTGTTTTCTTAGATGATAATCACGTGTTTAGGGCTTAGAATTGTGTTATTGTTAGTGTTTTTATGTGTTTTAATTGTTTGATTGTTTTGGAGCAAGAATTTGATCTTAATATTATATTTTAAGGGTTGTTTGATGTGTTTGTTAGTGAGTGGAAACAAGAAAAAATGTAGAAAAGATGAAGAAGGACTTGAAAAATAAGAACATGTATGATCGTGCATGTTAGCTGCATGAGGATGAAAACTTTAGCATGATTATGTATACATGTTTTTAATCTTCAAGTCCTTCATCGGTTCTTCAATTTTTTCTACTTTTAATCAATAACAAACACTTCAAACAACCCTTGAAACATAATATTAAGATCCTATACGTGATCGTGCAAGAGAGTTTGGATGGTGATGCACAATCGTGCATCTACAATGCACGATCGTGTATACATATTCCTAATCTTCAAGTCCTTCTTCATCGTTTCTTCAAAATTTTCTACTTTTAATCACTAAAAAACACTTAAAACAACCCTTGAAACATAATATTAAGATCCTCTGTATGATTGTGCTTGAGATTTTGGATGGTGATGCATAATTGTGCATCTACAATGCACGATCATGCAAAGGAAGTTTCTAGCTTATGAGATTTTTGTATTATTGACATTCGAGGCAACTTTTGGAACCAAAATAAGTGGAAAAATCCTAAGAAGAATTTTAGAAGGCTTAGTAGTATAAAAAGAAAAATAAAAGCAAAAAAAAAAGAGAGCAGGCTGTACATCATAAACAAGGAGTTCAAAACTAGAAACATCAAGCACAACTCCAATTTTGTAGAATTTCCAGGTCAAGACTTAAAGATGTTTCTTTCTTTTCTCTTCTTGTATTTTATTGTCTTAGATTTTAATTATGATTAATGATGTATTAAACATGAGTATGAATTTCTAAATCCATAATGTGGTTTATTCTTGAATTGTTTTTGTATAAATTTATCTTGATGAATTCAATATATTAATACTTTGTGGTATTTACAGGGTTATACTTGATAAGAAATTGAGAGATCGAATCAAAGTTATATGTATTAAGTTGTGCAATGAGAGTTAGTAACTTAATAGACCTGTAAATATCAGATTAATAAACAATTGAAGAGAGATCTTAATTGTGAGTTACTTATCCTCATTATTGCTTCAAATCCAATTGAGTAGTTAGGAGTAGTTTTGTGAATTGAGAAGTTGCAATTCAATTATTATCTATTTTAATTAGGATTACTTGATTATATCTCGAGCGGGGGTAATCAAAATCTTAGGATATCTAGGATCAAGGATAATTGAATTATTAAGATAAAATGGAAGACAAAACAAGGATAGAATAACCTCTAAGTTTCTATTATTGATTAACTTCATTCTTATTCCTAACTTCACTTATTCAATTGTTTATTTTTATTATTTTATTTCAATTCAATTAATTCAATATTTTATTACCTTAGACAAAGTGCATTCAAGTTGTTAGGTGATTAATGTAGTCCTCATGGGAACAATATTTTGTTGATTATAATATACGATATGTATACTTGTGGTATTACATACTTTAAACTAAGCAAACAAGTTTTTGACACTATTGTCGAGGATTGAATTAGCATCTTATTCGATTTGAATTCCTTTAAATTAAAATGAATTGATACTTTTCTATTGTGTAATTTTAGGTGCATGAACACAAGAATCACTCGAAGCATGAGCAAATTAGAAGATACATCAACCTTTGACATCACAAACCAAGAAAGAGAGATTCAAAAAACGAAGTGTTAAGCAGTAATAGAAAGAACAATGACAGAGGAAAGAAACTAAGGAGAAAAACAAAGGACCCTTGTGGACTTCATAAGGATAGGGTTCAATGCGAATCAACAAGGAATTACAAGACCACTAGTGCAAACTAATTAATACATTCGAAATAAAACTAGTACTAATGAACATATTGCAGACCAACGTGCAATTTTATGGACTGGCTAATAAGGATTCTAATACTCATCTGGCTAATTTCTTGAAGATTTGTAATACGTTTAGGTACAATGGGTTAATAGAAGGTGTAACCAAGATGAGGCTCTTTCTCTTTTCACTCAAAGATCGAGCCAAGGTATGGTTGAATTCACCTGACCCAGTGAACGTCACGACATGGGAGCAGTTGATGTAAGTCTTCTTGGCTAAGTACTTCCCTTAACAAAGACTATGGAGTTTATAAAGGAAATTAAAAATTTATAGCAAAACAAAGGGAAGTCTTTATATGAAGCATAAGAGCAATTTAAGAAATTGAAAAGGAGCTGTCCATATTATAACTTGCCAAACGAGTTCCTTTTGCAAACGTTATACAACAGAGTGAACCCTCCCATGAGAGGCACCATTAATGTAGTAGCAGGTGGATATTTAATAAGGAAAAAAATTAAGGTAGCACATGATATGCTAGAAGAGATGACAAATAATAGCTATCTTTGGCCATTGAAAAGAAATCAACAGCAGTCAACCTTTCGAGATTAAAATGGAGTGCTTACTGTAGATTCAGTGACAACATTGCATATTGTAGTAGCAAATCTAGCCAAATAATGGAACAACCTGAAAGCTACATCTTTTAGTCCACTTAAGGCAATTCAACATAGATGTGAGCTATGCATACATGAAAGTCATTTCATAGCTAATTGCTTCTTAGTAGGGAACAACAGTATGGAGCAGCTAAACTTTATAGGGGCACAGCATAGTAGGGGAGGTAATAAACCCTATTCAAATACTTATAATCTTAGGTGGAAGAAAACCTAAATATTTTGTAGTCTAATAATGCAAGGAATCAATTATGAGCTTAAGGCCCATTAGGATTCCAACAGGACAAGCTCGGTTCATTAGAAATAGATGGATAAGTTAATGGATGGGTTGAATGCTATGGAAGTGAAAATTTACCAAATTGTAAAGAATCATACATCTTCCTTTCATAATTTGGAGGTTCATGTGGGTCAATTAGTGATGCACTCGTATTTTCTTATCTTTTTATACTTTTACACTTAGTTTTTATTCTCATTTGATGTCTAAATCATGTGGCTTACATTTATTTTATCATTTTAGGTGTTTTAGGTGTCAAGTGAAGAAAATCAGGCTAAGGAGGAAGATTTAGGACTTTTGGATGTCATTTTCAGAGTGAGGAGGTCGAAATAACCTAAGGTGACTAAAGTTGTAGAAATCCTAATCCTATAAGGAATCCTACTTCAACTAGGATTTCTACATTCCAGAAGATTCTTGTTCGCCACTGCAAGAAATGGATCCAGGAACAATCTAGACGGTCAGAAGACATGTAGATTGGGAGAA
>JAOTBA010000006.1:19188153-19202959 GCA_025629845.1 Erythroxylum squamatum | reverse complement strand
CCTTCCATACACTCTTAAGCATCCCCAAATCACCTATTCTTAAGCAATTATCACTCCAAAATCATTTAAACACAATTCAAACTTCATTAACAATCAAATTCCAACTCATTTCCAACATCATCCCTATGAATTAATCCTTCAATTTCATCCCATTTTAACTCAACATCCACCATACATATCTCATCTTCCCTACTTGATCATAAGCACTCAATTATAATGCACTTACACTCACTCAATACATAACACCATATACATTCATTCACAACTTTTGTTGCTTTAATTTTCCTAACTTCATGCCAAACTTTGGGACTCTTCAAGACAACATTTAAAAACAACATCTTCATACGAAATGTGACCAATTGCCTCTAGTTTCATTCAAACCAAACCTCAACTCATTTGGACAACTATAGAAGCAATTATAGCTATACAATTGGAGCACACTCAACACTCAAGCTATTGAAAATTTCCAGATTTTTCACATACTCATCCTTAACAATTCACTCATCTAATCCATGTTATACCTAGATCAATCCATTTTATACCTAGATCATTACCTCCATTCCTTCTCCCATCATTCACTACTTAATTCAATTCAAGATGTCCTTCACAAACATTTCATGATCCAAAAATGAACACAATCAAAAACAAGGCATACACAAATGTATACTCATCCAATCCCTCCTTCAACACATCATTCAAATCTTTAACTCTCTCTATACAATTTCATGAATTTAAACTCAATATACATACTCAAAACAAAGACATGAACATCTTTTAGCATCACTTAAAACACAACATAACCTTGCACAAATCAATTCAACACAACTCAAGTTTAAATATTCCTATAACAAGAAAATCACAACTTACTTGGTTTGGCTTTAATCCCTTCAAGCTCTTCACTAAAACCACAAAACCCTAACTTTCCCTACACCCCACGTTCTCCATCTTCAAAGGAGGTAAGGGTGGGCTTTTTCTTAGGGCAAAATGAAGGAGCAACAAGATGGAAGTATGGTTGAAAGATGGAGCAAGGATTCAAGTAGATAAGTCACCAACTAGTGAAGGAGATGAGGAGAAGGGGATGAAGCCACGACAATGAAGAGAGAAACAAGAGGAAAAATGAAAGCAAAAATATGAGTGAAGTCATTTAGAAGAGGGTGTCGTGAGTGGCAAGAAGAATGGCTTCAATTAATAAAAATTTAGGGTATTTGACTAAATACATGGCTAAGAACTTGCCATGTGTCATCACCTCAACAATTCCTTCTTAATTAATCAATTCCAAGCCTAAGTTCCAATAAATAACACTTGTCAAAAATTCCTATAGCCATAAATCCAAAATTCCAATATTTGACAATAAATTCCAATACCGGTTATCAGTTGGTCTGCCGCTTGGCATTTTTCCTAGTCCAGGATTTACCCCGAAAAATTTCAGAAAAATTTTCTAAAATTCTCCAAAATTACAAAATCATTAATGTCACTCTCCAAATAAATTTTTAAGATCAATAACCCACAATTCTCAAAACAATCATATTTATTGCCAATTATACCGGGAATGTCAATGGATGCATGTACAAATAATTTCATGTGCAAGATAATCATTTTTCACAATCTATGTATATCACATGATGCATGAACATGCAATTGCATTTCTAACTCTCACTAAACACCCATATTTACCAAATTACCCTTCCCCTAGGTACCGGGATGTTACACTTACACCATCCACCACCCTTATATCGATAGCGATATCAAGGGTAAACGTTGTAGATGAAAGAGGCAGCCTCCAATTTGGAGCTAAGAGAGTTGATGGAAGAACTTACATCACAATTGTCAACAATCTATGAGTGGAATTCTATAAATTTTGTAATACATGATAACACCATAGGTTTATATTGAAGTTATAGGTTTTAATTTCAAAATGATGTAAAATACGTTATATATTAGGTTGGTTTTTTCTAGAACGTGTTCTAGAAAATTCTCATCCAAGTTCAAGGAAAAGATAAATCTTGAGGGTTATATATAGAAAAATATCTCTCAGGCGACAAATGATTTTTATTATCAGGAGTTTGAGGTAAAAAAAAATATTCTTTAATCTTTTTTATGTTATCTAATTTTAGACATTAATCAGATAAATATTGTAGTTTATAAATATTTATAGTATGTTTTTTTTCAGAAATAATTCTTTTGGGATTCAAAATTTGATGTTGTAATTTATAATGTATGGGAGAGGTGAGCTCGTACACATTATAGAGACTTTCTTGGTTCGATACGCAAGAATAGTGTACGACCTCCTTACATATCTAAAGAAATATGGACTCGTTGGCAACAATATTGAACATCACCCGAGGCAATGTCTATTTCAGAACACAATTCTGTAAACAGATGTGGAGGACTAGAGGGAGAGAGTTTACTCGTACATACTGGAGGATCTATGACCCACCAGGAGCATGCAGAGATACTTGAAGTATCTAAACTTTACACTTATATTCTGATTTTTGTACTTTGATGTATAAATTTTGATTTCAGTGTAATTTGATGTATGAAATTTAAAATGAAAATATATGTATATTATAGAGAATGATAATGTTATAAATGTCTGGTGCCATTAATGCTTGTATTGTTAAGAAAATTTTTTTGTTCAAAAGAGGGTAAATATCATAAAAATAGATGAAACTCTACCAAAATTTTTGTAAATTGTAGTTCACTTATAACATTTTATGCTGATGCTGGAAAAGTCTATGAGCAGGAAGCCTACACTACGTCAGCTCTTTTTGCACACCCACACTAAGAAGCATGATGATGTGACCTTTGTCAACTCCTAATGCAGATAACTTAATGTATGTAAATTTTTTACTTTAATATAAATTCTTAAAAATTATCACTTATTAACATAAACAATTATAATGATAGGACCAAATATAAGAAAGCATTTAACGACAATCTCATCACTCTGAAACTGTTGATGAGAGTCAGACATATCTTGATGCAGTGGGTGGTAGGTACCACTGTGGAAAGATCTTCACCTTTGGTTCATTTGCAAACACATGCTATTCGTAATCTTCCACATCCAGTACAGTTGGATCTAGTAGACGGTCCGCATCAAATGAGAGAGTTGTTTAGCTTGAGAGCACAATAGAGAGGTTGACAACTCAGTTGCAACAATCGATGAAGTACATAGCTCACCTCCATAATAAGATGGATGAGTTGAAGGAAAGGGGCAGCACCTCATTGTAACGCTTAAAGCATCCTCCTTCACCAATTGCAAAGCTTAGATGGATAAGTGAATGTAGATGTTTTGCTACCCTTAAGTAATTTTGTGTGGATTCTTAATTTACAGTTATTTTCAAGATACTTGTTGTTGTACATTATAATTTTTTATTAGATAGTAACAATTAGGATATTTTTTACTTTATATGATCAATCAACTTATTGTTTAGAGAAATTAAATGTAAAAAAAATCAAAAGATTATCAACAAAAAACTCGGGAAGAAAGTGAGAAATGGTGGTTGAAATTATCATAGGTAAATTACCGACGAACTGCTAATTTTGTAGGTAAATTACTGTCGGAATAATATTTTCTGTAGGTAAATTACAGATGGAATAACATTTTCTGTAGGTAAATTTAGCAATGGACATTATTTCTCTATAGGTAAAAATTACCGATGGAATATTGTAGTTCAATCGGTAAATTTACCTACGAAATATTCGAATTTAACGGTTGCTAAATTTTTCAACAGAATTGCAAAATTTTGTTGGTAAATTTATCGACAAAATTAAAATGTTCCATTGCTAAATTTCCCAAGGGAATTACAAAATTTCGTTGCTAAATTTATAACGGATTTGAAACATCCGTCGTCAACTTTTACCCACGGTTGCATTTTCGATGACTCTTTCCGTCGATAATTTCCATGGCCAAATTTGTTTGCCAACGGTCAGTAATTTTTGTCGTTAAAACCAAATTTTCTTGTAGTGTCCCAACTATATCTCATACCAAAACATTTCATCAGAGTCATGCATTCCTCCAAAGAGCCATCACTTTCAAAATTAAGCTGACAACTTGAACAAGAACAATCTTTTGTATGTTAAATTAAGATCCCTACTCTCGGGTCTTACACCAAAAAATTCTCGGTATATTAGCTAGTATTGGCCAATTAGAATTTCTAACAGGTAGTTATTTGTTTGTGTAAATGGTCCACTGGGATTAGGGTAATTTAAATTCTTATAGAAACTTCAGCTGCCGCGACACCACCAACAGACGCACATCTTTCCCCCACCACTAACGTTAACATCACTCATGAATACACCCTTCAACTTTCATATCGATTCCAACAAGGAAATGTTTCATCTTTCCAGCTACTAAGATTTTCAAACTATAATATTGATGAGGACTTTCACATAGAGCTCTTAGAAAGACAATGTGTATGTGATATCAAGTGACCAAGAGGTTCCTAACAATTGATTGTTCATAAGTTATGCTTTTAATTAGATTTTGACCCAAACTAATTTATTTCTAAACTAATTTAAGGTCTTCAACACCAGACCCAACATGTGAAGTGAAGTGCAGTGAGCTTGTGAAGTGAAGTGCAAGGCAAGTATTAGTCAATAAAATGACATGGGATAGTATTCTTCAAACTGAGGGTTGATTCAGGGAGATCCTTCAATAGCCTGATGTCCAACTAGATTAACCATTTCTATTATCAATATAAATTTTTTCTAGGTCTTCTAGGTTGGACCACTTTTGTTGTGTCAGTTGTCTTGTTTGCATTACTCCCTGGAATAATATGGTATTATGAGATTAGTTGGCGATCTTCAACATCATTCAAGAAATGATATGACTACACAAGTACAATCATGTTCCAACCGATAAATGAAAATGGTTATTTGTACACTAATTGAAATCTCCCCATTCACTTTGTTATTTGATAGTTGTAGATTGCATTGTACTTTTGTGGGTAGTTTACTTTGTATTTAGTTGTTAATTTGATAGTTTAGTGCGTGTTTATGTTAGAATTGTGTTAGTTAGTAGATATTTGTGTTTTAAGCGTTTTGTGGTTTAGAGTATGTTTTTGAGCTTCAATTTTTTTATATATTTGAGGTGTTTTGATGAATTTGCTAGTGTTTTAGGGCAAGAATTGAAGAACGGAGAAAATTCGAAGAAGGGTCGAACCTGAAATCAGGGCCACAACTATGGCCAACATGGGTGTGACAGAACCGGATGCAAGAGGCCACGATCGTGGCATTTTCTGCCATGATTATGACAGAGAGCTAAACAATAATGCCACGATCGTGGCCTACATGACAGAATACGTGCACAACCTTCCTAACTTGGGTTTTCGAGGGATTTTTTGAACCTTTTGGACCCGAAAAAGACCCTAGGGTTACCCTAATTGGAAAGATTATATAAGGGAAAGAGATCTAACCCTAAAAGGGAGCTTCAGTTTTTGCAACATTTGGAAAGCTTCAAAAAGAGAGAGAAAGAAGAGAGAGAGAAAAAGAAGAGGAAGAAGAGGAGAAGAAGCGAGTCTTCCGACACTACTAACTTCCTAGATAAGTGGGTCTCCCAACGCTGCTACCTTATGGATTATCCGATCCAAGTTCTTCTCCTTTCCGTTTTCAATTTTGTTCATTCAATGTATAAGATTGAAATGAATTGTATGATAATGAATTTTGGATTGTTCATGATATTCTAACTCTTCCTTCAGGATTTTACCTGGATTTAATGTTAATATAGTCGTTTTTGTGTTTTATTGATTGGGTGTTGTGATTAATTGCATTACTTGCATACTTCGGTAATAAACTGAGAGGGTGAACTAGATAAAAATGATTGGATTTGGTTAACGAGAATTAGGCTATCCAATAGACCACGTGATTAATCATATCGGTTATTGTGCAGAGAGAGATCCTGTGTGAGACTCGGTAGTTTATTAAAGGGCTTAAGATCTAATTAGGTTTGTGGGTCTCTTGTTAATTGAGAGATTGCAATTTCTATAATTCAATTAGGGTTTATGATTTAGAATTTAATAGTTATAACTCAAGAGATAGTAGTCAACTTTACGATAGTCTAAAAATGATACCCCATTAACGCATAAATGGCTAGATTAGCTTTAATGATAGGAAAATCTCCTCTCTCATAACTTGATAATTTCTCTTAAGTGATTTTCATTATGACTTGTGTGTCGCTCAATTTCCCTTATTTGTGTCTTAATTTTCCAAATTAAATTCCTACTACTCAAATTCTCGAATTCAAGTTTTTTTGCATTTTTTATTTTATTAAGTTTCTAGCCTTAGATATCTAGAATTAGATTAGTTCACCCTCCTTATTGGATCGACCCTTCACTTGCTACAATTCACTAGCCGTGCTCTTGTGGTAATTGAAGGCTATAAATTGTAAGACTCGACACCTTCGATCACTATCAACAGCAAATGTGGTTTACAACAAGCTTTTTCTTACATTTTTATGGTAATAATAAAACAATGGAAAAAAAAAACAATACAGCTGTTCTTTTGTACACTTATCAAACAGCTGGGATTAAGCTTTTCTTTGAGCTTCCAGAAGCTGGGTACAAAAACACACAACAGACAAATTAAGAAGTGGTCGCAGAAATTACACTCCATGAACTTGGTGAACAGAATTCTATGTTTTATTTTGTTGCTCTAAACAGATGGCTTCCAAGGGTCACAGTTGGAGTTCCTTCCCCCATAACAACTGTCACGCTCATCTCTTTCTCAAGTATCTGGTCAAGTTCCATTACCACGTAACTAGTGGCAGGTCGTCTCTCACTCGATGGTTCCAGACATCTGATTATCAATTGTATGAATCCTTCCATACCTTCAGCTGTAAAGCTGTTCCCCACCCTTTGATCAATAATGGTGGAAAATTGGCTATAGTCCTCAGTACTTTGCACCTTTATAAGAAACAGAAGATAATTCAGTACTGAAACAGACCATAATTTAAGCAGCCACTTTTATACTCTGCAACATATTGCAAAAAATGAAGCAGCCACTTATATATTCTGCAGCATATTGCAAATAAATGAAGCAGAAACATCACGGTCAAAAGAAAGTAAATAGTTATAGCAAGCACTTGTCTTTACCATGCTTGGTGAGATTAAGTTGATATCACATCTTTATCAGTTTTCTTTAGCAAAGTTAAGTGTAATAAATAGCAGCAATCAAATTGCTAGACAAGAGCATAGAAGGGCATATAGTTAAGTGTGGAGTATTGCAATATGACCTGCAACATACCCATTCAACAAGGTCCTGGCTAGAGTCCAATATTGGCGATCCTGATGCTTCCCTCCCACTGAATAACTCCAGAAGGAATACACCAAAACTAAATACATCACTCTTTTCAGAAAATCGTCTGAATTCTTTCACCCTGTATATAACCAATTTCAATTGAGGTGGGTAAATAAACTACGTCATAACAGCAAACACAACACGAAAGATTCACTAGTACTCTGGGGCAAGAAATATATCATCTGCAGTCACTTGTAATGATGAGCCGGCAATATCAACTCTTCCCAAGAAATTACGCAGTCCTGCATCTGCAACTTTAGCTATGAAGTTTTCATCTACAAGAACATTGGACGTTTTGAAATCCTTGTGTATTAAACGAGGAGTTAAAGAGTGAAGATGAGCCAATCCTGCACAGAATAGAATACATAAGGTGGCATATTCGCTTCAACCCTTTTACAAGAGACGAACCTTCTAATTTATTTCAAGTTTTCAGCAAACTTTCAAAATTATACTACAAAACCAGTGTCCTCATTCCAAATTAGTTTTGACTTTGCAGTTGCACCAGATGGTATCCAAGGAAAAGAAAAACTGATACCAGAATGCTCACTGATTTTGCAGAGGATCACCTTTAGCAGCCCCTAGAGCTATTGAAAGTCTATGCTTGAACTCCAGCTTGCCATCTGAAACTTGACTAGGTCCTGGAAAACAATTCCAAGGACTTTTAGAATGCAATGAAATCTAATAATGGTTACATAGGCGAACAATATTATACAAATCATTACGTAGTTCAGTAGATGATCCGAGAAAGAAAATGCAGCCCATATATTATCAACATATGCGACTCTATATGAGCTAAAATCATCAAAGAAGTAAATATTAGTGATTGGTAAGAGAGTTACCATACAAGTGATTGGAAACACTTCCACTAGGTATATACTCGTATATGAGAAACTGCTGATTGTTATCCTGGCAGTACCCCAAGAGAGTTACAAGATTTCGATGCTGAATGGGTGAGAGGTAGCGTACCTATTAAGTATAATTTCAGTACAATTACATCAAACTATGGTGAATGGAACAGTAAGATCCATCTATAATAAGGCACACAACAAAAACACACACACAAACACACACGTGCGCATGCGCATACTTGCGCACACACACATACACACATATGTATACATATAAGACAAACTTTGCCAGTCTTTTAAAATGAGCTGAGCTGGAGTTAATCTAAGGTGTAATCCACCCATTGAAAGAAGAGCTTTTGCGTACACTGTCAAACAATTCATGTGGGAAAAATCTTATCCTATGCAAGTATTCTGATCTATGCGGAATTACCTCATCAACAAATTCCTGACTTGGTACTCCAGATCGCTTCTTAATGGCTACAAGCATGCCATCATTAAGCAAACCCTTATATACCTCCCCAAATTTTCCTATCCCAATCAGATTTTTGTCACTAAAATTCTTTGTGGCTAGAGATAATTCTTCCATGTCAAAACTCCTTGCTTCTTGAAATGATAACTCAACCCCAACAGGTCTTCCTGCTGTACATCATCATAGAAAATCATGAGCTGATTATTGTTTGGACTTGCTTGCCCCTTAAACCCAGCTGGATGTACATAATGCAAAAGGTACCTTGAACAGACCGATCAGAAGATCCTGTCTCAGAAGTTCTTGAAACACCATTTTTGTGATATAGGAAAAGCCATATAACAATAATTATCCCCACCAATGCCACGACTCCTGCAGCACCTCCAAATATGGCTGCAAGAGTCCTTGACATCTGGCTTGGGAAACAATAAAACTACGTGGAAATTTATTTCTGTAGTATGGGATAAGACATTGAATCTGCAGCACAAATAAGCATACAAAACATATTAGGGAGAACACATTTCAAATATATATATATATATATATATATTAGCGACATCAAAATCATTAAAAAAAACAGAAATATGGGCAGAAAAAGCAACATCCGTTTTAATGCATATTAGGAGTTTAGGACGGACGACAACAGTACAGGAGTTGATAATCTTTCAGTATCATCGATATTCCATAATGATTGTTTATGAGAGCCATCCAGTTCTTGTGGGAAGTCAATCAGAAACAAAATGGTAATTTGTAACGAGTGAACAGCTCCAAGAAGTTTCAAACGTAATATAACAAAGTCTGCTGAAAAGCCTTCTCCACTATAGATGCATGAGAAATGTCAACATCAAATTCACTAAGAAGACATGTGAATCCAACAAATACCACCGGAATACAGACAATGTTTCTGAGTTCAGACATTGGATAAATGCAGAGGAGGAAAAGCAAAAGGAGAAATAAAAGGAATAAAAAATTCATCAAACCTGTATTCTCTGAGGAAAGATGAAGCCAGATCCGCAGAAACCTCAGCTCCATCTGCCAACGGCAGATTGAGTCGCTACCCCGGCACCAAGATCAACAAAAGTAATCGTTACCCACATTCCCACATTGAATATGAAATCCCCTACCCCTCTCAACTTTCAACAATAGCTGTGAAAGACACCTGCCAATGGCAAATTACTAAAAAGCAATGAAAGCCCAGTACTGATCGAGGGCAATTATTGAAGCTGCAAGTGTCAACTATAAAAGCAGGTGCAAATCAGGAACGATGACGCAGAGGAGCTCGGGAAGCAGCTGAAACAATTGCAAGTAATGAATGAATGAAATCAATTTCCTGGTTGTACTTTAGAACAAATAAATTCGGGAATCATCGTTGGATACAGCAATGCCGACAGAAAGTGACCTCACGCCGAAAACACTATTCCTCTTACAATACTCCTCCCATCCCACCACCTACAACACCATCGTTAAAACTTAATAAACCATATTCCACCATTCTAACCCACTGATGTTTTTTCGCATGCAGACCCTCCATAAAGAGACTCAAGTAATCAAATTAATTAAATAAAAACATTAACCTTAAAGCATCCTTTTTTTAATTTTAATTTTTGTACTAGTTTGATGTTTGCCGGCGAAGAAATACCCCTTTTACAGAGGAAAAGAAGAAGTTGGGATTTTTAAGACGGAACAAGCATATCAAGATGACGGTGATGACGATGGCGATGATGATAGCGTGAATGATGAAGCAGAGACAGAGAGGGGTTATTATAAGAAAAATTTTTGTGTGGGCAGTATAATTGTTGTCTGCGACTGCAAGTTGGAAAGCTGAGTTTATTTCTGCATCCTGTCCATTGTACAGAGCATCTTGGCTCTAACAAATCCAAACTATTCAATGTCTTTAACAAACATTTAACCTCGTCGTATACCAAATCACCGTACAAGGTCACCTACAAAAAATCATTTATTTATTTTAATAGAGATAATACCACTATTTTGCTGTACAAGAACGTGTATAATACTGAAAACGAGGAAAAGTGGTCAGCAAGAAGAGTTTCAAAGCTGTGGGTTGTTATCCCCCACCAGCCAGCTATGTTGACATTACTCCCACTATCTCATCTAATACAAAACCACTGCCAATAAATAGTAATACATTTATACTAACCAAATACAAATCACTACTCTTTCTTTTCAAGAGCAATGACTATTTCTTAGTAAAGTTTATGAAACCCTTAGACAAGGAATTTGTCCTTGCTAATGGACCGTTGATGCTCCAAGACCACTATCTTGTGGTGTGGGATTGGCACTCTAATTTCAAACCCTCTGAAACCTCTATTCGCATTCGTTTGTCCGAATTGGCGTTGGAATACTACAATGTGGATGTGTTGTACACACTGGCGAAGGCTTTTGGGACCCCAAGGCGTTTGGATGCAACTACTCTGCAAGGTAACAGAGGATGCTTTGCGCGATTCTGTGTTGAGGTGAACCTGACTAAACCGCTTATCCCAAAAATTCAAATTGATGGCATTGATTATTTGGTCGAATATGAAGGCATTCATAAGATATGTTATCAGTGTGGGATTTATGGTCATACAAAAGATTCTTGCCCGGATGTTGGGGTCTCTGTTCCTGACTCTCCACCGGAAGTAGGTGGGGCTCCACCTGCCTCCCAGGCTTCTTCTCATGGTCAGCTGTATGGTGACTGGATGGTTGTCCGTAAAAGGAGGTCCCCTGCAGCTCTAGGAAGGGACACTAACAATTTGGCGAGGCTTGCTTCCTCGCACAACCGCTTTCACGACCTTGACGATGTTGAGGTCCAGGGGCCTGATACAGTGGCGCCTCGTGAACCCTCCAAGGAAGCTGACTCAACTCGCCTAGTGACAAAGGCTGGAAAAAAGTGGTTCTTAAGAAACATTCACACAAGCCTGTTCAGGGAGGAGCGTCCAAGTCTCAGCGTAAAGACAATCCAGACTCCCTTTTACATTATATTGCTAGGCAGGATAGTTGTCCACCAAGTCTGCCTCTCAATGTCCCAGTTGAAATGTCGCAGGATGCCCCCTCCTCGATTTTTCTTGATGCTAACAGGCGGAATGGACAGCCAACTGGACCTTCTCCAGGTCTTCCTTTGGGGCATCCCGCGGCCTTTGTGTCGGGGGATTCTAGTGCCCGAGCTTTGAATTGTCACCCTTCCCGGCCGCCGAATCGGGTTCCCACGAACAGCCCCCCAACCCTTCAGGAGGATGTTCCCCAACAGCCTTTTGTTGATGTTGTTCTGCCCACTGCTATGGTGGAAGATGCAATAGCTTCGGATGAGCTTGCCAACATGCAACACTAACGTGAGTTTAGTTGGACTCCGTTTTTTGTATCTCTTCTGTTGTTTTTTTTATGATTAAGTTCAATATTATCTATTGGAATGTGCGAGGGGCTAGCAATAGGAACGCCCGGCGACATATCTGCGAGTTGCTCCGAAGCCATCTTGCGGATGTTATTGTTATTTCTGAACCGAGGATCCAATTTGCTCGATTGCGCCGGTTCTGGTCTAGGCTTGGTTTTGATGGAAGTGCTATTCAAGACCCGCATGGATTTTCGGGTGGCATCTGGGTGCTTTGGAAGACCAATGTGTGTACTTTCTCTGAACTTTTCTCTATGAGGCAATGTATCACTGGGCGGATTCGTCAAACCGATGGTGCTACCTTCTTACTCTCTGCCATTTATGCTACTCCCGTTCCCACGATTAGAGACTTGCTTTGGGACCATTTGAAATTGGATGTTTGGACACACAAGGAACCATGGGTGGTTCTTGGGGATATGAATGACGTGGCTTGTCACGCGGAGAAGAGGGGGGTGCCTTTTCCCTTCACAAATGGCAAAGTTTTGGCACCATTTACATAATTGTGAACTTTTGGACCTTGGGTATGTAGGTTCGAAGTTCACTTGGGTTCGCAATACGACGCCTCCTGTGTATGAGAGGTTGGACCGCGCGGCAAGTAATGTGGATTAGAGAATATCTTTTCCAGATGCTGTGCTTCTTCATCTGCCTCGGGTTCATTCAGATCATTGTCCTCTGCTCCTGAGAATTGGGGGTAACCATTTTGTTCCTCATTCTAAGCCTTTCCGCTTTGAAGCAGCATGACTTTCCGACAGCCGTTTTGATAGTGTTATTTATGGTAATTTGGATCATTCAGCCCACCCAGAGATAGCCCTTAAAAAGATTGAGCAGGCCGCTATCCATTTCAACAAGCATGTGTTCGGTAATATTTTCCGAAGGAAAAGAGCTCTTCTGGCCTGGATTAGGGGGGTCCAGCATGAACTACAGGTTTCTTTGTCTAGCCAATTGACTTCCCTTGAGCAGCAACTGCTTTCTGAATACAATCAGGTCTTAGCTCAAGAAGAGGCTTTGTGGTTCCAAAAGAGCCGCGAGCACTACCTTTTATTTGGGGATCGTAATACCCGATACTTTCAGGCTATGACAGTTGTTCGTCGTCGACGTAATAAGATTGACAAGATGAAACTAATGAACTCGGAGGAGTGGTGTGATGATGGTAATGCTCTTAAGCAAGATGTCTTCAACTATTTCTGTGAGCAGTTTGGTCGTAGCGAGGGGACAGGTATTAGTTCAGCATCGGCATTCCATCAGAAGTTAGGGGAGGATGCCACTCGATCCCTTTTGGCGTCCGTGACCGTAACAGAAGTTCAAACTGCTTTATTCTCTATGGGTAGTTATACGTCTCCCGATCCGGATGGGTTTCAACCCATTTTTTTCAAGAAGTATTGGGCCTTTCTTGGCAGCTCGATCACGACTATGGTGCAACAGGCCTTTGTGAGTGGTGATATTGATGATAAGCTCGCCGAAACTCTTCTTGTGTTGATCCCTAAGGAGGTGGCTCCGAATAGAATTACCAAATTTCGCCCCATTAGTCTTTGCAATGTTCTCTATAAGCTCATTACTAAGGTGTTGGTTAATCGATTGCGTCCTTTCATGAATGAGTTAATTCACCCCTGCCAATCCAGTTTTATCCCGAGCAGGAGCACAACTGATAATATTATCATAGCCCGAGAAATTATGCATTACTTGCAGAGAGCAAAAGGCAGATCTGGGGCAATGCTGATTAAACTAGACCTTGAGAAAGCCTACGACCGGGTTAATTGGACTTTCTTGGAGGCTACTTTGAGAGATTTTCTGTTCCCTCCCCGTATTTGTTCTTTGATCTTGAATTGCATTTGACGGACAACTATGACTGTGGTATGGAATGGGGAATGCCTTCCAAGCTTTAACCCTGGTCGTGGTCTTCGCCAAGGTGACCCGATCTCCCCTTACCTATTTGTGTTGTGTATGGAAAAGTTAGCTGCTCTTATTTCTCAAAAGGTTATTGATGGTAGTTTGAAGCCGGTTTCAGTTAGTAGAGGCGGGCCTCGGATTTCTCACTTATTTTTTGCTGATGATGTTCTGCTTTTTTCAAAGGAAACGATCTCCCAAGCGCAAGCTTTTTCCTCGATCCTTCATGACTTTTGTGAGGCATCGGGGATGCGACTATGTTTGGCCAAGTCAAAATTTTTCTCTTCTCCTAAAGTCTCTAGACATACTCGGGATCGGCTTGGGCAGATTTTGGGCTCAACTACTCTTCTTCTCTGGGAAAATATTTGGGGTTTCCTCTTAGCAATGGGACTCTTCATAAAACCTCCTTTGATGAGCTTGTGTCTCGTGTGGAGAATAAGTTGGCAGGCTGGAAAACTAAATTGTTAAATTTTGCAGGTCGTACAACTTTGGCTAAGGCGTCTCTCAGTGCTCTCCCCACCTACCTTATGCAAACTACTTGGTTTCTGACTTCGGTGTGTGCCAAATTGGATCAAGCAACCCGAACCTTTATTTGGAGTTCAGCTGGCAATTCCCATGGTATTCATCTTATTGCTTGGCCTATGGTTACCCAGCCAAAGAGCTTGGGTGGTTTGGGCTTGCGAGCCTGATGCAACTCACCAAGGCAATGGAGACTTAAGGATGCCAATAGGTCCAATTACAAGGTCACGCTCCAAAACGCTGAAGGCACAATTTCAAATTTATGCACAAGCTTTTGTTTCACAAGAACTTCAAGAAGTTTTGTTGATCAAGCTTGGGGAAGAGCTTAGGAAGACACCTAAGTGTGTGTGCACATTGGAGGCATCAAACCAAGAGGGCTAACACTTAGCCAATTTTCACAAGCACAAG
>JAOTBA010000006.1:19146650-19159426 GCA_025629845.1 Erythroxylum squamatum | reverse complement strand
TGTTTAAATTCGTCACAATTTTAGTAGTGACGGAGGTATTTGTGACGGGAGGTGACGACTTCAAATATTGGTCACTAGTAGTAATAGTGACAAATATTACTGCTTTTAGTGACAACTTTTACCTTCACTAAAAATACAATTTCTTGTAGTGTGTAGCTAAAAATATTTGACTATATTTGTAGAAACATAACTAATATTTAGCTACGTTATGGAAAACTTAGCTAGTAGTATTTAGCTACGAAGATAAAAACATGCTAAAACTATTAGCTACGTTTTATTTTCTCTATCATTTATTTGTTGCCAATTTTTTTTCCATCAAGTTTTGAGTTTTAGCTACGATTTGTTAATGTTTTCGTAGCTAATAATTTTTTCTACAATTTTTAAAAATGACGCCAACTATAGGGATTTGACAAAGTTTTGTGTGGCGGAAGAGGAACATAGCTGCTAATAACTATAGGTGATGTTTTTGCAACATTTAGTGGCATTTTTTAATTTTATTGTTCAAAAATCATCTTTGTTGTAGTGACTGCAGAGAAGATTTATATCTTTTACCTATAATGGCTTTCCACGAGTCATACATGCCTTTTGTCAGTAATTCTAACAATGATTTCAAAGAATAAATATACATTGATTATATGGTTATTTATTTTTTTAATTTTCATAATTATTATAATTGATATAGACAAAATTATTTCTATGTATCTATAAATTATTTTTATGAGACGCAGTAATATTTTAATCTATAATGATCATGAATGCCACCAAATTAATGACACTCCATTTTTTTCTTAAATATATAAAACCAAAACTTCCATTAAATGAACATGAATCGAGGATGACTTAGTACAAGAATATAACATCGTTAGATACTTTTCTTTTTTTCTTAAATAGAAGAGTTTTGATTGTAATAATTATTATTATTTATTGAATATATCATAAAGACAATTTGATATAGGATAGAGAGGATTAATCTTAAAAGTAAAATGTGGACAGGACTAATAATATGAGAGAAACGCTATCTACGTATGCATGCGCTGTATGTATTCGAATATAATCAAGTTATAATTAAACTAAAATGAACTTCAATTGATGATGCGTATAAAACTCGTTGTAAGAAATTTCCTGAAAATTAAGCAAGATTCATTCTAGTAACTACTGAGAGACAAAATTTTAGCTCATTGTTTCCACTTTTACATGCGTTAAATTTTAACTCAATGTTCCCACTTTTAGAAGCATTCATCCTTTACTCCGCAAGTAATCTATTATTGTCTTGGTAAAATATTATATATGTAACACAACAAAAACATAAGTATATCACTATCATTAGGGAATTAATAAGAAGACGTACATATGCGTTTGAATTTGTCTTTCAATTTTGCCAAGTGCTCGCTCTTGGTGACACGGAAGGAAAAGTCCGGATGGTCAGCCTGAGAAATGTAAGTTGGTGGAATTGCCGTGCCGATGGCCAAGACGGTGGCCAGACCCTGAGCTCTCTGGCCTTTTGTCATCTCTTCAAGTGCGGTTGACATTTTGTATAATTAAATTGACAACTATCTGCCAACACACAGACAAATGATCATAGCCAAGTCTTTTTGTAGATGGCTTATGTTGGGAAATAGCTAAAGCGGGGATTTAATTACTCTCTACCTAACAAATCCGTGTAGTTTCTACTTGTGCATTATTTAAGGCATGTCATTATTCTCTTGTCAATAACGAATTGAATTCATGTCATCTTAAGTAACAAAAATCTGCAATCAGTTTGTGGAGTTTCTATAAGTGTAGTAGTCGCGGCTGCGGATTCTTCCGTTAAAAAAAAAAAAGTGTAGTAACTCCTTTTATTCAAATTGAATTGCCGAAAGAAATTTAATATAACACTTTAGTTTGCATTCCCCAAAACTAATGATGGTATGAAAAAACGAACTTCGAAAAATCGAAGGTCGAGAGCTCAATTGATGTTGTTTTACACTTTTAGTTTAAAAAAATTGACGAGACCGACTCCATTGCTATCCCTAAATGTATGTCATGGATTCTTGGTTTAAATCGTTGTATAGGCAAAGACAGAGATTTGTTCATTAGAAAGGACTAATTATATCACCTTCTAATGTATTATGGAAATCCCTTCTTATCGAATCTGGCCTCTCCCTTAAGGATTTCTTCTGGTCTAAGCTCTGCTGGAACTTCCCCTCAAGTTTTGGGGCTACAAGTCACGCATCATATTGATAAGAGGGAAATCAAGGAAGTCCTAGAAGCAAATAGTAGGAGATTACTCATCACGTGAAAGGTTTAAATATACACCAAGTCATAATGAAGGAGAGACGCAACAATTGTCTCGCCTCCAATGGATGTCGTGAAACCTGGAGCCTCTACTTAGAACACAATACTGGTAGGGTACTTCATTGATAAGATACTCCCTTCTCAAGTTATTCAAATCTAGGTTGAAACCAATTGATTAAAATTATGGGCCTTGAAAAAGTATTGGTTATTGAAGAAGATTTCTTTTTATTCAGATTCATATTGTGGGTAGCTAGGTCTGCAGGAATAATGGGGATGAGATCTTGACATTTCCAAGACAAGTCACTCATGTTACAAAGATAACATCCTGAGTTTCAAAGTCTTTGAAAAACAATAGCATGAAGAGTGGGTTAATTTTCACAATATTTCACTTGAATATTGTTCCACAATTAGATTGATCTACCTACCTAACTCCTCCATAGGCAAACATATATTTAGAGATGAAAATACGACAAGGCTTTGTAGAATAAGTTATGCCAGGATTTACTTAGATGTAGGACTCCTTGGCTTTCTCAAGCTAATGAAGTTAGATGAGGATGGAGATCATCAGGAGTCAAAAATTAGGTTATCATATCATGAAGACCCTTTTTCCCACATGAAAAGAAAATTTGGAAACCCACTTTAAGAATTTTACAAATAGAATATGGTTTTATAGCTCAAATTCATAAGATTGACGAGGAGAATTAGTCTATGACTGCTTAAAGTGTAGAACTAGCAACAATAACATCCCAGTTTAAGTCCTGCTAAAACACTGGGTCTGGGATGTCTAGAAAAACACAACTTTATCATTGACAGATAGAAAGACCATTTCAGATAGACTCACAGAAAAAAGAAGAAGAAAAAACTAAAATAAAAAGATAAAAGTAAAATAATAATTTATAATTTATATTAAAATTATTATAAAATATAAAATAATATAAAATAATAATAAAGAATAATAAAAGACACATGTTAAACTAATAAAGTTATTAAAAATAAAAATAAATAAATACACTCAAATAAAAATATTCAAAGAGGAAATAAATTAAACAATACAATAAATATAAAACAAAGTAAAGAATAAAAATAGAAGATAAAATACGTAAATAAAAATACAAATAAGAAAGAAGACAAATAAATAAATAAAATAAATAAGGCATTATAAAAAATGTTTAAGTTATGTAAGGAAATGCTTAAGATAAATAACTAAGGGAAAAGTAATACTTATTAAATGTTTAGGATAAATACAAGACATAAGATTTTTAAAAGATCTTTGAGAAAGATAAAGGATCTCTCTATACCAATATCCTAGTACACCAAAGTTTTCTATTGAGAACTACATCCTCAATTTGTTCTAACAAAGTCGTATTATTCCTAATCACCGTTCTGTAGTTCTTTTTAGACCTTCCTCTTTTCTTCTTATAGTCCCTAAGTACAATCTTCTCGCATCTTCTTACTGAAACATCTAGATTTCTCCTCTTAACAAGTCTGAACCACCTAAGCCTTGTCTTTCTTAATTTTCTATCAACACTAGACACCATTAATTTGTCTCTTACCATTACATTCCTAACTTTATCTCTTTTAGTAAGGTTGCACATCCAACAAAGCATTCTCATCTCTGTTACTATTAACTTATGACAATGCACTTGTTCAATAGGCCAACACTCTGTCCTATAAAACATGACTGGCCTAATCGCTAAGCAATAGAATTTACCTTTGAACTTGAATGGTATCTTCTTGTCACTTAAAACTCCTGATGTATTCCTCCATTTAACCACCCTAATTTGATACGGTGGACTATGTCTTCATCGATCTCTCCATTACTTTGGATGATAAATCCTAGATACTTAAAATATTCTTTATGTGGTATAACTTTTGAACCAATCTTTACCTCCACATTAGAAGCCACCCTATAACTTGAAAAGTTGCACTTTAAGTGGTCGGTCTCAATTTAAAGTCTTTCGATTCAAACGTATCCCTCTAAAGTTCTAGTTTAACATTGACACCCTCTTTTGTCTCATCCATTAAAACAATATTAGCAAACAACATACATTAAGGCACATCTCTTTGGATATTTATGGTGATCTTATCAGTCACTACTGCAAATAGAAAGGGGCTCAACGAGGAGCCTTGATGTAGCTTGATATCGATAGAGAATTACTTTAGATCTCCTCCTATCGTCCTTAATCTAGTCTTTAGACCTTCATAAATATCCCTAATAACTCGTATATAGGTCATAGGAGCTCTCTTAACTTCTAAACACCTTCATATGATTTCCCTAGGTACCCTATCACAAGGCTTCTCTAAGTTAATAAAAACCATGTGTAGGTTTCGTTGCCTTTACCTGTAATATTTTATTTATCTTCTAATGAGATGTATAGCTTCTGTAATAGACCTTTCTGGTACCAAACCAAACTAGCTCTCTAAGATAGGTGCATCCTTTCTCACTCTCTTCTTAATCACCTTCTCCCATAAATTCATGGTATGCCTAAGTACCTCTATAATTGTTACATCTTTGGATGTCCCTTTTGTTCTTGTATAGAGGAATAAGTATACTAAGCCTCCACTTATTTGACATTTTAGCAAATTTGAGGATTATATTAAAAAGCTTATCTAGTTAAGTAAGACTTTCTTTTCTCAGGCTCTTCCACACCTTTACGTGTATTATATTAAAAAGCTTTTTTAACTTTTTCCTTTGTGATTTGCTGGCAATATGTAAAGTTATGATACCTCTCGGACATGCTGAGATCACCTAATAAGATGTTATCCTCTACACCTTCATTAAAAAGGTTATAGAAATATCTTTACCATTTTTCTTGATGTCATTTCCAGGCACGAGCCTTAGCATTACTTCATCTTTTATACAACAAAATGATCTAAGTCTCTCACTTTTTATTCCTTAGCTCTCGCCAACTTAAATATATCATTTTCTCCATCTTTAGTTTCTAATCATTGGTATAATTTCTTATAAGCTTTTCTTTTGGCATTTGAGACTATCTTTTTCACCTCTTTCTTTGCTAGTTTGTAACTTTCTCTATTAATTACCCTCTCTACCTCTGTGGTGCTATCCAATAGAGCTTTATAGGCAAACTTCTTAATCATAATCTTTTTCTTATACATCTTTATTTCACTACCAAGACTCCATCTTATTACTCCCAGGCCTTTTAGAAACACCCAAGATCTCTTTAGCTACATTTCTTAAAAGAGTTATAACTCTCTCCCACATCTAGTTAACATCTCTTTCTAATTTCCATTATTCTCTATGTGTTACTCTATCCCTAAGTTGTTCCACCGTATCCCCTTTCAATTTTCACCATTTGATTATGGTACACCTCTAAGGATCTTTCTTCGTCCTCCAACCCTTAATTATAAGATCCATAATTAAAATTTTATGTTAAGTTGACAAGAAAATATTCGGTATCTCTTGATAATCATTAAAACTAGGTCGATTACTCCACCTTACGAGAAAGTAATCAATTTGAATCTTTATGGTTTTACTATTAAAAGTCACTAGGTGCTCCTCAATTTTTCTTTAAAATGAGTTAGTTGTTACCAACTCAAGTGCTACCATAAAATCTAACAAAATATTCCCACAATCATTCCTATCTCTGTACACAAAATCCCAGTAAACCTATGAATATCTGTCCGAGGTTGCCCTTATATGACCAATAAAGTCTCTTCCTTGAATAACTTTCTCATAAGTGGAATCTGCTGAATCACCTTATCTAGCTCTTCCTAGAATTGGCACTTAAGTTGTTCGTTCAACCCTACATAGGGTGCATAAGCACACACCACGTTAAAAACAACACCTTTTACCATAATTTGAAGGAAAAAAATCCTATTACTAGTCTTCTTTACCCCTACAACATGATGTATAAGTTCCTTGACAATTAAGATACCTAATCCACTCCTTTTCCTTAAACACCTTAAATACCAAAGTTTGAACCCATTAATATCTTTCATTTTAACCCCCATCTGCTTTGTCTCCTAGATGCCCGTTATATGAATTTTATATTTGTCTAAAATCTCTACTAATTCCAATGACTTCTTTATAAGGGTCTCAATGTCTTAAGAACCTATCTACAATCTGTCACCATTTTCTCTTCTCTTAGACTTAAAACTCACTGAAGGACTTACTTTATCTTCAGAAGTCAAAGTCATCACTCCTACCCTAATTCCTAATACAAGCTATAGCAAATAAGCCCAATAAGGCCTAAACTAACTCTAAGATTAATCGAGAAAGGACATAAGGATTGATATTAAATCCCAAAATGGACACCATAATAAACATATATGAACATTACAAGTACAAATGATCACAAGCAAATCAAAATTTAAATGGTCCAAATTTGAACCAATAACAGTCGCCTCTCACCTTACTTCGCATCTGAATTATGTCCAATGGTAAAGACTAATTTATGCAAATAAATAGAAATTGGGTTTCTATAGATAGCTAAAATACAATACTAAATAGTTAAAAATGGAAAAAATAAAAATATTGAAAATTATAAAAAAAACTAAAAAACTTTCAATGGTTCAATGAAGACTGAAAACTTAATCCTAACAACCTAAGAGCAATGATTGAACCACTAGCAAACATAATCCGAAACCAATCATAAGTGCTATCAACACTCATAATTCTTGATTTTGTCTGATATATCAGTGGAGGGATCAACAACTTGAATTCATCAAAGGGACCTAACATAGGCAAAACTCAATCGACAAATAGTCAAAGCTCAATTTTTGTAGAAACAAAATTAGTTGTTCACATTTCATAATAATATAGAATAATTAATATCTTTTACAAAATAAAACAGAAAGTGCACAAGACTGTACAGTGTAGAAAATGAAGACAAACTATATTAGTTAATTTCTATGACTTTGAATCAACTATCAAATCATTATCAAATCAAAGGATGATCTTAAGGTCTTGATAGTAGGACATGGGGAACAAAAGTTTTAGAAACCTAAAATTCAATGATCACAACAAAGCATAACATTAAAATCAAAGACAAACGAGAATACAAATTCAAAGAAAAAAGAAAAATGAAGATTCGTACAAAAGGAGAAGGCACGTAAAACGGGACAATATGCCAAGGCTTGGAAATGGTCTCCAAATTGGGCAAAGGAAGATGATTCCCTTCCTTTTCATCTCTAAACTCTAGAATAATTATGTTATCAGCACTTGCAGCTTTATAAAGGTGGTTTATTTGTACCTTTCACTTCTTTTCAAACTCCCAGATGAGCTCCTTTACAAGTAAGACAAATGGGTTTTGTTATAAGAACACCAAAACTTGAGAATCTTAACCGAAGCAAGATGAGTAAGACACAAAAGTTAAATGGATTTAACTTTTAACTGATTTTCCATAAATATATATGCATTGCACTCATATCTGAGAAGATCATCAGAAGTTTTTTCTTTTAAAAAATTAATATAAATAAAATTTAGAGAAAAAAAATCTTAAACTTAGGAGAAAACAAAAAAAATCATATTTGATTTGATTTATAAAAGCTTAAAAGGAAGATCCAAATAAGAAATGAAGAGTACAAGACAAAACGAGGGAAGTAGTTGGAAGGCGAAGGTGGGGGTGGCAAGTCTCAACTAAGTAAATGGATACTGAAATCGAAAATTCAATATTAAAGAATAGATGAAAACATAAGAAAGTGAGAGAAGTAAACTTCAAATAGAGGACACCCAAGAGAAGATCATTGAAAGTCCTAAAAAGGCACATGCATTGGAAGAGAAGGAACTTGTCTTACTACTTCTCTAAGGGATAATTTAAACATTATCTACATCAGTTAGACAACTTTAGGTACTTTCTAAATAGAATATGTAAAAGTAATCACTCCCCTTACTCCACCTTGGAGCTTCCCTACAACAACACAACTGATGAATGTCCATTTATCACATATGGCATAGTTATAATGGAAAGAGAATTTAAAATGTCTTCTATTGTCAAATACAAAAAGAAACCTGATAGAAAATCAATGAATAATAAGTCCAAGACCCTTGTCTCAACTCTATGATCATGGCTAAGAAAAAGTAGATAATCTCAGCAATTCCCTTTAGATTTTTAGCAAAAGATAACTCTTCATAGCAACCCATCAAGCTTATCAAAATGAAAGAATTTTTATACCCTATAACTTAAACAAAATCATGTTTCATCAATCTATAATCTCTTATCAACTCATTCATTTAGTGGTTAGTGTGATCAAATTTTTAGGTTTATTGAAGTTTCCTTTAATTATATTGCTAACCATGAATTACAAAGGAACTCTTAATGGAAAGATTTTATATCCCTAGGGTCTTTGATGAAGGGGTTAGAGTGCATGACAGGTTAGGTAGTGGTAATATGAGGAATTTTCTTAATGATCTTAAATCTACGATACAAGGATGCTTACTTCATATGGAGTAACAGCCAAGAAGGAAGTTATCATAAGCATTACTAATTTATATGATCTAAGACATTAGGGTGTGTACTCCACTTAGAGTAACAAGAAAGAAGGGAGCTAGCTCATTAAAGGAAACTCTATAGCTAGCTCATTAGCGAAGTTTCCCACTAGTAAGGCTGACTTTCTTTTATGCTCGAATTACTCCTTCACTGAAGTGATAATGGGAATAAAAAAAGTAAACTTAAATATCTTTTTAGATTCAACAATTTTCTTATAAAATTGGAGGGGTTTCAAGAGGCTACTATAAAAGGCCTAAGTTTGGAGGTTAAAGGACATAAATCCTTTAAATTCTTAAGAAAGCTCCAAATGGTGAAAGTTGAACTAAAGAAGTTACCCTTAAATTGAGTAGGAGACACAAACTTCTACATTAATATAACTATTGATAAATTGTTAACCATATAAGAGGAATTAAATCAAAGACTTCAGGTTGTAGATCTTAAGGTGAATGGGAAATTGGAAATTTCCAAATAGACTCGAGCTCTAAAGAATCAACATTCTTTGATGAAATAAAAAGTTGTAATCAATTGGATAAGGGATGAAGATATGAATACCAATTTTTTCATAATGCAATTTTATAAAGAATAAAATAAATAAGATATACTCTATAATGAATAACAATGGTGATGAAATTTTGGAATAGAAAAAGCTTAAAAAGATGGCCATAACTCATTCTAAGCTTATTTTAGGTATCTCTAATAACAATTTCTCTTATGTACAAGTGATAAGGAGTGTTGTCTTTGATTCCTTAACATGGTAGAAAAAAGATATGCTCATTATGGTTTTCAATGTTTTGGATATTAAGTAAGTTATGTTTAATATGATTCTAAACAAAGCTCCTGGCCTTGATAGATTAAACGCAATTTTCTTTTAGAAAACCTAGTAACTTATAAGTTATGTAGTCACCAAAGTTATCTTGGAGTTCTTTAAATATGGAAGAATGCTCAAAGAATGGAATATAACCCTTATATGTCTTAACCCTAAGACACTAAATGCTAGTTCTTTAAATAACTTCAAACCAATATCTTATTGTAATATTCCTTACAAGATCATATCCAAAATGGCTGTAAGAAGATTAAAGCAAGTCCTTAAGTGTGTTACTAATCTAACACAAGGAACTTTCAACTAAGGTAGGTGCATAGGAGACAATCTTATACTAACTCAAGAACTCTTCAAATGATACAAAATAAAAAGGACATTGAGGAATAACTAAATAAAAATAGACTTCGGTAAAGCTTTTAGCTTGATCAAATGTATGTTTGTCTTGGACACCTAACAAATTTTTAGTTCTAATATATTTATATCATAGATTAAGTAATGCATTTCAACTACTTCCTTTTGCAATCTTAGCAAATAAGGAACCAAAATTAACATTTCAAGGTGATAAGGGCATAAGGAAAGGGGATCCAATTTCCCCTTACTTGTTCATCGTAAGAATTCAAGCTTTTAACAAAAATGTTGAATCAGAGAAAAAAGAGGTTTAAGGACTTCAAATTTTAACAAAGTATAAGATGTTGGACCTCTATCACCATATTTTTGTAGATGATCTTTTAATGATGTGTGATACTGATCCTAGCTTAGCTGAACTTCATATGGATACACTAAATTCCTTTATACAATCATTAAAAAGCTATCTATATGCTTCTTTAGACTTATCAAAGCTGGCAAGTAGCCTCTCCTGAAAAAGTTACTTTTAAGTACTTAGGAATTCTAATTTCAGATAAAATATGTACATATAAAGATAGTCAACTTCCTTTTAATTCAATTCATAAGAGAATTGTCCAATGGAATAACAAATTCCTCTCATATTCAAATATGTTTTAACTTATCTCAATAATGATGGAGAATTTACATATCCTTTTGTAGTTGCCACCTATGTTTACCACTAAACCTAATCAAAGACGTAGACAAGACAATGAGAAACTTGTTATGGTCAAGAAAACCTAAAGATACAACCATAGCCAAATTTTATAAGAGAGAAGTTTGCTCACCCAATAAGGAAGGAGATTTAGAAATTAAATTAGTTAGATTAATCAATATATGCTAATGTCCAAAATAATATGAAAATTATATATAGATTATAAGTCCATTTGAGTTAAATGAATGCATTCCTATATAATCAAGAATTAAAGCTTATAGATTATCATAGAGAAGCCTAGATACTCATCAAACATGAACAAAATAATGAAGTGGAGAGACACAATGATTCGAAAAATGAAACTTCATATTGGGCATAGGAAACCTGGTTTTGGTTTGAAAATTGGAACAAATTTGCCCTATCTCTATAAATTATAGGGTTTGGAGAACCTTAAGCTCGTCATTCAACTTGTCAACTAAGGTTGAAGAATTCATAGTTAAGGGTGAATGCCATTGTAGGTATACATGATTTATTTTGATTATGAACTTAATCCCTAATTATATACAAAGGACAAACCATTAAGACATAATGCTATGGATGAAGAACAACTTTATATGTTTTATAAACAAATCATGTATGAATTTATTTAGAACTTTACCTAAGCAAGTAACTTGGGAAAGCCTTATTTGGTTTAACAAAAACTCTCATAATGCCTCCTTTTTATGATTAGTAATCAAGCTTAGACTACAAACCTTGGACAGATTAAAAGGCATTTCCTTGACTTATATAACTTGCAAGCTATGCCACCAAGTCTTACAAAATTATGATAATCTTTTTCTTCATTTCTACTGACACAAAAATTTTGGAACCATGTATGAAACAAGTGTACAATACAAAGCCTTAATAAGAGCTAGTCCCAATTTTTGTCTTTGACTATCGAAAGGGTAACTTAACCACCTTCAAATTAATGTTAAGTTATGGTACTATGGCTTACAGGATGAAAGAAATTAGAGAATTATTAAGAATCAGTAGCAAAGATTTCATAGTTTCAACTTGAACATTTTCAAATTGATTAAAGAACTAGTCAAGGTTAAAGAGATCTTTAGGTCAATAAGCAATGAACTAGATTTTAAATAGATTCTTCATCATCCTTCAAGCAATATGGATTCCTCAAGGTAATGCACTTATCCATAAGATCAAGATTATTCACTAAGATTGTAGTGTGTTATCTTAGTTTATTGTCATGTTGACTTTGTTCTAGCTTAGTTTTGCTTTATCCCCAATACCTTGGGTTTAGTTTTAATGATGTTTATAATATAATACACTTATATAATTAATATATTCCCTTTAACTTTCAAAAAGTGGAGCCAACTGAGCACCTATGCTAAGAATATATGAGCATGAACCCCCCAGCCACAGACTAAATACACCAATTCTAAGAACAAATAAAGAATTTGTTCTTCACAATGATGTCCACATTAGTACTGCACTTGAAAATTTTAAAGAAGGAAATTTATTATTGAAATTGAATTAAGAACAAACACTAAATTAGAATTTATTCTTTTATAGTTCAAAGGTGTTTCCATTTTAAAAATTAAAGCATAGTGCTTAAAAAATGTCATCAATTATAAATAGCGTGTCTTATATAATTTTATTATTTTTAGTTAGAGAATAGTGAAATTCATCAATTTAAAACAAATTTGGGATTATTTTAACAAAAATTAAAAGTACTCTTTTGCATCAAGATTCTTATTTTATAACAAAATATAATTTAACTATCTTTCAATTATATACATGTATATACAAATATATACTTAACTGAACTAGTTAACACCTAAGAACAAACGTATACCTTATACTTTCATCATATTTGATTTCTTTGCTACATTTTAAAAATTCTTAAGATAAAAATTATGATTTAATAACCACAAAATATGTCAATTTTTTATATAACATTGTTAGTGATAAACCTTAGGGTTTGTAGATTAATTTTGAACAATTCGAGTAGTAAGATGATCTTATTTTGAATTACTACAATTTCATGATAATTTTGCAGTGATGTAAATTTAACTGGATCATTTATAGTGGTCTAAAGTTAGCTTAATCATTCTAATTTCTTTATTGTAAAAATAGGTCACTTTCATATATTAATGTTCATAATTAAACTTTATATATATATATATATATATATATATAT
>JAOTBA010000006.1:19134280-19145319 GCA_025629845.1 Erythroxylum squamatum | reverse complement strand
GATAAGCTATGCAAGAATATGTGTACTAGTAGAATTCAACCATTCTTTCCCTAAAATATATAAATAAATTGACTAGCAAAATAAAGTTACTTTAGGCAGTAATGACACTTGTGAACAACCTACAGAAAAAGATTCTTGATCTTTAGCTCTTAAGCTACAAACTGAGGAAACAAAATAGCTTGGTGAGGACCTACATGTTTCCTATGATAGGGCTGAAAATATACCTACGAGTTGGAGGAGGAGAGATCTAAGGACTTTGTCGAATTGGATTTCATTATTATATCCCCTACACTATAAAGAAAAAATTATAGAAATGTGAGGAAAGCTAAGATGGAAGGCTCATTACCCTCTAGTTGATGTCTTCTATACTCTAGAATGTTAGGGGTTGTTATAAGAAGTTGTTAAAGATGTGATCCTAGAGAAGAAACATGTCCTCTTAAGACTTTTGGAATCCAAAATAAAAACTAATAATGCTCATTTAAGGGTAAGAACTGCTAGAAGGTTAGATCGAACCTGGATAACTAAAGCCTTAATAAATTTGATGGATCCAAGTGTAGAACATTACTACCTAGATGTTTAGAGCACTATGGAATGCAAGTAGTAACTACCCTTCTCTACATCTAAGGTCATTAAACTATCACTTTCTAAGGGAATATAAAGTAGTAATTAGACCAAAGTTCTCTACTTATAAAATCTATTATATTTTTTTTGGTGCTATTAAGAATTATGATCTAATTGATATCTGAGAGAGCTAAAGCTTACTTACCAGTCAAATGAAGCTTTATAGATCTCTTCTTTATCTCAAGCTTTGGTGTCCATCTTGAGAAACTAGAAATTTGGCAATGCAATTAAGAGATTTGTCCAATTTGGCAAACATTCAATAAGATAAGCCAATCACTTTCCCCTATCTCTAATGTTAGCTAGTAAAAAGGTTAAAGGTTAGAATATATGCCATCTTAATATACAAAACAATTAGAATCGACAGATTGGATGGTAATGTTGTTAGTGTGGGTCTAACCCTATCACTAAATCTAAACTTCAAAGGTCTTAACTTTCTCATTGGATCAAAAGGATTGTATGCTATAAATCTTACCCTTTTGAAAATTTAAAGATAAGTTTGATGGTCGAAGTTGGATAAGTCAAAAACACTCTACAACATAAGTGTTTTAGAGTTCAAATAACTTTGTTTAACTAAAGTTTTATTAAGGTTTGATTTCTATAATTTGTTTAGGAGTGGTATTGGTGTCTGTGTGTATACATCAATTTGTACTCAATTTTAGAGGTGGCTAGCAAAAGTCTCTTGAGAGAGGTTTAGGAAAAACTAAAAGAGCTAGATTAGTTGTAGTTTTCTTGTAAAGTGTTCTTAAATGAGAGAACTCAAAACCTTTATCATTTGTATCATGTTATGCAATTTAGTGAATTATTAGTTGTAGTTTTCTTGTAAAGTGTTCTTAAATGAGAGAACTCAAAACCTTTATCAATTGTATCATGTTATTTGATTTAGTGAATTTTATCATTGGTTTGTTATGTGGTTTTTATATTTACAATGAAGGGTTTTCCACTTTAAAATCTTATCTTTGTTATTTTTTAGTCATCTTTATTGTACGAGTAATTCATTATTAGTTGAGTGATCTCAGAGGTCATGTGACCTTTATTAGCTTAGAGTCCAACAAGTTGTATCAGAGCTTTAGGTACGGAGAGTGACTATAGCTCTAGGAGATCAACCAACTACAAGATATAGAGATCAATGATAAATGATCTCCACATGGGATTTTTCATGTTAAAATCTTGTTTTGATTATTTCTTAGTCATTTTTATTATGTGAGAAGTTTTATTGGTTGAATGATCTCCAAAATCTTGTGATTGTTATTGCTTGGAGCTCCAACAAATGATATCAAAGCCCAACAATTGTGAGAAACTTTGGCTTAGTTGACAGGCAAGGTCGAAATGCTCGGAGTCTTATTGAATGCACAAATTTGGTCGTCTCCTGACATGCTTCATTGTAATGCTGGTCATTAAGTTGGTTTAATGTGTCATGGTTTTACTCTATGTGTAGTGTAAGCAAAATGTAAGAAGAATCTATATCAGGCTTTGTCCCTGACCTCTTTAAATATATTTAATTTTTCCAAAAAAGTTCAGAAATTATTGCCATATATTTAGATTTTCTAAACACTTCTTATATTATAAAAATATCACAATCCTTCAAAAAAATGAAGCACTTTTAGTTCACATGAGAATTTGAGACAAAAATAGCAAATGTTTATATCATTTAATCGACATACATCCTACCATATGAGACTAATTAATGGCCATATAACTGTTAGGTAGTGTCTTGAATAATTAGATAATGAATTAATTCTCTAAAATCCAAAGAATTTGAAGAAAATTATCTATATGCTTATTATGGAAATTTTCAATTATTAGTATGTTTTTAAGGTTGTAATTTTTGTCTGTCATATGAATTTATCAACTTCATAATTTTTTAATTATAACGGTATTTGCAGCAATTGTTTCTTAATTATGTATTAAATAAATTTTTAGAATATATAATATCCCATTAATTAAGTTTTATTTAATAAATTAACATAATTAATAGATCTAATTACAATAATAAACTGAAGCGAAGACGGCCTCCTAAGTTTCTGGAACGCCATAAATCTTGCCGAGATGCGTGGGTGGTCTCTGTACGATGCAGGTGTCACCAAACAGCAGTAGGCTGTTAGCTGCTCGTATGGTCTCGCCTTACCATATTAATATATGCAATACCGACTTTAATTTATTTGGAGGTCTTAATCAAGAAGTTCTGGTAGGAAAGCAAAATTGTACGACATTAATAACAGAAACTTGCACACTTCAATTACTCACCTAACGTTTGCTTCTTGTCATTCATCACTCACTCCCCAATTCGCCTACTGGTCCAAGCATCTGCTTTGACAATGGGAAGTAGTTGCATTTCCCAAACGTGCGATTACACTTTTCTCATTAGCTTGGAACGTACTGTTAGTTGTATATCTTTTGTCTTTCTTTAGTCCTTATCACAAGGAAGTAAAGAAAGGGTAATATATTGAGCAATCATCTAACGGATGGAAAATGAAAATGATAAAGAGCCCATTCGACATACTATTCAGGCAATTTCTAACATCCCATCTTCTTCTCATTTGTTTTTTTTAAGGGTTATTTTGGTTTTATTAAGATTCTTAACTTTTGTTTTCATTTTTAAATTAAGTCAAAAATCTATTTGGTCCAGTTTTCTATTTTTCTAATTTTTATAACATACAAATCATCAAAATTGATTTCTATTTTTATTTTATTTTACAATATGATTTTTCGTTAACTTAATATATATTATTAATTATCAGTAATATTAATTACTAATATAATTTTGAATAATATAATATAACTATTTAATTATTTTAATTTTAACAATATATTTAAAGTTTAAATGTTAATTTTTGAAAAATAAAAATATTTTCTTATGTGATAATTGGCTAAAAAATATTTATTGATGGGAATAAATCATCTTCTGAAGTTACACAAACTTCAATGTAAGGGAGCTATGGACAAATTGCAAAGGGTTCAAATGAAGCGCTGAAAGTTGTTAGAGATCCATTTAAGAATGCTAAAGGATCATTAACAAGGAGTATAGCAAAGACGATTAAAGAAACCCTCAATAATCCAATGGTGAATTTTTATGCAAGGAGTAGAACTTTTCTACTTCAAGTGACTAAAATCAAGCCTACAATGTTGATTCAAGTGAAAGAGCAAGTTAAAGAATAAGGTACAAAATGTAATTCGCATTAGACTTATTTATGAAAAACATACGCAAAGTTTCATAACAAAACCAATATTAGTGATTTACTCCAAAAAAAAAACAATATTAGTGTGCTTTAGGGATGAGCATAGAACTTGTAGTTTAGTTGCTTAGAATTTTATTATTTCATAATGTTATTTCCATCTAGGACTTTAGTTATATGAATTTTATGCCTATAAAAGTCTTTCTTATTGATATAACATAAGCTTATAATTATCGATTATTCAACAAACTTTAGAGAGATTTTCTTCAATCTTTTAAAGAAACTCTTGTTTTAGGTTCTCTAATAACTTACAATCTTATCTAGCTTGCTAAAGGTGATTAAATTCTAGAATCTTATCGCTCTCATCCTATCTTTTTTGTGAGTATGACAATTCATATCACTCTTCTTGTTTTGTTTTAAATCTGTTCTTGAATCAAACTTGTTTCAATAAAACAATCGTTAGCCCTTATTTATATTGGTATCAAATTTCATTAGTCCTATTCATGTAGTTCGAATCAAAATTTAGGTATCATAGTCGACTTCTATATTCAAGTTTTTTATTGAATTTATTTGTTTATGTTTCTTATTGAACATTTGATTTTCTTTGGTGTTCTTATTATTCTTGTTTCTTGTTTTTTGTTTTTCATTTCTTGATTTTATAAGTTAATTAAAAAGAAAAGAAAATACATCTACACTACACAAAATCAGTTGTTTATTCAGTCGGTAAACGGTTAATTACCATCGGTAAAACCACTTACCGACGGAAATTGAAGACAGACAAAACTGTCGCTAAAAGGACCGTAGTTAAAAATACCGACAATGATATTCCGTCGGTAATTGAACAACAGTCGAAAATATATTACCAAGGGTCAATATTACGTCGGTAAATATTAACGGCATAACAAAAAACGTGAATTTCAGTCGGTAAATTTCAGCAACGGAAAAATTACTGTCGGTAAACTGAAGTTAATGAACCAAAAAGTAATCTTAGTTACTTCTGTCATCGTCGGTAAATAAATATAACATTTCTGACGGAATTTGTTTCCGTCGGTAATAACAGGTTAGAGATTTTTTTAATAAATTCTAGTTTCATGATAAATGCATAATGTTAAGAGCTACCAATTATCTGTTCATAATAAATTAATTTGTATATATATATATATATAATTTGATTAATCAGAAAATTAATTGATAATATAACGTAAAAATGATTTGAATTGCTGATAAAAACATTACAGTGTGCATAACTTATGTTTTTAATTGAAAGCAAATAACAAAGACAAACTAATGCCGTGGTGACCGTGGGTGCTCTGAACTGTTAAGCTTCCCCTTCAACTGTTCCATCTCTTATCTAAGCTAAAAGGTTTTGTGAAGAGAAAATTCATAAAAATTCCATTTAAGTCATACACAAGGGGGTTGGTAATTGCATTATCCTTTACAAGTAAGTATTGTTATTCCTTTTCCAATAAGAATAAAGTACTTCTTACGTTAAATACATTTTATTTTCTATTTATTCTTACTTTTTTACGTCGTTATAATTCTTACTTGTCCAGTTCTTATTCTTCTTCTCTAGTCTATTTACTTGGTTCAGTAGACCTCAATTCTCTGCTTCAATTTTTTGCATTTTTTTGCCTTTAGTTGCTTTCTTTGCTTATTTTTATCTAATTCACTTATTTTGGAGTTATTTGACGAAGGGGAAGATTAAACCTAGGCTTATTGATGAATTAACTAGTTTGAAAAGGCCTTTAGTCAAGAGTTCTAAGTTGTGAGTTGAGTCAATTTTAAGAAAAACATATTTGGGAGTGTTTTTGCTACTAAAGTTTTCTTATAAGTTTGCTAAAACTCTTACACGAAAGGAAATGGCCATAATAAAGTTGGGATAGACTAGAAGTTTATTATAAATGCAATATAGGGTCAATATTGACATCTCACTATGTAATTTAATGAAGTAATGGATATATTGGAGAAACACAAAGTTGTTTACAAAATAACTCACTTTTGCATACTAAAATTGATGACTTTAAGGTTTATGAAGAGTGTATTAAGAGGTTCGAAGAGGGAAGGATACTAATCACTAAAAGGGAAATAAGAATATATGTGGGAGAGGATGATGTGAATGAATAAAAAAAATAATCTCTTCCATACAAGTTGTTTATCAAAGATTAAGTTTGTAGCATGATTATAAATGGTGGAATTAGCCAAGTGTTGCTGATATGGAGTTATAGGAGAAGTTGGGACTATTATTTATAAAACACCTTAAACTATTGATAGTTGTGCATTAGTGTGTGCTTTTCTAAGTATTTGGCATGTGTTTCTTGCATAATAGGTTATTATTGTTGTGTTTTAGGACTTATTTTGTATGTTTTAGTTTATTTTGATCTTCATGGTTGTTCTTTTATGTTTGATGTTGATTTAGGGTAAGAATTGATCATTTTGATGTAGAAATGGAGGGTGGCCAACTTTGTGATTGAGTTATGGACCAAGAGAGGAGAAGACAAGTGGAGGAGTTATAAGATAAGAACTCACGATCGTGGGATTCATGCTAATTCCCATGATCGTGGGATCCCTATCCTGAAGAGACACACGAGTTTCACTTATTTTTAGGTTCTTATGATTATATAAGCGCATAAATCCCCAAGGTCGAAGGGGGTGTCATGAGAACTTGCCTCCTAGAGCTAAAAAAATAGATTTAGAGCCTAGAGAGAAGTAGAGAATCAAGATTTCCATTCTAAATTGGGAAAAGAGCATACAAACTCCAGATTTTATAGATTTGAGCAAAGAAGAGGAGGAGCCTGTTCATCTAGTTCTTATTTCGTTTTTCTCTTCTAGCGTCTTTATTATGGATTTTCTGGTTGTGGGAAATGTTAATGATATTATGAGTGGATGAGTTATTTGTAGAGATTACTTTTGAACAACTTATTGAACTCCTACTTTGTTGATTTGAATGAATGATGTTTTTGATGAATGTTGAGCTTATACCTTGCAATATACTGAGAAATTGAGTTGGATAAATTGTGTAGGGTTGTACAATGAGAATTGGCACTCTATAAACCTACATTCATCAAGTTAATTGATTGGTTAGAGAGAGATCTTGGCTAAGTAGTTGATTACCTATAGGATAACTTCATAACTAGTTGAATTAGTGGACTGATTCTGTAGATTGAGAGATTGCTTAATCATTTCCATTTAATTTGGCTAAGGACAATTAATTACACCTTGAGAGAGGGTAGTTAATACATTAGGACATCTTAGATGAGGCACAATTCAATTAACAAGGTAGGAGGGAGATAAGATAGGGAAAAAGTGATCTTTAATTGTTAAATCTTGAATTCTAAGTTTCTGCACTTTTTTTTTTTATCATTTGTTCATTATTAGTGGTTTGATTTAGTTTAATTTTCCAATTTATATTTATTAAAATTGGTTCTCAAACAAAGCAGCCTGAATTAAGTAGAGTCTAAACACAATCTCTGAAGGATCGATATATGTTCTTTATTACAAGTTACACTTCGTATACTTGCGGTTTTGAGCATAAACTAGTGAATTGGTTTTGCAATTAACAAGTTTTTCGTATTGTTGTCGGGGATTGTTTGTTTAGTATATTGTTTAATTTGGGTAACTTTGATTTGAGAGTGTTTGATACTTTTCCTTGTGTATTTGCAGTTGCATAAACACAAGGAGCACAAGAAGGTCCAACAAAGCTTTTGAAGAAGAATTTTTTGATATTACAAGACAAGAGAGGAGGTTAAAGAGAGCAAAGCGCCAAGAAAATCTTCAAACAAATATGGCAGAAGAAGGAGAATAAGGAGGACCGAGAGAACATTAATGGATTTTATGAGGCCCAGATTTAATCCACAAGGAGTTGCAAGGCCTGCAGTCACAACAAACAATTTTGAAATCAAGATGGCACTCCTAAACATACTCCAAAACAGTGTTCAATTCTATGGGCTATCAACTAAAGATCCCAATGCCTACCTAGCAAACTTTTTAGAGATATTTGACACTTTTAGATTCCAAGGGATGTTTGATGATGATTTGAGGCTCAGATTATTTCCATTCACTTTGAGAGATCGAGCCAAGGCATGATATAACTCACTTAGTACATCTCAGATTACTATATGGGAGCAAGTAGCCCAAGTCTTCCTTACTAAGTACTTCCCATTGAAAATGACTACTCGGATCTTCAAGAAAATTACAAACTTTCAGCAACATGATGGGGAGTCATTATATGAAGCTTGGGAGAGGTTCAAAGAGCTGCAAAGAAGTTGCCGACACCATAACCTTCCAAGTGAGTTCTTACTACAGACATTATATAATGGTGTGAATTAGATTACAAGAGGGATAATAGATGCAACTGCTGGAGGGTCATTGATGAGGAAAACCATTGAGGCAGCTCATGATCTTTTGGAGGAGTTGTCAAGTAATAGTTGCATATGGCCAAACGAAAGGAGTAGGCAAGGCACAAAGGAACAAAAAGGCATGATTCCAATTGATTTTGTCACAGCCTTGCAAGCTCATATTATCGCCCTCACCAAGCAGTTGAACAATATACAAGGAGCTTCTTCATCCACAGCCAAAGCCATGCATGTCCACTGTGAGTTATGTGGGTAGGACAACCATTACACATCAGAATGCTTCTTGTTGGAAGCTAGTAGCACAGAACAGGTAAATTACTTAGGCCAACCACATCGAGGTAATAATCCATACTCTAACACTTATAATCTGAGGTGAAAAATCCACCCAAATTTTTCTTGGAGTACTAACAATGCAGGTGGCCAAGTAAAACCACAAGGACCAACCGGATTTCAGCAAGACCGTCTTGGGTCTTTGGAGAGCAAAATGGACAACTTAATGGATATATTGGGGTCTAAATTCTCAAGCCAAGAGAAAAGTCAAAGAAGGCAGGAAGAGAATCAGAAACAAATGTTTACGAGCCAGGACGCCAAATTTGACCAAATCTTAAAGAATCATGCTTCCTCCATCCACAACTTGGAGGTTCAAGTAGGTCAAATTGCTACTACTTTGTCTTCTAAAAATGCAGGAAGCCTACCAAGCAACACTAAAGCCAACCCAAAGGAACAACTCAAGGTCATCACACTTTGGAGTGGCAAGCAATTGGAGGAGCCAAGTGTGCAAAGGGAGAGTCAAACAAAGGAGAAAGGCAAGGAGATAGAAGAAGAGAAAGTAGAAGAAAGGCCATATGTACCACCACCACCCTACAAGCCTAAACTTCCGTGTCCACAAAGGGTGAGACAACATCAGGTAGACACTCAGTTTTCCAAGTTTCTAGAGAAACTGAAGAAGCTTTAGATTAACTTATCATTGGTGGAAGCCTTGGACTGCATGCCCAAGTATGCGAAGTTTCTTAAAGACATACTCACACATAAATGCTCTTGGGAGGACAATCAGATAGCAACCTTGACAGAGAATTGTATTTCGATCATCTCAAGCACAATGCCTTCAAAACTACAAAATCCATAGAGTCTTACTATTCCATGTATTGTTGGTGACTTTGAATTTTCTAAATGTTGATGTGATTTAGGTGTAAGTATTAACTTGATGCCTTTGTCTATTTTCAGGAAATTAGAATTAGGACAGGTCAAGCTAACATCCATGCTCATTTAGCTTGCGGATCAATCCATCAAAAGGCCATTTGGAGTTGTAGAAGATGTGTTGATAAAAGTGGATAAATTTATCATTCTTGTTGATTTTAATGTGTTAGATTTTGAAGCCAATAGAAATTGTCCATTGATTTTGGGTAGGCCCTTTAAGAATATTGGTAGGCATTAGTTGAAGTGCATGAAGGAAAACTTGTTTTGAGAATTGGTGATGAGCAGGTTGAATTTAACATGTCTAAATTCAATGGATGGTACTGCATATATGAAGATTGATGTTGTGGATGAGTGTGTGAAGGAAGTTGATGAAGTTATTGAAGTATACAGGGATGAGAGTGTGAGGGAAGAGGAATTATGTGAGGGAGTTGAGAAGGAGAAGTTGGAGGGAACAACTACACCCACACCACTTTCCATTGTTAAGCCACCCACTTTAGAGCTTAAACCCTTACCTTCCTACTTAAGATACACATTTTTAGGTAAGAACCATACCCTACCCATCATTATCTCCAACAAATTGGATTGTGAGCAAGAAGAGAAAGTGATGGAGACCATTAAGAAGAGGATGAAAGCCATGGGGTAGCAAATTTCTAATATTAGGGGGATTAGCCCCAATGTGGTGATGTATAGGATTAACCTAGAAGAAGGATGTAAAACAGTGAGGGAGAGACAAAGAAGGTTAAATCCAAACATGCAAGAGTTTGTGAAGAAGGAGATAGTGAAGCTTTTGGATGAGATGATCATTTATCTCATTTTAGATAGTGAGTGGGTGAGTCCAGTATAATGTGCCCCTAAGAAGGTAGGCATGATAGCGATGGAGAGTAAAAAAGGTAAAAAGATTTCTACTATGACCATCACAAGTTGGAGAGTGTGTATTGATAACTGGAAGCTCAATTTGGGCACCAAGAAAGATCATTTCCCTTTAACTTTTGTGGACCAAATGATTGAGAGGGTGGCTGGCCATGCATTTACTATTTTCTTGATGGATACTCAGGGTATAATAAGGTGTTTATATACCCATAGGATCAGGAGCAGACCACTTTTACTTGTCCTTATGGGACTTTCGCTTATAGGGTGATGCCTTTTGGTTTATGCAATGTTTCTTCCACATTCCAAAGGTGCATGATGGCCATTTTTTTTTGATATAAATGAGAACCTCATGGAGGTATTTATGAATGACTTCTCTGTCTTTCAAGATTCTTTTGATCATTGCTTGTTTAATTTAGACAGAGTGCTTCAAAGATGCGAGGAGTCTCGTCTAGTCTTGAACTGGGAGAAGTGCATTTCATGGTCTAAGAGGGAATTGTATTGAGTCATAAGATCTCATATAGGAGGATTGAGGTAGATCGAGCTAAGACTGAAGTGATTGAAAAGCTACCATGTAACACCCCACTCTCACGTGACCCAAACCCGATATCATTGGTGATATCCGAGTCCGTGTCCCGCGAGGGTGGCGTACTACATCAGTCAGTAAAACTCGGTATACATTTTTTTTAAATACATTCCACGTTAAAAGGAAGCAGTTTCAGTCATTACACAATCACGTGGAATAAGCAGTGAACAGTAGTAAATCTTTGCAGTTATAGTTATTACTATCATTTAGCAATACTTTACAAGAACCATAAAATACAAATAC
>JAOTBA010000006.1:19100758-19111508 GCA_025629845.1 Erythroxylum squamatum | reverse complement strand
TTGAATTCAATTATAATATTATTGGATTTGTTCCAAACAGTGTAATTGAATTCAATTCTAATATTACTGGATTTGTTTCAAACAGTGTAAATTGAATTCAATTCTAATTTCATTAATATAATTGAATTGAATTCATCAATTCACTGTGTACCAAACAGCCTGTTTATAAAGTTATAGATAACTATGTCTCTTACTATTTTAGTGTCTATTTGATTGAACTTTTGGAGGGGTGAATAAACATTTTTTTACGCAGCAAAAGCTTTTTTTTAAAATGACTGTTTGACTGTAAAATAAAAAAGATCACTTTTTTAATAGATATTTTTTTTGGTAGTCAAAATACAACTTTTTGAAAACTCAAATCTAAAACTTATAAAAAAAGTACTTTTTTAGGTAGATTGTTTTAGATTAATTAATAAACCTATTTTTTTTTGTCTCTTTTACCCTTTTATTTTACACATAATTTTTACAATATTCATAAACTCATCTTTACATTTATTCTGGGATCTATATAATATTATTTAGCTTTTTATTATATGTTTTAATATTTATTTTCAATATTAATTTTACTTATGTTATAATCCATATAAAAAATTTAATTTCGATATATTTTTCATATGATTTACAATTATATAATAATTAATATATTGTGCTTTGTATATTGTTTAATATACTTTAAATAATATTTATATGTATAAATAATTTTATTACAAAATAAAGTACAGTTAAAATTAAAAGTGCATTTTATTTTTATATTGTCAAATAATTTATCTATTGTATGAAGCTCTTTTAAAAAAACTTTTTTTAAATAACAGTTAAACAGTCAATTAAATTTTTTTTTTATATAAAGGGAGAAAAACAAAAATGTTACATAACAAGTTTGAGGAAGCAGGTCCCCGAAATATCCTCGTCAAGGAAGCGTTGGCACCTAAGAGGTGTAGTATCAAAAAAAGGTAAGACCGACAGTAGAATGATCTACATGAGTCGTAAGTCAGTCAGCACATCTGTTACTCTTTCGATAAACGTATCAATAAACAACAATCCAATTTCGCGTGAGAAGTTCATGGACACCCGTGACAATGGGATTGAGCGCCTAAGAACGATGAACCGAAGATAAAATAAGCTGGTGCATAGTGAGAGAATCCATCTCTATTTCTACTCGACGGAAGCCAAAGTCCTAGGCTAACGTAAGCCCGGTATTTACTTGCAACCATTAATTCCAAGTCTAAACCGACAAGTTAAGGTACTTAATGATGACTGATGAGACAAGCTCTTTATTGCTTTTGAATAATCTTTATATTATTAAAGTCGGCAATAGCGTGGCATCTCCGTTTGCTTCTTTTTTTTTTTTTGTCCAAAACTATCGAATTTGATTCACTTTTAATCATAACCTCTTGCTTTAATCAACATATTTCAACCAATGTTTTTGTTTGATTCCTTTTTAGCTGTCCTTAGCCCGTCCTTCTCCTCGGTCACATCATATCATAACTTTTGAATATTAGGGTTTCTATCATTTTAAGTTCTAATTAACACGCGTTATTTTTTTCCAATTACTCTCTTCAACTCTTATTTATTAAATCTTATCTATAAATATATATAAACTTCACATATATGTATAAATAAAATTTAATAAAACATGATAAAAATATGATAATTGGTTCTGTCTGAATCTGCTGAAGCTGGACGCTACTGCTTGAATCCATGATTAGGAGTGATTGTAGCTAAAAGTACCTGCAAAATAACGAATGACACGTCGGGAGTTGATTACCAGCAGGCTCCTGCGACGCTCAAGTCAGTCTTTTAAGTAAGGGTTTTGGTTACTGTAAACGGAGAAAAGTAGGGTTCTAGTCTCGTACCTGTATTGAGGTGAGGTAGTACCTTATATAAGAAATACCTGCTAGATTTAAGTCACCATCTATGGATGGGCCGACCAGCTCGCATGCCGTTCCTGGGTCTGGGCCTGAGCCTAGCACGACCGACCCAACCATTAATGAAATTTACACACCAACATATCGTAACAAAACTGACAGAGAAATGAAAAATATGATACGTGAAATCTTCAATAATTCCAGTTTGTACTTCAAAATTTACGGACCAAGTGTGTGCTTCTAAATCCTAATGATGTCAAAACAGAGGTTTACAACGAGTACTTGTGACAAGGCCAACAAATACGAGCCAAAAGCTTTCTCTATATACAAACCTGTAAGTGACGTATTTAATTGGTTAAAAAAACTAACCTGTTTAACTAATTTAATTATAAAATTTTTGAATTATTGTCGTTTGGTACTAATTCTGTTTTTCTGTTATAGTTATCAGTTTCTGTTTTTAGTTTTTTGTTTATGTTTTTCTTTTAAATAAAAACAAAAATCTGTTTGATTGTTAATGTTAATGTAGTTATATTTTTATCACTGATAATAATTACATTTTAAATAAAAATTAAAGATAAATTATTTTTAATTAAATAAATTTATTTAATCTCTTATATAATATTTATTAACTAATTATTCATAAAATTATGTTATTTTAAAAAATAAATAACTTAAAAATTAAAATTTTATTTATAAATTAATATTTATTTGAAATATAATTTAATTATTAAAAAAAATTATTTTAATATTTTAATATTTTAATTTTGATTTTATATAATTTAATTATACAAATTACATAAAATTAAATTATTCATATTTTACTGATAATTAATTTTAATTTATTAAATATATAAATATAATGTTGAATTAAATTATTCGAATTAAATTATTCATACTTTTTATTAAATAATTAAATAATATATATCTAAATGATAGTAAATCAGATTATGAAAAGAAAACAAAAACAAGAAACAAAATTTACTTTTATAGTTTTCATAATTTTTGAAAACTGGAAGAAACCAAAACCAAAAACAGAAACTAAAAACTCAAACAAACAAGATTTTTTTACTGAATTTGAAAACAAAAACAGAAAACTAAAAAAAATATGGAAACAAACACCCCCTTAAGAAATCATTATATGGATTTAAACAAGCTTCCTGACGATAGTATATTAAGTTTAATGATACCATAACATCTTTTAATTTTTCAAGAAAATGTTGTTGATCGTTGTATATACTAAAAGATCAGTGGAAAAAAGTTTATATTTGTAATTCTATATATTGTTGATATTTTATTTGCTGATAATAATTTGGAGATATTGTATTATTCTATTTAAGAATTCTGAAATGAAAGGTATAGGAGACATACTTTATGTGATAAGAATTTTAATATTTCAAAATAGATCACAAAGACCGGTAGGGTTGTCTCAAAAAGACTATATCAAAAGAATTCTTGAGAGATTTAATATGAACAAGTGTTCAGTACGGATTATCCCAATATAAAAGAGGGATAAATTTAATCTCATACAATATTCAAAGAATGATATGGAATGTAGACAAATGGAATATATTCCATATGCTTCTGTTATTGACAGTCTGATGTATTTGTAAACATACATAGGACCTGATATCAGCTTCGCGATTAGAATGCTAAGCAGATATCAAAGTAATCTTGGTATAGAGCATTGGAAAGTTGCAAAGAAATTCTTGAGATATTTTCAAGGAATAAAGGACTATATGCTCATGTATAGAAAATCAAATCCATTAAAAGTAATTGGATATTTAGATTTAGATTTTGTTGGATGTATTAACAGTAAAAAATCAACGTTTGGCTATTTGTTTCTACTAGCAGGATGACCAATTTCATAGAAAAGTGCTAAACAATCTATCATTGCTTTATCCATTATGGAAGTAGAATTTGTAGCTTCTTTTAAGGCCACAATTCATGTTGTATGGCTGTGAAATCTTATTTCAGGGCTTGGGGTTATTGACACTGTTACTAAGCCATTGAAAATTTATTATGACAGTTCTGCAACAATTTGGTTCTCCAAGAATGACAAGTACTCTAGAGGTGCTAAACATATGAAGTTGAAATATTTTACCATAAAGAAGGAAGTTCAAGAACAAAGAGTGTGTATTGAACATATTAAGACGGATCTTATAATTGTAGGTCCCTTAACTTGAGGCCTTCCACTCAAGATATTTAAGGAACATGTTTAAAGAATGGGCCTTGGTTATTTTTATGATTGTTTCTTACGATTTTTTTAATAGTCTTGAGCTCAACAAAGTTTCTGATTGGCAATTTTCTTATTTATTATGAATGTGTTCATGTAACTGTTGTTAAATAAGAAATAAAATTTTCTATTAAACATTAATGTGGACCTTTATGATCACTTATATCACTTGACTTAATAAATTACTAGTGTTGTGGTATATGGAAGGAAGTATGTAATGTTGAAGTGTGTGACTGCCCTACATTATGTAGTTTATATTGTTGAGGTAAATTATGAAAGTATTAAGAGATTTATTTATGTGTGCTTAATATTTACACTATTAAACTAAAGTTTGAAGTATCAGGCCAACTGGGAGAATGTTAAAGTATGACCTAATTAGTAGCCATATTTTATATATATTAATAATAATATTAATATAATTAAAATGTTCTATTTGATCCATATTTTCTATTTAATAGTAGAATAAATCTCAACCATTTATTTTGGTCATTTGATAGACTTACTAAATTAAAAGTTGTAAATATATAAATTGGTCATCTCTCTACTAATTAGGATTATCGATTATTTTTTATCAAATTTTCATTAGCCGCAAGAGAGTCTACAGAGATAAATAAATTTTAACCAAGAATGTGATAAAGTTTCTCATTTTTTTTTTCAATAATGACATCTTCCGTATCAAGCTCATACGATTTATAACAATTGTTTATTCAAGATCTTAAAGTTACGAATGTCACTTGGATTTATCTCATAAAGATCATGTTTTTACAAAAAGACCTGGCACGTATTGTTAGTTTTCATGAACAATGATGCAAAATCAGCTAGGACATTTTGAAGTTCCATGGTAACCCCCTTCAAAGAATTGGAACCCATTTATCCAAAATTCTTCTGAGGTTTTAGCTGCTCAAATTCATGAAAAATAGTCTCATCTACTGCTTGTTAAATGTGGAACATTGCTTTGGAGTTCTTTCAACTTCCTCTCATCTGGCTTCTCCATCAAAATCTGCATAATCATTTTCTATTAGGCCACAAAAATCTTGAGACTTCTAGTCTTCGATTTGATGTCCCAGAACTCATAACACTCTCCAGTAAATATAAGAAGTGAAAGCTGTGAAATAGGTACAGATTTTTCATAATCAATCACGTCCCTCTCTTAGTTTTTGCTCCTCACTTTGATGTTTGTTTCACTCATTAGTGTTTAATTTTCTCGTCACTAATCAAGCCAAAGAACTCACCTACTTTTATACCATTAATGTAGGGGAAAAAGGTGATTCAAATACATGGTGTGCCCTTTCTAAACTTGATTAATACGACTAATTGAAAGACAAACTTCATCAACAATTAAGCAATTTTGAGTTAATCTTCAACAGCATATCCGAGTTATTATTAATTGTTACTAAGTTTAATCATGTTTGGGGTTTCAAGCATGACATGGAATATGAAACCAAGAGGCGTAACAAGGAAAGTTCATCCTATGAATGGGCTGTTGTATGCTAAGACTGTAAGGTGAGCCGTACCAATATATCATTCTTAAAGTATCATCTTCTTCTGCTTCTGCATCCCATAGAAAAAGACTACGACTAGGTTTATCTAAGAAGCTCTCACGATGTAATTTTTATCATTGCACTTTTTAACTGTATTCAAAGTTACGAGCCTTCTCATTTACATCTGAGAATCACATGGTAAAACAAATCACAAAGTCATCACACATCTATTTCCTTTTTAAGACCATTAAAACAACAGCTTTCTTTATCCACTTCCAAGCTGACCGTGCACTAAGCAAAGGGATGAACTGTATTGCACATGCCTGAGTTCCTGATGCACCAAAGTGGTTGAAGAGGTTCAGCACTTATTCCTCTACCCACCATTCTGTATCTCCATTCATTCAGACGATCTGTGGCCTCCGCATATCTCTTCATCCCTTTCTCATCCCTATTTCCAGACCACAAGGTCTCAGCCATTGCAGATGTTCTTGGCCATATCCGCTGATCAAGAACTGTTGGATCTGCTTGCTCTGACCACAGTGCCACCTCACCCCCTAGCACCAATCTGGCCTCCTCTTCAGTCAGGCCATATGTTATGTCATAATTATATATGGTTTGCCAGGTTTTGAAGGGTCCACACCATGATCCGCCATTGTCTTTATCGCAACTTCTTGGTGATTGATCATACTGACTGTCATTCCCAAGAAAGTCACCATGCCCACAATCCAGATAATAGAATTCAGAGGATGAGACAATGGTCCGGTAACCAGACGACACAATCAGTTTTGTATTGTTTGGGCCATTATTCCATGTTTGCAGGATAGTATGTTCAGGAGGAAGAACTGCAGCATCCACTTTAACATTGTCATCCAACAAAACGTCTTCCCAGTAAACCACTGTGCGATTGAGAGATACAATGTAAGGCAATGTGGATTTGACAAATATCTCAAGGAGCTGACTAAGGGTTCCATTGTTCGACAGAAATGACTGAATATCAGGATCACTCTTCCAACAACCTGGTATGATCTCATCGGCACCACCATGGTAAAAAGGTTCAGGAAATAAGGTGACAATATCATTGATGACATTTTTTAGTATGTAATAGGTTTTCGGTTTCAAGGGGTTTAGGTGCCCAGTTCCTGGCTCAGAAGCAAGCCGGTCAGACCAATCACGCCCAGCTGGCCACCAGAACATGTTTGCACATGCCACAATATCCGGGTAGGCTGCAGCCCATGATCCTGTGTGTCCTGTAAAGAATTTGCCACATGTATTATAACTCGGGCCATTCACATAGTCTTACGACCATGAAAAAAGCAAATGTAAGAATGATGCAACGTTAATAAACGTCAAGAAGAAAGTAGAACAGATTGATTGATTCCATCATCTTAACCAGGTTCTGTTGATATAATACCTTCATCAGAGATTAGCTGTTTGATCTTTCTCCTCCCTCTTATGACTCTAAATTGCACACACAGATCAATTTCAAGCATTCTTTTTGTAACGTCCTACTTTACTACAGCCATAAGACGTGAGCTTACCTATCAATAGAATAGTTGTCTTGGTGTCACCTCCTGCTCCATAATGGTACCTAGCCATATTGCCTAGGGTCTCGTTACCAAACTAAAATACCTCTTTAGGCCATCATCAGTTCTGATTCCACAATTTTACTTGTAGCGCAAAAGTATGATTCTTTTGATCTTTGACTCATAAGATTACATAAGTAGTTGACCCAATAAAAAAACTTAATTCTGTATTTCATTCCTCATAAAAGACTTGAACATAACTGAAAATTTTCAAAAGATAGAAACTTGTTTTAATAAAGAACGTGAAAAAAAACCACGTCCACGACATCTGTTCATAAAGTAGACTCGTCAATTACTGAGAGGTAAAGGGAGAAAGGAGGACAGCTGGAGGGTACAAGAATTTGTAAGTTACTTCAATCAGCGATGCTCGTCTTTTGTGTGTACAGACTGTTGATGATTAGACAGTAAATGAAATAATCAGAGAAGAATACTGCCGTAATGCCCCACATTTTATTAAAGAAGAGAAGCCTTTTAAATAGGCACAAACATAAAGTTTGTGTGTAGAGACTTGATTATGTTTAAAACAGGAAACCTTTGTTTGCGTGGAGCAAGTTTTTATAATGTTGTTGCTTCGGACGGAAGCTTTTACTACCTAAAATAAGACAAGAAGGAACAGATGACTATCTTGACGTTGCATCAAAGAAAGCAGGATATCCTGCATCCCAAGTTATATTTCACTAACCACTTCTCCCTCTAAACCAACGGGAATGGACTTCAAACGGAACAAGTTTGCAGGTAGGATGCAATCAAACATTGTTTTATTACTTGCACACTAAGTGACCAGTAGTCCATGTATCTAGAAGACATGTAAAAGTGTCTGTTCTGACCTCACAATCCACACCCTTATGCACACCTGCAGACTGCAATATGGGATCTAGGGGAATCCACTAGGCATTACTCTTCCAAGTCATTTTTCCCTCACACGCATGTTCGCCATTATTAATCTCATGGCTTTAGAATCAGATGATCCAATTGCTTATTAGTAGTTAGTATCTAAACAATCACAAGCGTAAGTAACTAACCAGGAGAATCGATTTCCGGCAGGACTCTGACACCATGTTCCAAACCGAACTTCACAATCTTAGCAACATCACCCGGCGAGTACTGCATACTACTCCCGTAAGACCCTTTAACAGCAAGATCAGGTTCCGAAGGAATTAGCAAAGGAAACGAATGAGAGTCGGTAATGTGCCAATGAAACACATTCATCTTATTAGCACTCATAGCTCCAATGGTCCTCATAATATCCTCTACAGCATAGTAATTCCTAGAAGTATCCAGCATCAACCCACGATGTCCGAACAAAGGCGAGTCCCAGATATAAAGCCCAAGTGGGACAAGCGAAGGGTTGGCCCAGACGAGCTGAGAAAATGTCTCCAAGCCTCTCATGGCGCCCCACACGGTCTCCGCCGTCAGTGTGGCGACGGCTCCGAAATTGGGTATGGTGAGGGTGTAAGACTCGTCGACGCCGTGGTGGAGAGAGGAGGCAAGGTCGGCGACGGATATGGCGAGGGTCTTGAGGGGAGGGGAGGACGTGGAGATGTTGACGACAGGAGGCACGAGGGGGTGGTAGTGTTCATTAAGGACTTGGCGAGAGTAGCGGAAGACGGCGGCAGCAAGGTAGGGGTGATCGGGGGCCATGATGAGGAAGCGGGTGGAGAGGCGAGTGGCCAGTGGGTGAGGCCATGACATGTTTCTTGGCTTGGGCCACACATTGATGCTATCAATGGAGATAGCTGACGTTGACGGCGAAGAGTCAAGCATGTAAACCAGGAAGACGATGGGTGCAACGGCTACGAATGTTCTTAACCACATAATGTCAAAAGGAAGGCTTCTGGCGTTTGTACTTTTGAGCCTACAGACCGCACTACAGATCCAAGCTTATTTATAGATGGGGTTTAAGTTTCCGAGGGGGAGCTTATTTTTAATTAAAAATATTACAAGTAGTTTTGGGGTTTTATGTATCGCTGGCGCTGCTCAATGTTATGAATAAAAAGATCGGCGTGACTCGCGAGAGGAGATTGTTTAAATATGGATGAGGTGGAATGAACTACTCAAGGTTAATGGACTAAGCTGATGTAGTAATAGCAAAATATTCATATTATATACACAACCATTAATGTGGCAAGACGGCCTGGAGTTAGCTGATGTAGCAATAGCAATATATATATGAAACCATTAATGTGGCGAGACGGCAAACTATGAGAAATTAATCAAATGATGATTCCGAATTCAGCAAATTATAAGAAAAGGAGTTGGTCGAACTACAAAGTTTAAAAGGAGAGCTATGGCTTTGTCCTTTAATATTTCTCCTATTTGATGTTATTCCCCTTGTAATAGAATTTGTGGAAGGCTTTTGTAAGAAAAACAATATTATTACAGTACGTGGTTAAGCAATGTGTCAACATCCACATTAGTGCTAGAAATTGTATTATCTCTTGTCTTATAATGTACAATGACAAAATATTAAGACTCCTTATATTTTGAAAACCTTCAATACCACTATAATAGAATATGGAAACAAAGTCCTATCCAGAATAAAATATTAATTAACTTTCCATATCTCATATTATTTTTTGCTATAAATAAAACACAACTCTTAGCGATACAAGGAAACAAGATATTCTCATCAGACTCTACATCCTAACAATCTCCCACTTGGAGACTATTGCTTGAACCAAGAAACCAACATACTGCCCATACACCTTAAACAACTTTCGAGCACTTAACATGACAACATTTCCATCATCAACCATAAAGGCCAACTAAGGTCCTGCCCATACACCTTGAACAACTTTCGATCACTTAACATGACAACATTTCCATTATCAACCATGAAGGCCAACTAAGGTCCTGTATAACTTCAGTTTTCTAATATCAACACATTTATTGAACATGTCTACTCTGTACCTAAAATCTTCTCCAAACATAATACTCCCTCTTCAAACAAGTTGCGAGTGAAGTGATACCTATGTTGTATATGTTTACTTCTGGAATGGAACATTGGATTCTTCACAAGTTGTAAAAGCACTCTGACTGTCACTGGACAACACGTTGTCATGTTGCTTCTTAACTGTCTCTTCCAGAATTTTTTTCAACTAAACCATCTCCTTGCCAGCTTCAAAGATAGCTACATACTCTACCTCTATAGTTGACATGGAAACACACTTCTGGAGTTTAAGCATCCAACTCACAACTGAACACTACAAGAAATTGTATTTTTAGTGAAGGTAAAAGTTGTCACTAAAAGCAGTAATATTTGCCACTATTATTAATGGTGACCAATATTTGAAGTCGTCACCTCCCGTCACAAATACCTCCGTCACTACTTGTGACGAATTTAAACAATGGTCACAATTATGCAAAGCTTTTGTGACACTAATATTGACACTAACACTTGTTAAATGTGTGACAAAGGTGTATGGTCACAATAACTTTTAATATTTATGACACATTTATCGTCACAGATAATATAAAGCAGTGACGAGTTAAGTCGTAACAAAACGTCAACTTATTGTGACAAAATTGCCGACACTAAAACTTGTTAAATGTGTGACAAAGGTGTATGGTCACAATAACTTCTAATAT
>JAOTBA010000006.1:19064294-19076100 GCA_025629845.1 Erythroxylum squamatum | reverse complement strand
CATAACTGAAATCAAAGTTAAGTAATTAGGGACAAATTGAATACAAAATAAATAAAAAATTATCTATTCACAAAAAAATAATTAATTAAAACTATTTAAAAAATACTTTACACATATGCAAATTTATGAAATATACAAACAAAAAGTAAAATTTTCACATATACTACGATTGACAAATAAATTGTTTGGTTAGAGAGTATGAGAAGAAAGAAATTGGTAAAGAACAGAAAAAATAGTTGGTATGAGAAGAAATAAATAAGTACCTATTTTGAGACAATACTTTATAACCTCAATATAACAAAGAATGGAAACGATAATTATAATTCATATTCAAATAAATCAAGCATACCCTTAATACCCACTTCAATGTCTAAACTTTAAAAATCAAGCCTAATCAATTAACATCTTTGCGGATATGGAGGGGATTATGTGCTTATGCATAACATCTATGCGGGTGCTGGGAGGTTCCAGGATGCTGAGAGGTTGAGAAAATTAAAAGATCACAGAAACGCCAATAAAGCTCCTGGCTATAGCTTGTTCTGAACAGTGGATTCGGTGTAATTTTGTTATAAAAAGTAAAAACTGCTACTTGCTTAACAGCTTAAGGTCAGAATCGAATTCAAATGGTCAGAACCAAATTCAGACTCAACCAATAAAACTCATTTTATTGGTTATGACTTATGAGTCTACATGTTGTCAGTTGTCACCTCAACAGCATATAAAAGGTCCCACTCTTAGTCTTAGTTGTGCTCTTCTTTCTGATGCATAATTTTCTAATTTGTTCACAAGTGGGATTACAAATCCTACGCAACTAAATTTATTATAGACCCACAAACCAAGAACGACTAATAGCAGTATTTTCCATCTTTTTACTTAAACAACAGTAATATGCTGATATACGGTCATATTCAGAACATGACAGCGTTATGTATTTGCCTTAGACGAGAAAGAAAGTCACTTAGCTTGAACAACGCATAAGACAATATATTAAAAATTGGATGTGAGCTTGGGTGAAGATAAACCTTACCTTGCTTCTCAGTTGTTGTATGTTCAAAAAAACTGATCTATAATTATTCTTGAGCACTTCTGTTTTTTGTTTTGGGTGTGGGGTTAGGAGAAGAAGAAGCCAAAAAGACACAAAGTAGTATGATGAAGAAGTCAAAAGGGTGGAAAATTTGAATAAAAAATTAATTAAGTATGTAGTTTTTATCTCTCCATTTATAGGCTTTTATTTAAAAAAATTATGGGCCCAAATAATATAGTAGTCTTAATGAAAATAGATGGACTCATATTTAATTTTTTATTTGATATCTTAATATATCAATAATAATAATAATAGTTATTTTTGTCAAAAATTAAATTAATGAGAAGTAAAATTTTAATTTTTTATAAAATTAAATTTTAAAATAATATTTTAAAAATAATATTTTTTAAAATGCAGTGGGGGCAAGTGCCCCCCCTTGCCCCCACTGTAGCTCCGTCCATGGCTGTGGTGGAACAGCAAGGGGCTTCTCTATTCTTAACCAAAGCTCGAGTTCGAGTCTTAGGAATGGAGTCGTTTTAAATACTCGTGAGGGAGAGCTTTGCCGCCCGAAAGGGTCCTACCCAGCTTGAATCCGGACTAGTCGGTTGCCCATGTGGTGCCAGATACCGGGTGGTTTAACAAAAAAAAAAGAACTTGTCACAGCATTTTTTTAATCCCTATTTCAGAACTCTCCTTTTCTTATATTTATCTCTTGTTGTCAACGTAAACTTAAATGTAACATATGAATTATTTTAACTATTGGAATCGACACATTTCCTTCACGTGTATTTGGATTCTCCAGCCTCTGTTCTCTAAGCTTCCCCTACTCTTCGGATCCGATCAGGGAGAAGGATCGATGGAGTACATGAGGCTTGTGTGGCTCGTTTGCATGACAGCTTGTGATAGGCTCGAGCGGTCGGACATCGACATCTAGTCAGAGCGCTAGGTTTAATCGTCTCTTACGGCACGTGTCCCCTGACAGATTTTCAAAATTTGAAACGAAACGTCGCGTCCTTTCAACTGCTGCACCGCTCCGAGTATCTGACAACCTTAATTTACCACGGCTCAGCACCATTCAAACTATCTTGAACAATTATCTTAGAAATAATACTAATAATATAATTATCTTTAAATAAGGACCATCATGAGTGTTCTTATCTTCCATCTCCAACTTATACAGCATTAAAAGATTAGAATTATGTAGTTCTCATTTTTTTTTCAACAACCTGCTTAACCAACCCGCGATGAAAGCACATTATTGTACGTATGTTAGGAATAAATGACATCTCTACTAATCAATCAATCCAGTGAATTTAGTATGATATATCGTATATCCTTTATTGCATCAGTCTTCATCTTATTTTCATTTATGAATACTTTGTATTCATATTGCCTTCTACATAGAAGGTGGACCGTTTTGCATATATATTGATGTAAACTTGATTTTATATTGATCTTCCTATCTCCCAATCTTTTGAATCAAATTAATTCACTATTCTTGAATGTCCCATTATATCAATTGATTTATGATTTTGCTAGTATTATTCTAAGATATCAATCATTAATTCAATTATCTATAATTAGAACCCAAGTGAAAAGGGTTTTTTAATTTAAATTTCACATAGCCTCAAAGGATCCTTACACAATATAAGTTGAGAATATGACTTATATTATTCTTATTGGTCGAAAATGTAAACATGGTGTGATTCATATGTTACAATATTAACTTTCTTTTATTAGAGCATATGTCCTTCCTTATATACAACACAAATGATAGTTCAGGCATATATAATACCTAACTCAAGTTCACTTATTTACTCATTTAATCCACCTTTCAAAACTTCCATTTAGCCTATTAAGGTGGATTGAGCAAACATGTCATTTCTTTAGGTTATGTCATTACTAATTACCTCTTACACCTTGAATATAATTCAGGTCAACATTAGTGTGTTAAAACCTTGAGTTCTCATTTATTACCTAGATAAATTTCTTAAAACTTATCACTATTCCTATAAAGTAATGGAGGAGATCACCCGTGTGAGAAGGTATCTCGTATATGCTCGACATACTTCTTGTATCTAAAATAGAATGTTCAACGCTTATTCTAACATTCATTCTATAACTAAAAGCTCAATTTGAAATCAAGTATTCTTATATTTCTAGAATTGAATCAAGTATTCTCAAACAAAATCAAGTATTATCATATTGCATCAAATAATCAATGATAAACCAACTATCACATTGATAATAAGTATTATAAATAGTCATTACACATATTAATTTCTTTTTGTGCTATTGTGTCTTTGATATAATTCTACTTGATATCTATGTGTTTGATTTGATATTGATATTTGAGCTCTTTAGTACTACCTTTAATTTTACTTATATACATAATATAGTATGCATAAGACTACTGATTGTTTCAGAATAAGGAACCATTTTTATCTCTTGTTTTTTTATAGCATCAGTGGATACTATATATTGCTTAGGTGCTCACCTTTAGCAATTGACATACTAAAGCAATTTAATATTTTACATACAAAGTTGTTCAAGTATTCGATTGATATATATGTAGTTTATAATAGTAACAAAGCTCTTTTGAATAATATGTAGCAATATTAGGCCCAAAGATGTACGTAGTCTTCATTTAGCACCTTTGACTAAATCAACTAAATCCACACCATAAAATTAAAGTTTAATAAATGTCAAAAATTTTGGTTTCTTAAGAATAAATGGAGCTTGCTAACTAATCATGACAAACATCACCTAAGAAGAATAGTGGTTGCCTATAATTCTTCCCTTGTTAAAGTTCTGAGTCATTCCTCCTCTATACAATGTGTTACACTAATTAGTTGAAGCAATGAAGCAAGGTAAAGTCTAGATTTCTTTTATTATATGCCAATAACTTCTTTTACCAAAAAAATGATATGTAGAATGAGCTTTTAGGGTACATATGCTCAATCAAGGATCTCTAGCTTCTTATAAGGAATCTTAATATAAATACTTTATCATCAAAAGTTGAGAGTACTAGGTGACTTAATAAACCTTGTAAGGATCTCAATTCCTGCCTCTCCAATTTGAAAGTCATTGACCTTAAAGCTGAAAGGAATTGGTTAACTTTAAGCAATAGACAAGAGGTCTTTTAGTTAATCGTAAAGAAACTTAGTTGATGAAATTTTAAGATAGTAATGCTAGATTCACTAATAGTCAATTCTCTGATCATTCACCAGTTGAAATATCTAGGCTTTCAATGAACTAGAAAAGAGCCTCTCAATTCAGGTTTTTCAATTTCTTGTGCTACTTAGAAGGTTTCGAGGAGCTATCCAAAGGGGACTAGATTACAAGGTCCAAAGGTTTCCCTCATTCAAGTTCTTTATAAGGCTGAGAGTTATAAGAAAGGATTTAAAAAGGCTGAAAGTGTACTCATCCCCTAATACAAAAGTTACACTTTCCAAGGCTGGTGAGAATCTACTGAGGAAACAACAAAAGCTCTATGTATATCCAGATGATATTGATAAAAAGTTGTCTAAAAGGGTATAAGAGAGAACACATCAAAGTTTTGGAGGAAACCACAATTCATTGATCTTACATAAATCTACGTAAAATAAGGTAACAACAATACATGGTTCTTCTCGAGATCTCTCCTTACTAGAAGGAATAAAAAGATGATTGTTTCCCTATGAATGAAGTGGGTAGGTGGTTAATTCATAGGAGCTTCTATCACTTGTTATGGATTACTTTTAAAAGAATTTGGCAAACTTCAGCTAACTCCTCTTCCACACATCTAGATATTTCTTTAATTATTCCTAATCTAATTACCAGTTATCAAAAAGTAATAGGAAAATTTTCCCATACCATTATAGACGTAACCATTTCAAGGAAATTTATATTTCTCCATTATACACCACCATTTTATTGATGAACTTATAAAATACACTATTTATCCATTCAGTTTTCATCATACCACCACTTGAATTCATAAGATAATTCCTTTTATACTCAATTAGTTCTTAAAGTATTTATCTGCTTCATCTTCTTAACTCTTAATTAAAGACATACTTTTGGAAATAATGTAATACTTCAAATTTTGAGGAAATCAAATAATATAACTTACCAAGCATAGTCATGGATAAAGGTGATAAAATAAGTACTTCCATGCCTTACTTTCATATCCATTTACCCACAAATATCTTAATGAACTATTGTAACAGCTCATCAACTCTTCATCTTGCACTAAATGGTTTCATGCAATTTTGTTAGCTAAACATTGTAGGTCTTCTAATATTTGGCTAACTGTTTTATTTGATTTTATATAATATTACCAAGTCTAGCATGTCACAAATTAGCATGGATATTATAAAAAAACCAGATGATATTATTTATCTAATAAACAACATCTAATACTAAAAAACAATCCAATATAAAAACATGACGATTATAGTTATAAGAAAATTATCCTTTCCAACACTATAGAAATTAATATCGAATCCAAAGCTAACTAAAATATCATAGAAACAAGAATTGTTCTCCATTGGAGATCCTTTTCCTTTCCTATTTTAATTAGCTTTAGTCCTTAGTGGGAACCTAAAAATTATGGATTGTTTTCTTTCCACTTTTTATTTAGACTCACCATAGCACTTGCTCTTCTTATTCTTTTCGGAAGTTAAAAAAAATATTGTTGCAAGATATTAGATAAACAATTACAAGGTATAGAAAGCATCACAGTTGATAAGAAGCTAGTAATATCAACTGGGTTAGGATACAATGGCCTAAAAAATTACAAAAGAAGATTAACCTTTGGCTAATTACATATAGGAGCCTTAATTTGTTAATGGATATTCCAATTAGTTTCATTCCTTAAGACAGTGAAAGCTTAGAACCCTTAACTATCATTACGAACCATATCCAATTAATGGTTTTAACTCTAACATCTTCAGGTGAGTTAGACCGCCCTTTAAACAACCAAAAATTTATTTCTTGCCATAAGCTATAAATAATACATTTAAGACATAATTAGAACACCATAAGGTCATCATTATACATATGAGTTAAGACTTAAAATACATTAAAGAACCATTCTCCAATCTTTGATTTAGCATTTTAAGTTACATTAAGCTAAAATGTCATTCTAGATCTATTCAGAGAAAGAGCAATTATAGAATAAATGACTAATGGATTCATTAGAGCTCATGCATGTTTGATAAAGAGGTAAGGTATTGAAAATACCTCTAATTATATCTAAAGTTGACAATCGTAAGATAAAGGAGACTTTTAGACCTATGGATTGTTTCAAACTAAAGTGTTCCAAGGGAATTTGTAAGCCACTTCCCTATTAAATTCTTACAGGAGTTATTAGAGAAAATAATTAAAGAATTACCAATCTATTGAGCTTTGTCCTCCATTCCAAGATCAGGGGAGTAAGGAGCGAAGCATATTTGAAAAAATTCAACTTGCATATTGTTACATCCTCATTTGCTATCAGTGATTAGTTCCATTACTCTTACATTTGCTAGTTAAAGGAACATAAAAATTGAGAGGGCTAAGAGGGCTCTAGTTATTAGTCCATATTGCCTATCTTATAAAGTATCAAGGGTTAAATGAATCCTTTAAGCTTTAGGATTTGAATTATACGTTATGATGAATTTGCATTTAGCTTAATACTCCAAATACCCTTATTCCTAAAGTAATTCTTATATATTTAACTGAAAAACTTTCTTTACCACAAGTATACAGGTCATATCTTATAACATAAAAAGTATCACCCACAAGGATTGGAGTAGTCACCAAATAATTCGTGTAAACTTTGTTTAATGTAAACAATAATATGATATTCTAAAATTTAAACTAAATAAAGAATTGATAATTTAACAATGAAATAAGTAGTAGTAAATTTATCCAAAAAAAATTTAAATGATTGATTAATGATAAAAACTAGGAGTTATTTATGTACTTATTTGTCTTCACTTTATCTTCATGATTTAATACTACTTAACCCTAGATATCCAATAATTATGATTACATTCTCTTGAGATCTAATCAAATGATCCCAATTATAATAGATATAAATTGAATTGTGATCTCTCAATCTATCAAAACTCTTCCTAACTATGCAACTGGATTTGAAGCAATCCTATAGGTAACTAATAAACAATTAAAGTCTCTCTTCAATTGCCTATTAATTTGATGTTTATAAGTCTATTGAGGTACCATCTCTTGTTGTGCAATATAACAAAAATAATCCAATTTAATTTCTTGATTCAAATTGAATATAAAGTAATAAACATCACAAGCATATTTTATTAAATTAAGAATGTAAAGTTTAACAAATAAATTTAGAGAAATTCCTAAAAGGAAATTTACAATCTATAGATGTAACTATATGTGCCAATTGAAACTTCATTAACATTCAACAACAATAAGGAAATAAAAGAAAAGAGTAGAGAATTGAATATAGATATCTTCTTTCTTTGCCTTGAGCTAGAATTCAGCAGCTTTTGTTATTCAGATTTCACTCTTTTGATCTCCTCTTTTGTTTATGCTTTCCAACCGACAAGTGAAGTTTTTTATCTTTGTTTTTATACTTTTGAGCCTTCTATGGTTTTTCACATGTCTTTGATCCAAAGTCCCCAATCATTAAAAGTATATAAAAAACTCGCAACCTGAAAAAACTCCTTGTATAATTAGCATGACCTTGCTCCAACTCTCTGTTACAATCGTGCCAGAAAGCCACCAACCTATTGTTGCTTCATGCACGATCATGCATGTATTATTTTTCAACCTTTTCTTCATCTTTCCTTCAATTTTTCCTGTCTCCACTCTTCATTAAACACATTAAACAACCATTGAAGAATATAATTAAGATCAAATTCTTACCTTGACTAATAATCAATCAAAAAACACACACAAAAACACTAACAAAAACATAAATCTAAGTCCTAAACACATGATTACCGTCTAAGAAAATACTAAAAGAACACTCTAACACCTAGAAAACACACTATAATTCACACATATTAGATACATCAATGTTTCATGATAGTTTCCTATAACACCTTGGTTAATGGAACTCCATCCAAGATAATTAAAGGAGAAAGGTGAATAAGGCAAAGGGATCCCCTTTCCCCTTACTTTTTTTTTCTTTATAAGGAAGTCATTCTGAGGCTTATTAAGTACTGTATCAATTAGGGGGAAAATTCAAGTATCATAAGAAATACAAGAGATTAGAGAACTATAGTCTAGCATTCACAAATCATCTTCTACTTTTCTCTGGTGCAAATTCACACTTCATAAGATCTCTAATTAATGCTTTGGAGACTTTTAAAGTCATCTTTAGTTTATCTATGAATAAGGAGAAAATTTACTTCTTTATCTCCTCCTCTGTAGTTCATTTATCTGACTGGTTCTTCACCATAATTGGTGTCAAGGAAAAGAAACTTTCATTACCTATTTGGGGATTCCAATTTTCCGTTAAAGACTAACTTAGTATGGATTTATACCTTTAATAATTAGAATCAAACAAACAATTGATAATTGGTAAAACATGTCTCTATCTTTTACAAGGAGAGTTCAATTGATCAAGGTTAGTATTAAGGTTTGTAAAATCTATAAGTACAAAGTTCTTCTTAGAGAGTAGCTCTCAATTTTTCTTCTTATTTTCCTTGTAATCCTTGACTTTATATTTATTATTCAATGAATTTAATTTATTAAAAAATGGATCTAGTAATGATAAATTTTGATGTAAAAATATACTAAAAAATATCAATGCTATTATGCATAAATAATTACAATAAGCTTAATAGCCAAATGAACCATTAAAAAATGTAAATACTCAATAATTTTGATAATAGCATCGAAGATCTACATCATATGGGAGATTGGGGTACATCATTGGTCATACAGCTAGACTAAGACTTAAATTAAAGCATCTATAAAGCAAGATCTTTAATAAGTCTTCGAGAATATAATGTGAGTTAAATGTCTCCAAAACTCCTTATACTTTTATAATTAATAACATGTGAAATTAGAAATACTCATTTTAGGACTTCAAAAGAATTATGATGTCATAACTCACGAAAGTTCACTCAAATCTAACTTTAACCTTAAATTAAGAAAAAAGAGGATGGATATATTAAATGTCTCCAAAACTCCTTCATGAATTTGTTCTATTTTCAACATAATCACTTAAATATATAGAATGCAATATTATGTTGAGATTTTTTTACCATAAATCTTAGGTTCTATAGTTATAATATATTTTTAAATCCAATTAAATCCCTAACTTCTGGTTGTAAATCAACAATTAATTTGTTTATATTCTCATTGTACATATGTATACTTTCTCTTCAAATATATAATATAATAGTGTACTTCAAGTTAATATTAGAGTTATGCTTTTCTCACAAAGAGAAATTTTTGGTCACTCATCTAACTCCTATTTTGGTTCTTTTGGCCTAAATTATTTTATTGTTACCCATCTTATAAAAAATAGTACCATCTACTCTAGACATGTTGGGCATAAAGTGTGGAGTGCTATGAGTGTTGTATTATGAATATGGTGCTATGAGTATAGAACTATTAGCTTCACACATTGTTGAACAAAGTTTTGGAAATTTTGTATTGAACAAAGAGTATTGGTTTAGTGAGTATAGAGTGCAATAACAATTAATGTTGATAATTACAATTCTAAAAAATGGTAGAAAATATTGAATCTTATAAATTAACATTAATTCCTATTTTTTATGGGCTAAAGGTATTTTTAATGCAAGAGTTATTTTTAATGAATCAAATTATAATTTTTGGTTACAAATAATAGAGATTCATATTGCTTAGAAGAGAAACTCTCATATAAAACAAAACCACTTGTAAAATTGAATGAAGGGTACAAAAAGTGGTATGATGGAAATCAAAAAGTGAAAAGGTGGTTGTTGATGTCAGTGAGTCCAAAGATCATAAACCAATACTTAAGCTTACCCAATGCCTGTGAAATTTGGAATGCACTGTCTAAAGTTTTTTATGCTAAAGGTGAGAAGTTACAACTCTTTGCCTTAAACCATAAATTGTTGATTGTCAAACAAAATGGAAAATCTCTTTTTGAATACTATGGATAATTGTCATAATTTTTTACAACAATTGGATCATCGGGATAAAGTGTTCATTAGTGATCTTTGATGATTTTTTCAGCAATTGGATAATCAAGATAAATTTTTCATTAATGATCCTCAATGATGTTATAGCATATCAAAAGCCTATTAAAAAACTAAGCGTACATATATTTTTTATTAGATTGGATGATTGTTTAAACAGGTTCACACAGAAACTCAAAGTGAGGAATATTAAAAGAAGACTTTGAAAATTTTGAAGCTACAGTTATGATAATCAAAACAAATCAAAGACAACTAATGATGTCATGGAAATAAGCTACCCATTGCGACCAGTCAGGTCATAATAAAGATCATTACTATGACCATGTTGTAATACCCGGTATCTAGTTAAACCGGTACACCAAAATAAAATTGATATTTAGATTGATGTCATTAAAATCAGAGCAATGGATAATAATTTATGTGACATCAAATTAATGATGTATGATATTTTTCGGTGGTCACAGGAAGTTATTCGGACAGATGTTTAAAAACCAGTACAAGAATGGCAATTTTGTAAATAAGTGGACTTGGGGGAGTATATAAGGACCTAGTTGGAGAATAAGACAAAAGCCTTGTCTTCTTCTCCTCTCTCCTCATTCACGACCCTAACCTCCATGGATGCTCCTCTCAAGCTTTTTCAATCTTTTTAACAAGAACAAGAAGGTGATTCAAGCCATTTCTTCAACATAAAAAGGTAAGTCTTCATTCCAATGCTTAGATCTATGGATTAAAGCTTGAGTTTTCTCTTCTTTTGTGAAACCCATTTGAGGGAATGTATGGGTTTGATGTTTGGATGATAGATTCTTGTTCTTTGAGGTCTAATGACACTTATTCTTGAAGAGATTTCGTGTGTATGGTGATTTGGGGGGTTAAACCAAAACCTAGGGTTTTGAAGGTTGAGCTGTCATGGAGACAGATTCGTAACTCTCTTTGTTCATTTTTTTGAGCTATTTAACGTGTGAATCTGGAGAAACGTAAAACATAGAAGTTGTAGATCCAGATGTCTACTATCTCCATGAATTTTTCTGTGATTTTAGAGTGAGCCGACTAAGAGTAATAGGCCCCGAATTGGTACTGGTTCAGAATACCAGCGAGATTAAAACGAGAACTGAAAGTTAATTGTTGGAAGACCTTAGAGTTAGAATTGGTTGATGATTTCTTCTTACGAAATGCTCCAAAATGTGTCCTCTAAGTGCTGTAGAAAGGGCTTTTTAATTGGATGTGTATTCTGTTATATATGGCCGAATAAGTGAAGGTTGTTACTAACCATAATGATGCAGAAGAGAACAGAATCAGGTCAGGCTTGTAAAAATCACAATAAATCCAATTTAAGTCATTTTTGAGTCGTCTCTGGATATGTGGTAGTCACATGAGTCTATTGAAAATGAAACTTTGAATTGCCTTAATTGGATGAGAAATGAATGAGTTATAAGGTTTTGAGTTGGAAAGGGTCCAACTCATGACTGCATGTTAAAGCTGATTGTAAATGGGAGATTTGGATTCCCTTAATGACCGAATTAGAGCATGGTCATAAAAGAAGAAGTGTGTATTTTTGTGGTAAATAGAGGTCTGGAAAGTTTGAAAAACATTGGACCTATGTATAAAGAGTTATGCCATCACGAATGGGACTTATGCAGTT
>JAOTBA010000006.1:19035174-19052863 GCA_025629845.1 Erythroxylum squamatum | reverse complement strand
GAAGCCTTATCATGGTCGACGTGCACGTGACATTTCTTGGGGACTGTACCTTACCCACATAACATGAAATTCATGCAATAAAAAAAACTGGATTTTCTCATCCAATTAGCTGATTCTTGAAAGTGGATTTCCATGCATAATTCATCTTTCATAATCACACTAATATTCACATTCATTTAACTTAATTCACTCAATCATCATAGCAATTTCCAGCAATCGACATTTATTGTTACAATCCCCATACAATTTCAATCCTAGAGCATTTCTCAAGCATTTAAAACAACATCAATTTTCACTTAACAAAGTAGTTGGAAAGCATTTATTTCATTAGGTGAATAGCATTTATGACTTATTAGCATAAAGATAAAAGTGAAACCCACCTTATAATCTTGCTTAATTCTTGATCAACTTAGCCTCTCCTTTTGCTTTTCCTCTTTTCCTTGCCCTTCTTGAAATTCTTCGAACAACACAAAATTCTCAAAATCAACACAACTCCAATTGGAAAATCCACATGACTCAAGCATGAAGTTGACTTTAAAATCACTAAACCCATCTTGATTCTAATCTTTCTAGCTCAAAACCCAACCAAAAGCTCAAACAAAAATCAAGACTTACCTTAAATCTTTACTCAAACAAGAAGTTTCTTGTATCAAGATGAAGCTTAGACCATTCTCCACTCTTTTTCCTCTTGAACTTTCTTCAAAACCTTCCTTGATCTCTTGGAAAATCAAGACCTAACACAAGCTTCTTCTTCTCTCTTTCTTCTCCACTCTCACGACTCTCCCTCTCTCTTTTTCTCTCAATTTTCGATCACCACTTCTTTTTCCTACTAACTCAATTATTTCCCTTCTCTTTTATACATTCACTTATCCACTTAAGCCCATGAGCCCAAAAGCCCATCTTATTCCCTTTTCATACAAGCTTCACTTAAACTCTTCTTAAGTCACTTAAGCCCATTAGGTCCATGGCCCATTTGCCTTTTAATTCAAACCTCTCCTCTTCTTAACCTAAGCCCAACTTATTTCCTTCTTCTTCTCATACAACTTAGGCCCATAAACTTCTTATTCAAACCCACTAACACAATTAAATGTTCATTAACTCATATCATCTAACTCATTAATTCCCTTTTTAATTCATGCTACCTACTTCATTAATGCTATTATACTAAATTAATGTCAACTTAAATTAATTCATTAAGGCTTTAATTTCTTCTAATCATGCTTAATCATAAAAAAAAAATTTCGGGGCTAACACTTACATTATCCCTAATGTAATATTAAATGTAAGAAATGAAGCATTTAACAAAAACAACAATTGCAAAATGTAAAGGAAAATGAACACACTCCCCTTAGTTTGCCTCCCAAGTAGTGCATTTGTTTATTATCGTTGGCTCAACTTTATGTTCTCCTTATCGCGTGACAAACTTTCGATCTCCAGGGCTCAAAGCTTTTGCATTTTCCACTTGAAATTCTTTAGGATAAGGCTTAAGTCGATGACCACTTACAATCAATGTCTTCCCTATTTTTAGACCCTTAATCTCTACTACACTATAGGAGAGGCATTAGTAATCACAAAAGGATCGACCTAATAAGTTCATATTTTATATGGAAACAATTTATATCTTGAGCAATAAAGAAGCACTTTTTGACCAACAATAAAGCTTTTTCTTGAGACATTGAAAGCTTTAGTCTTCTCCTTAGTTGAAACTGCTTGCAGTTATCTGTACACTTTCGCTCACAATCTTCCTGTACTAAAGGGCCAGCCACATTAATCACAAAAATAGAATGGTCATTTTGGGGTGCTTATTGACATAAAAAATATTGAAATGAGTAAATTCCCCATCAAATTCCATCCTGAGGGTACCCCCACCAATATCTATGTTAGTTTAGGCCATGTTAAGAAACGATCTCTCTAGTAAGATAGGTATCAAATTATAGGAAGTTTCATTATTCATATAAAAAAGCAGCACGAAATATAAGTTCATTCACTTGCACAAGCACATCCTCAATCATCACATCTAGGTAAGCATTAGTATGATCAACCAATTATATGATAATACTAGTTTCTGTTAAGAGCCTAAATTTAAAGAAGCATACATAGAATAAGGTATAACTTTAATTGATGCTCCTAAATCTAACGTGGCCTATTTAATCTTACTGTTTCCAATTTTACAAGAATGGTAAACATGCCTAATTCCTTACACTAAGAGGTATTTTCTTTTTAGAAATAATATAAACAAGTTCACCCATCCTAATATTTTCATTCCCTCTCAACTTCTGCTTATTGGTACACAATTCGTTAAGGAATTTTGCATACCTCAGCACTTGCTTGATTGTATCTAATAAGGGTATATTCACCTCAACTTTTCGAAAAGTCCCCCAGATCCCCTTGTTTGACTTTACTAACATGCTCGTAAAAGGTAAAGGGTTAGTCTTAACAGTAATTGGGAATTCAGCATTTAACTCTGAGCTATATGGTATATCCCTTTCTCCTTCAAGCTCTTTCTCAATTTCTTCTTCACTACCTATCCTTTTTGTAGCCTTCTTAAGATCCTCAAGTACCCTACCACTCCTCAAAGTGATTTCACTAACATTCTTCACATTTATCTCAGGTTGTGGTGATATTTTTCCTCCTATTTACAGTTAATAACCACTGCCACTTAACTCGCTTGGTTCTCTAAATTCTAAATGCTAGACCTTGTCTCCTAAAATTTAAATTTGCTATCCTACTAAAACTGCTACACATCCTATTGGAATTGAAAAGTTTTAATTGTAAGAGACTTATCTATATCTTCCAATGACGTACTTAAGTTAGAGGAGGGAGCTTTTAGTTTAGGTAAAAATTGTTGTGCACCTTACAGCGTATTTGGGAAGTAGTTTTGCTGCTTATTCCCTCTATAACTTAGGTTCAAGTGATCTTTGCAACCTAAGTTGTTGGTTTGGGAATATGAGTTATATTGTTGGGCAAAATTTTCCCCTGCACAATTGACATACTCCATGTTTCCATCTTACAAAGTTGGACACCAATTTATTAGATGGTTCACATTTACACATATATCATAAGTTTTCATCTATGCTTGCCCCACAACAATTTTCCTAAAAAAGAATGTTAGTTCATCTAAACAATGTTCTATAGATGAATTGTTTACCTTATTTACCTGATGAACATCAATGCGAATGCCAAATCATTGAATATTTGCTACTATACGTTTGATTAAAATTTTGGTCTCCATAGAAGTCTTTTCACACAATGCTCCACCATTTGTTGTATCTAGCAAGCTCCTATCTATAGGCAATAATCCTTTGTAAAAGTATTGGATGAGGAGTTGTTCCATGATATTTTGGTGAAAACAACTAGCACACAACTTCTTAAACTGCTCTCAGTACTTATAAAAGGATTCTTCATGATGTTGCTTTATTCCATAAATCTCTTCCCTTATATTGGTTGTCTTTTTTGCTGGAAAATACTTCTCTAGAAACAACCTGTTCATTTTGATCCATGTGCTTATACTCCTTATATGCAGATCAAAAAACTAGTCTTTTGTTGCACCCTTAAATGAAAATGGAAAGATTGTCAACATAATCTGTTCTTCAGTCACCCATGGAGGTTTCCTACTAAGACAGACCACATCAAACTCCTTAAGATGCTTATGAGCATCAACACCTACATAACCATGAAATTTGGCCAAAAGATGCTTATGAGCTCCTTATCTGCATAACCATGAAATTTGGGCAAAAGATGGATTAAGCTAGACTTAAGCTCAAAAGTAATATGTTTAGAAAATTTTAGAAAAGTGCAGATAACTCTCTTAGAGTTCTTGGATTGTCCATGGCTTCCTTAAGTTCAATTCCTTGTTGTATTGCTAGAGTTATTCTAGTTTTGCTAAGTAACCTTCGCAGTGTCTTTTTGATCTCGGGATTAAATTGTATAAGGTCTTGATGAGGAAATCTCGTCACTACCATATACAAACACTAACAATCATAAAAAGATTAAGAAATAACTATAAAAACCAATTATAAACAAATATATATACAAAACAACAATTAAAAATAAAAATAAAAATTAAATCACTTCACTCCGTAGTAAGACGCCGAAGTTCTTTATGCTCGTTGAACATACCAAAAAATATAACCTAACACTGCATAACTAAATTTGTAATAGTGGTGAGCAAGAATCGTATCCACAGAGAGTGTGTGTCTAGCCTTTATAATGAATAAATCAGTTTTTAGGATTGGTTGAGAGAGAGGGGGTTGGTTGAATTCAATTAAAAAAATAAAGTAAAATTAAACTATTAAAGATAAATCAAATCAACGATACAAAAGTGATAAAATTAATTAAGGGGTTTTGAATCCAATTCGTGGTTCAATCTCAACCTTCACATGAATGGGCATAATCAATCATCATATTGTTCTCGTATCTCTCTTTGAAACTATTAACCGTAGATTAACAACAAACTATGTTAACCCCAGTTTTCCTTGAGGTTGTATTTAATTAAAACAAAATGTTTAATTAGGTCTAGCTATCAAATAACCTAAAATAAGCTCTTTAGATTTTGTGTGACAACCACATTACGTAATAGGAAAATAGGTTAATATAGGCAATAACCACATAAGCTCGAGTCATTTAGCCTTTTTTATGTTATCCCTAATGATGCTCAACCATTAGTTTACCATAAGTTTATCAAATGTACAACGATTACATATTGCAATCTAGATTCTGGCAATGGGTTCATACATAAATAATTTATATGGAGTGTTTAAATCATTCATACATAATCCCAAAACATTAATCATTAAAACAATCAATTCTAAAAGAGAGTGAGAGAAACATTACTAATGGGTTCGTCAATTTTGATATCCCCTTTGAACCAAAAGGATGAAGGTCAGCTCCTTATAACTCTCTAAAGGGTAAGAAATCTGCCCCCTTTCATGACTCTAAGCTCTTTATACCTTGTTTGGCCTTTTAAATGCCCTTTTATAGTAAAATTTAGGGTTCCGTCACAATACACGGGCGTGTAGGTTATCGTGTGTGTGAAATTGCAAGAATCGAGAACTTACACGGTCATAATGAGCTACATGGAAACTTACTTGATTGTGTAGCTCACTTACACAACCATGTACGTTGTACAAAGAGGCTAAAGCTGCATCTTCCTCCTCCTACACACTTCCAGTAAGTTACACGATCCCATACACAATGATGTAGGTTGCAATAACTTCATTCCTTTCATTGTTTATCCCATCTTCATCCCCATTCACCTCCTTGTTGATCCTCAAAGGCAAATTAGATTGAACATCAATATGACGGCTCTAAGGATATGTTTTTAGCTCATTTTGGTTCTTGTTCCTCTAACTTGCGCCTAAAATAAAATATAAACCAAAATAAGTATCTTAAGCACAACATAACATTAATCATTAAACATTAAGGAGTAAATATATAGTCAATCAAGCATTTATAGAGCCTGAAGAAAGGGAGGCATTATAAGAACATTTATCTAAAGAGTTTAAAATGAAAGATCTTGATTGCTTGAAATATTTCCTTGGGAACTAAGTTTCTATAACAAAGAAAGGAAATTTTCTATCCTAAAGAAAGTATGCATTAGATTGTTAGAAGAACCTAATATATCAGCATGTCAATCAATTGATACTTTTGTTTATACATTAAGCACATTTTGTGCATGATCTTAAAGAACAACATATTAATGCAATTATGCAAATTTTAAGTTACTTGAAACCTTCTCCCAAAAAAGAAATTTTGTTTACTAAAAATACAAGTCAGCAAAATAGAAATATTTATACAAATATTGATTGGTTGGATGCAATAAATGATAGATGATCAACTTCTGGTTATTTATTATTTGTAGGTGACAATCTTGTCATATAGAGAAGTAAGAAACAAAATATCATTATTCAAAGATATGAGACTTAGACTATGTGAAAGTTTATGGCTAAGACTAAATTTATAGGATTTGAGTTACCCATCGAAACAACCAATTCGATTGTATAGTGACAACAAAATTACAATGTAATATAGCTCACAATCCTATATAACATGATCAAATAAAATTGAGGTCAGCATATTCTTTATTATAGATAACAAAACTATGGGGTTATGGAAGATTCATTATGAGAATTTACTAGCTGATATTCTTACCAAATTAAGATCAAAATTATCTTAGTAATAATTTGGGTGTGTGTGACGTGTCCATACGCCAACTTAGAGGGATTGTTGAGTAATTTTTACTATAATTATTAGGATTATAGTTAATCCTTAACTAATCAGCAATTAATTCATTAATTTATATTCTCATTGTATCGTGTTTATATATATGTGTGTGTGTAATTTCTCTTCAAATACATGACATGATAGAATAGTCGGAGTTATTCAACTGTGGAATGGAATCCACAATAAGAATCGGCGGTGTTTGGATTCCAATTCCCAACCATCAAGTCCACATGGGATGATGGAACGATAATTAATTATTGGCAATCCTTAATTATGTAGGAGAAGTTAGTATTGTGTTGTTTGTCTATTAACAATATATATAAACAGTGCATGACGAATGGCTTTTAAGTTGGTCAAATTCTGCCTGCGTATACAAGGCCGATGGTGTTGGCCGGCACATAAATAAAATCCCAGTTCGGTGAAGTGATTAATGGCGACAGCGTATTTAACAACCTCTAAGAAATAGGGTAATAAGATAAGTTGGTAAATCGCATCAAAATGTTATACTACATATTTATATTTGGTAGAATTAGATATTTATGAAATTGAGGAGGGTGTGAGGGAGCATGTGATTATGTACGAGACATAAATGTCAGCATGCATGTGGAATCCCGTTACATGTCTCTGTCACGTTTAGTGGTGGGCTTATGTCTCCCAAAATTTCTGATTTTATTGTTTATAATCATGTACACATGTTTGGGTTGACTCGGTCGGGGATTAGATACACCAGCGTCAGCGATGATATAAATATTGCTCTGCCTACTCGTTGTTTTATATATATATATATATATGCATGGGGCTCAAAAACAAGCCATACATGTGTATTCCCATTGTTATTATAAACTTGATAGGAAGAACTTGCAATATTACTCAAGGGAAAGTAATCATAGCTTAGAATCATTTTTCTTACTTTCTCGTTTAAATAATTATTTCTAACATATCTTACCATTACGAATTTTCATTTCTTTTTAGACATTTTAATTTTGAAAATTAAAGATTTATATTAAAAAATTAAATAACAAACATCTTATAATCTAGAAAAAGACTACAAAAAGCTCACAAGAAGGGGGGGGAAAAAAAGTAACGCCTAATATGTTGATTGATAAGACAAAAAGGAAGGTTTAATGAGTTTGTTATAAATGTAACTTATAGGCCGTTGCTTAGACTGCGCCAGAGAGCTCTGTTTCTTTCTCCCCTTCTCTTCCCCTTCACTCTGTTTTTCTCTGTTTCTTTTCAACAGATAACTGACAATTTGTTTCATCGATCCTTCTCACTTTAATTCGTTGACGAACAAACAAACAGACAAAGAGAAGAAGGGTTTTATTTATTTCGCACTAATTCGGGATATCTGATTCCAAAAACATAGATAGAGAGCTCATTTTTCTTCCCTAATACTTATGTTTCATTTACTCAGGATTCTGTATTCTGTCCACCATGGCGTTCTCTATCTCTGCGTTATTGCACAGCTGAAACGTTTACTTTCAATGTTGGTGGTTTTGACACCTACCTGCTGCTTCCTTTTTTAATGTTCTTGGTACGTGTTCTCCATTTTCATGTTCTTTTATTGTACCGTTATTCACCGTTTTCGATGTTCCGTAGCCGATTGTAGTCTTGTCATTTAACGTTCTCATTCAGTTCCATGTTCATTTGTTAAATCTTTTGAAGGTTCTTTGAGTTATATAGAAACAGAAAAGAGCATGGCTTGTATTCTTGCAAGACAAGGGCGAGAGCGACAACGTTATGAGAACAATGTTCGGCTTGTTTCTGGGTAAGGTATCCATGTTGTTACTTCAATTTTCTTCAAAACGCACCCAGTTATGCGGTCTTGTCCAGTTGTGTTTACCATCATCATATTATTTCTCCTTCCCGACTCTTCCCTGTACAATCAAACGGATACTAAAGAAGAGAACAAACCCGTTTAATCTTTCTTTTTTCCCCTTAAATTCAGAAGGATTGACGAATAAAAATCCTTTTTTGAACAAGTCTCTATTGACATGTTCTGTAGCATCCTTCCTTGGACCATTGTTAGTTTACCTTGGCATGCCATCTTGGAATTCCTTTGGCCTACTAACTCTTTACGTACCGTTCGTCTCTGGTTTGTTCAAGTTATTGAATAAGAAACTTACTATTAAAGCAAACGAAGAAGCGGATGAGTTTCCTTTGGTTTGAACCTCAGCAAAATAAGCCATTTTGACCTTATTTCAGACATACACTTGACCATAAACAAATAATTGTTAACCGTGACATCCAACAAAGCATCTCAAGTTGGACAACCCATTTGTCTTCTTTTGATTGTCTTGGTATATAGCACTGCGTTTCAGGGACTAATCTAGTTACCATAATTTTGCTCAGGTGGGGCTAATGTTGACTTTAGATTCTTTTATCTGGTTCTTGGCTTTGGCGTGATCTATTTTGTCTCTAATGGCTAATATATTAAACTAAATCATCGTCTAGTTTTAAGTAAAACCATGATCGTGACATTTCTTCACCCAGAGAGAGGGTTTACTTGTTGCTGCCTTGCTATATTGTTGTAGAAGTTAGTGGTGTAGTTGTGGCTTTATTCTTGATTCCCATGGAGAATTTTCAGAACCTTATTAGAGGTGGTTTAACATTGTAACATTGTCTGCATCACGTACTTGATACTGTTGGTATGTGCTCGAGAGACGATAACTGTGTAAATTAGGGAAGAGTATTAATACTGAATATTGCAAGTAAATCTAACAGGTAGCCGAGCACAGTGATGATCTGAATATTGAAGTTTAATAGTATGAATACAGTTTTCTAACGCAGAAGAGAGACATACATTTCAAGACAAACGGCGGGATGCTTCTTTAATGAGAGAAGTGAAACAAGGATTGGAACTAGGTAGAGGCTTGCTGTTATCCCCATACGTTTCGTTTCTTGAGCCCTTTTCTCTTTCCATGAGATAACCTTGTGTCCGAAAGAAGACAAAAATTACTCTGATTTTGGTTTTTGAAAAATATGGATGTTCAGTAGTGAAGGGAAATTTCTCATTTTGAGAAACCTTTTCGGTGAAGTCCTCAATCATCTATATGCATTTGATTTCAGCACAGATCATGATCTCCAAGTACTGTAACTACTGTCTCATAATGGGCCCTTGAAGTGAATTGGTCATTTACTCCTTTTCTCGTAATATGCGCAAACAGGTGCATTCCTTACAGGATAGCGATGGACAAAGAGAAATGCAGTAATGATTTGGAGAATATGTTACAAGTTCTTATGGTTTCCTCACCAAACCGGACCGATCTTGTTTTTCCGAAGGTGTTTTCTTGTCTCTTTCATATCTTTCATCTGGACAGAAAAGAACCAATACTGCTTCTTTCATTGTTTCTGTATTTCTTATGAACATTCTGCTATCTCATCCTGTCTTCAGGGTGGATGGGAGGACGACGAAACTATGGAAGAAGCTGCATGTCGAGAAGCCTTGGAGGAAGCAGGAGTGAAGGGAATACTAAAGGTGAGAGATCCTTTTTACCTATTTTATTTTGCAGTTGGAGCTGGTTAACTGGATCTTATATCTTCATTTTGTTCTAGTTTTGAGTTTTTGTACATCTTGGATGTATATATGCTGTTTGATGATCCTTGTGTTCCTCTCATACGAATTTAGTTTCATGTATATGTCTGTTCGTCAGGAAGCACAACTTGGGGTTTGGGAGTTCAGAAGCAAGAGTAGTCAGGATCCGTGCAGCCTGGAAGGAGGCTGCAAAGGCTTCATGTTTGCATTACAAGTGACTGAGGAGCTTCAAACCTGGCCTGAACAGGAAAACCGTGACAGGAAATGGGTTAGCTTTTATTGTGTATATGATATTATGCAACTCTGAAAGAGAGGTTCTGACACGAGCGAGTAATGTCCTAACCATAAAACTAATGATTTCCTGCAGCTAAACATAAAAGATGCTTTTGAGCTGTGCCGATATGAATGGATGCGCGAAGCACTTGTAGAGTTTCTGAAGATCATGGCAAAAGATGATATTAATGAAGAATCAGCATCAGCGTCGGTGGAACCCTCTTGTATAACGGTGGCAGAAGTTGCAGAATGCACAATTATTTCATCAAACTGCTGCATAAAGCCTTCGAGCAACCAACACCATGCCATCAATGGCATGATTATGTTGCCCTGGCAAGTGGTTACCGAGAGCATGCCATTGATATGAGAGTTTTACAAGGAAAAAACAGAAAAGGAAAGCTTTTTACCTGGTGCGATAGGTTCTGACAGGAGTTCCTGTTAGGAAAATAAGACACTTGTTTTCAGAATTGTCCAAGTTACCTTCCGGTTGATGAAGAGAACTAATTGCCAAATGCATTAATCCTGTCATATTTAAGGTCAATAAGTTATGCTATGTGCCATAGGTAAAAATAAAATCATCTACCAGTTAAACGCTAGACGTTAACCTAATTAAAAGAATATTCACCGTTACACCAATGGTGATAAAAATTTAACATGGTCAATCTAGACCTTTCAAAATTGGGCATATACTATCTTAAGACTCTGTAAATACAGTGCACCTCAAGCTATCTAAACTTCTAATAGAGAGTTGGAAGTATGAAGTACAAAGTATATTGGAGCTGGGACAACCAAGGAGTTGTGCATATTTCCACGTTTGAGGAAGCTCAAGCCCAAATAAGCTAAGACTGCGGGGCTTTTAGTGGAGGGATATATTAGAAAGGCACAAGAAATTTCCACTTGGAATCTTTATCAGCAACATAAAAGTGAAAATGTTCGAAGACCTCAAAAGTCACTATAGCCATATAATTTCCAGCGGTATAATCTTTCTATAAAGCAAGCTAACTTGACGAAGAAAGAAAGTAGAATTGAAGGTTCAGAAGAATTCTTTCTCGTAGAAAAATAAGGAAAGACAGCAGAAAGAGAATAAAGAACCACGTCATCACTTCCACGTCATCTCTAAAGTTGTGCAATCTTTAGAGATTCTTGATTGCTTGCCTGCCAAGATTATGATGGCTTTAAGTTGAAGCATCAAAACATATCATGTTCGTTCTTTGCAACAATTTTGATTCCAATAACACTTTTATTTACTTTTATTCGTTACGTACATATAAAAAATTAAAAAAATAAATAAATTTAGGAAGTTTTTCAAACTTCTTATGTACAATCGTAAAGACGATTAATCAATTAGATTGAAAGAAATGATTAAATTTAGGAAGCCTTTCAAACTTCTTATGTTAATTTATAAAAGAATAATCAATTAGCTTGAACGAAAAAAATTACTATTTTCACTTTTTTTTCTTTTTCCTCCATTTCCATCAAGTTTTACTTATATTTAATTATTTTTTTTAAGTTTTTACTTTCCTTTTACTTTCTCATCATAGCATGGTTTAAGTACTACATATTAAAAATGTTATGCAATTTATACTAATGTAGTGAAGAATAAGACAATTTTAAAGATGTAATAACATTTTTAAAAAAAATTGGTCATAAGATCAACCCTTAAACCATTTTTAGCTGATAAATACTATTCGTGTGGACTTCTTATATTATTTTTTTATAATTAATGTTTTACCTCTTTGTTTACGAAGTAATATACAGTAGGTTATTAATTAGGAAAACTCAATACAAGGATAAGCTTTTGCTTTTTTCTAACTGATCCTTCACGTTCTTGCATATGTAACAAGTGTTTGATCTTGTTTATTCAAGCAATAGCATCAGGTGAATTCTTCTATTCTAGTTGGATCTCTGCTTGCTCCTTAGCTTCTGGAAGCTCTTATCTTCTCTTCTTTTTCTTCCTACCTTGCTACTCACTCTTTACTTCCATCCCCCTTTCAACTCAGGATGTAGGCTGCCAAGACCATTTACATCCGCTTCTCTCTTTAGTCTTCAGGTTCCTAATTTTGGATTACTCTTACCCTCCTACTTTCTACTCCATCCTTCTTCTTTCTTCTCTCTCCTTATTACCATTTCTGGTAACAATGTCCTCTCAAAGCTTGGCCTAAAAAATTTCTCTCCCCTCTCATTTCCTGGCCAAAAACTGATGGAGGCAAGCCCTTGGCATTACAATTCTAAGCCATTATTCCTGCAAAAATGGAAACCAGGATTACAATTGGAAAAATTGAAGTAAAAACATGTTCCCCTGTGAATAAACATATAAAACATCACTCTTGAATATTGGACTATAGAGGAGCTAAGCTATTTATCAAGCTATATAAGAAAACCCCTCTACTTAGACAAGGCTACTACATTTATGTGCAAAGTTCACCATACTAGGGTTTATGTCTTTGTAGACATTAACAAGAAGCTCCCAAAGACCATTCCTATTATGGTTTGGATGAAAAAGGAAATATGTATGAGATCAAGTAAAGGCATCTTACTCCAGGAGACCTCCAATCAACAACAAGGAGACCTCCAATGCCAATTCAAAACAAGCTAGTATAAAGAGCTAATGAAGACTTCTAGGAGTAGGGAAGTTAACTCCCAAGTAGCTCATACAACTAAAGAGGAAGAGTGTCATTATAATCTTTATAACTTATGGAAGGAAAATAATAAGACCCTAAATGATACTATTTGTGAACACCACCTTAATGCAGAGGAAGCACCAGATCTTTCAAATTCCAATAAAGCAAACGCTGGGAATACCTTGTTAGTCTCATATACTGATATAGGAAAGTCTTAGATGCTGACATAGGAAAGACACATGATAGTCTTCTTTTAGAGGAGATGAGTAGCCCTAACTTGGAAGAAGGAAACATCACTCACATACCAAAAGTAATCTAAAACGCTAAGGGGGAAGGAACTCAATTTGGGATAGTAACTAAAAGGACATCCATTAGGAAGGAAAATGTTTCCTTAAGAATTAGTGATGACTTTACTTACATGGAATATCAAAGGGCCCAATAGCCCTAACAAACAAATTGGTCTTCTAGACTATATCAGTAATGTGAATCCATATATGGTAGGCCTAATAGAAACCAAATTGCAAGAAAATAAATATAGGAAACTTTTGTTTTTGAAGAAGGATGAAAGATCATCATCAATCATAAGGATCACTTCTATGGAAGGATTTTAGTTATATATGACCCTAATAAGGTTGTAATTTTGGATTCCTCTAGCTCAGACTAGAATATCCACCTCGGGATTAAGCTGTTACTTGAGAATGTAAGCATTCAAACCACCTTCATCTATGCCTATAACCATGTAAATCAAAGGGATGTTTTGTGGAATTATTTAGCTAGCTTGGGAAGAAAAATTGGTTCCCTTTAGATTATCCTAGGGGATTTCAAAACCAAGCATAGGGGAATGTGAATTTGAGAAACTATGGTGAGGATCTGAGGGAGTGTTTTGCTCATTTACAAATGATAGATTTAAAGAAGAATCGGTACTTTTTTAAATAGTCCAATAAATAGGAGGGAAGATGGTTTATTCTCATAATGTTAGATAGAGCTATTGTTAATGCCACATGATTAACACAATTTGAGAATGGTACTGCTACTTTTCCCATATCCCTTATTTCTGATCACTTACCCTTCCTAATAAGATTAATGCACCAAGGAAGAAGGAAGCATATTACATTTAGATTCAATAATTATCAAGCAGAGATTGGGAGATTTAAGGAAGTTATTTAAGCTAGACTAAAAGGTGCATTTCTAGGAGCACAATATATATATATATATAATTTATTTAAGCTAGACTAAAAGGTGCATTTCTAGGGGCACAATATATATATATATAGAAAAAGATGTAGTAGATAAAGGAGGAATTAAAAAAAATTGAATAAGATTCACCATAATAGCTCTTCAAGAGTTGTAATGGAAGCAAGAAATAAGTTTTCAAGGATGCAGGATTTGCTTTTTTAAAATCTTAGGGACCAGGGAATTAAGGCACTTGAAACCAGGGCTTTGGAGTCTTACACATAAGTTGTCCAAATAAATAACTCACTTCTTAAGCAAAGATTAAGAATTTTATAGCTCAAAGAGGGTGAAAATGCTCCAATTTTTACTTTAAGTCAGTACTGGCTAAGAAGAATCGTAATAAAATAGTTTCCCTCTCTAAGTTTGATGGTACAGAGAATATTAGTTTAGAGGAGATGCAGGAGGAAGCTTATAACTACTTCTCAATAGCCTATGCATCTACAAATACAATGAATCCTTATTTAACCCTCTTACAGGACATTGTAAAAGAGCAAATCACTCCTCTATAAATTGAATTTTAAAAAGCTCCTTTGTCAACTCAAAATGTAAAGAAAGCACTTTTTGAGTTGCAACTCAATAAATTACCAAGCCTAAATAGATTAAACGTATATTTCTTTCAGAAGCTTGGTTAATCATCAAGGTTTAGGTTTATTTCCTATTATAACACCATCTACAAAATTATTATGAATCTTCTCTCTAATAGGCTTGAGAATGTTCTCCCAAAGTGCATTGATTCCTCTCACGGAGCTTTTACAAGAGGAAGGCAAATAGGAGATAACATAATCCTAGCATAATAATTCTTTAAGAATTACAATAAGAAAAGTCATGGGAGTGATTGTGCCTTAAAAATAGATTTTCTTAAAGCTTTTGACAACATAAAATGAGCTTCATTTTGAGCACTTGCAAACATTTTGGCTTTCCATATATCTATGTGGATTGGATTCAACATTGTATATTAACAGTTTCATATAATGTGCTTATCATTAATGAGTCATCCAAAGACATCAAAAGTGCAAGGGGACTACGATAGAGGGACCCTTTGTCCTTATATCTATTCATTATATGAATAGAGGTGTTAAACAGGATCATTAAATTTGTTATCTCATTGGAAAGGAAATTCAAGTTCCACTCTAAATGTAAAAGATTGGCTATTGTGAATCTATCTTTTGCAGATGACCTAATACTTTTCTCTAAGACTAACCCATGCTCCATCAAAGCTCTAATGACTTGTCGTAACTTATCTACAGACATATCCAGGTTGTCCATCAACATAGAACTTTAGATTGGATAGTTCATTAAGTTTGTCTCCAAAGAGAACAAGATGTTCTATCGGGTGACACCTAACTAAATTTAAAGGAGCAGTGGATGCTATAAGTTTTAGGATTATACAAAAACATCAAGTTGAATGAAAGAGGAATCTGCTATATGAAAAGAGAATGAAGAAGAAAAGGAGGAAGAGAAAAATGAGGAGTCAGAGACAAAAGTGGTTAAAAAGGATGAACCAATAATCAATATTTATGTCAGATTAAGATATATATAAAAAATAGGATAAAGTTGATAAGTTTCTAGAGTTTATTAAAGAAATATAAGTTGACATAACTTTTGTGGAAGTTCTTTCATAGATAATGACGTACAATAAATACTTGAGGACTACCTTTTTACCAAGAAGACACTCGAGGAGTTATTGGTTGTTAATTTAAGTGAAGAGTACTCCTATTTCCTACTAGTATAAGAAGAGAATATAGTAAATCTTTGTCTAATAAATTATGAGGAAGCCAAAACTCGTTGGATCTTGAAGATGGCTAGAAGGAAGCCTTTGATTATAATTCTAAGTTGAACAAAGGGCTTAAGGAGAAGTCCAGCTAAATGACTCATAAAGAAGTGTTGATTAGGAGGCAACCAAATATTTATTTATTTTTATCTTCCAAAAAATATTTATTTACTTTTATACCAATTTAGTAGCTTGTAAAATCATTAGAAGTAGTTTAGTCTGTATTTTAATTTTGAACTTATGGTTTCTAGTTTATTTTAATATTCATTAACTATTAATTGATAAGAGATTTGATGGAGTTCTGCAGGCTATATAGGTAACATTATGCTAAAGCATTAGAGTAAAAAAGAAATCATCAGTCTGAGATAGATTCTGATGACATTAGATAAGGGTGATAATTTCTTTTATTTTTAAGGCAGTACTAATTATCCTTACCTCTTCCTATTGTTTTTCATTGTTTTCATTATTTTTGCATATTTAATATATTGAAGACAATGTATAACTTAAGTGTGGGGGAGTACTTAATGGTTATGCTATCAATTTTTTATAACTGGATTAATGTGACAACTTTTAGGAATTTTAATTTGAAAGGATATTGATTAAGAGGATTTGTTATTTGATTTGTTTAGGCAAATAGTTATGAGTTTTGACTATTTAGTTAAATTTTCAATTTGCTTCATTAATTTTGAGGATGGATACTTGATGTGAAAAATTTTATAATTTGTACACGCATTGAGTTAAATATGAATTATTTTTTGGAATTTTCATTATCCAATATAAAAATATAAAAAATAAAAAAAAGAAAAAAAAAGTTTGAGTAAGTGATCATAAAATACATTCATTCCATTAGGTTCTAACTAAGTAAAAAGGTTGAAGTTAAAGAATGGTGCTAATAGCCATTTGAAATAATGACCTAAATTGAGCGACTGGGAATATTCATAACAACATATTTACCCTCACATCAAAAGATTGGGTGACTTTTTAAACAAGTTATAAATGCTCTTATGTTGTTTAAATTGGGTATTTTGTTTTCTTTTAATAAGAGGTATGAAAATGTTTGAAAGTTGTAGCATTTCTCTCATGAATGTTCTTCTTATGCAATAGGTTAAATCCTGTGGATTGAATTGAATTGTGAAGGATTGTGGGGTGAATTAAATTGATTTATGATCTAATGCAAGTAGATAAATGCACAACAATTTTATAACTTTATAATTGAATGAATAAGGGAGAATTTTAATTGATGTTTTATTTGTTTAAATGCTTTTTTTAAGCTACTTCCTATTTAAGTTAAGAGTAATGGAATTGATTTGCTTAAAGATAAGCAAATGCTAAAGTGTGGGAGAATTTGATATATGCTAATTACACTATATTTTTAGCATGATTTATAGAGCATTTAGCTTGTATTTTAACGATTTATATAGGATTTGATATATAATTTGGTTTGTATTTTTTGCAGACATTTTCCTAGACCGATAATGAAGAATGAATGAATTTGCATAAGTTTAAGTTCATTTAGAGAGATTTTTTTCATGATTTTAGAGGAAGAACTCAGAATAAGGGGGTAATAAAAACCAAGGGTGTTGAATATGTGGGCAACACAAAGTCAATAGGGACCTATATTAAGGAACATTGGACCAATAAGGACTTGTGTTTAACCTATGTTCTATGTTAGATCCATTCTATTTCTTCTTATTTTTGGCTAGAAGTAACATAAGACTAATATGGAGCCCTGTTAGACTTATATTGATGGAAATTATTATGGAAAAGAAATTGTAAGGGATGTAAAGTAATACAAAGACCTACATGGTCTTATGTTTGACTAAATTTCTAGGATTTCATGACAAAAAAGGAGAAAAGAGAAGTAAAAAGGAAAGATGTGTAACATCCTGTCCCCATATTAAGGGTTAGGACCCGAAATTTCAGTACATAGGAGTTCAAAGAGAGATTAGGAAATGCTTTTTTCTTGCTCATGCATAATGTTAGCATATATGCACATAAATATTGAATGTTTGCACATAAAAAGTGGTACATGCA
>JAOTBA010000006.1:19023637-19035074 GCA_025629845.1 Erythroxylum squamatum | reverse complement strand
ATTATACTCAAAATTAAGTAAGAAGAATTTAATAACAATAAATTGAATATAACTTTTTAATTTATAAATAATTTAAATTTTGATTAGATTTGAATAGGATGAAAGAATTGATATATTTACAAATTAATCAAATAATTAAACTATGAAATCAAAGTGAAATTCAAGTCAAAATTTGAAAAATTATTTTCTAATCCCTAAAATCAGATTGGTTCAGTTTCTTTCGTTGAAACTTTCAGGTTGCACTCCCCCGTATTTTAAATTTTGTTGCTTCATGCAATAAGAACCTGCACAACAAATTATGTATGTCAGATTGTCAGTCCAAGTCATTTGTTTATCTTTCACATCAGACTTTAATCTCCGCAGACCTAAGGTTTCTTTTTGCCATTTCTCTTTTCCATTTTAGTATTTTACTCTCTGAGCCTCTGAAGGAGAGGTAACAGTCATCTTCGTTTTCTCTTTTGCTGTTTGTTTCTATTGTTGAGCTTCGAGATGTCTCCGGTGGCTTCAGACGGGTCTCCGGTGCTGCGGTGCGGTGGCTTCACAAGGAGAAGGTGGTGGCCAGTGGTGTCGTCGGGTCCCCGTGGAGGAGGAAGCATCTTCGATGTCTTCGATGCCAAGGGAGGATGAGGATGAGCGCCAGAGCAGTCCAGACGACGCGACGGTGAGAAGAGGACAAAGGCGGCGCGACGGTGAGAAGATGAGATAAGAAGAGACTGAAGAAAAGTCCAGAAGGCAGAAGGCAGAAGCTCTCGGCGGCAGCAGGGGGGGTAAAAAATTTTGCAGATTAGTCCCTGCATTTTCACAAGTTCACGGTACCGGCCGGTATCTTCCAGTACTGTCAGAATCGGTCGGTACCAACCGAAAACCACCGGTACCGGCCGGTATTTAAGGCTGGTACCAAGGTGGCCCGTTCCGTTTCGGTTTTTGGCCGGTATGGTACATTCCAGCCGGAACCACCCGGAACGGAACGGTATTCATAATATTGCGCAGACGGCACAAGGACGTAGCAGGCGCAAAAATAAAATCAACAGAATATAAGAAATAAAATCATGCAAGCAATGAGAGGCTTGGCTCAAAATGCATACGCAGGAGACGTACAGTGAGGCGCAGCCGAGAGGAGCACAAGGGATTGGAGAGGCAGCAAGGTTTTTAAGTTGATGTGTGACCTTTATTGGTCACATCATCAACAGTATAGGAGAGCAAACACAATGTCGGCACAAATACAAGAATAGTGAAAGAAGCTTGGGGTTACGCAAAGGGATGAAGATGAGGGTTGAAACAATTTTTTGGAAAATACTTATGAAAGGCTAAACGTTTCGATGCCGATTCGGAGGTAATATCGACGCCGATAACCCGAGTTAAGTAATTTTATTATTATCTTGTTGTTTCTTTCTCTCATTAGGAATTGATTATGTTATCCTATTTTAAATAATTTGGGTATTGTGTATGGATAATCGGATTTTCGTTAATGTTTGGTTATTTGTGTATGAACCCATTGGGTATTGCGATTTGATAATTTTAATGCGTCATTGAATTGCTAATTGCAAACCCATTGCTAGAATTTCGATATAATTCGTAATTGTTATGTTGAAATTCATGTGTAGTGACTAATGATTCGTAATCATTAGGGATAATATGACCTAGGTTAAACGACGCATCGTATGTGGTTGTTGCCTTGATTAATTAGTTTTCCTAATTCATAATGCTACCGCCTAATTAAATCTAGAGATTGTATCCTAGGTTGTTCGGTGGTTAGGTTTAATTAACGATTGTATCTTAATTAAACAAAACCTAAGGAAAAAATCGGGTTAATTTTTAACCCACGATTAATAGTTGCTTGGAGAGTTTAAAGAACAACAAATTAATGAAATATGCTTAATTACAGTGTAGGCCAAGATTGAACCAAAGAACCAGGTCCCTACCGAATTCCCCACATTTATCATTTTTTTTGCATGTTTTCTTTAATTTGTTTTTATTAGTTAGTTTTAGTTTATTTTCCTTATTTCAAAAATCCAAAACCCCCTTTTTCCTAAACACCGATTAATTTCATTTCATAAACTTTACACACACTCTCTTTGGGATTAACCTAGACTCGCCACTCTACAGTAGTAGTCTAGTTATTTTATTTTGACTAGCGTAACTACGCGCAGTCATCACCCTAGGAATCTTAGTTGCCAAGTCATCTAAAACAACACTATTCATGCCTATATCATATATGAATCTCAGCCACAATTTTGCTACCATAATCAAGTTAAATTTTCAGAAGTTAACCATTATCAAATTTCATCTTAATTGGAATAAAACTTATCAAATTTGTTTCGCAAGAATCTCACATAATCACAACTAGGTCTAATTATTAAATAATATCTAACATTAAATAATAAGATATAATAACTTTTATCTTAACAATTAAAATATTATTTAACCATTTGAAATTAGATTTGATCGACGTGTAGTTACAGTGCTTTCGTCGTAACAAGTAATAAGTAGCTTCACCTATCCAACCAACACTTCGTAGTAGACTCCTAATAGTTAAATAAAACTGAAAGGAGGAAAAAAAGGGTCAAGTTAACAAGACACGAATTTGATGACCCAACTTCTACCTGGTTGACATTTGTCATCCCCAGCTCTCATCTTCTTTGGAGTTCATAGTATATACAATACAGGCAAGTCGTTGAAAAGTTGGGATTACCTTAAGGATAGAGGGGCGTAATTGAACAAAAGACATGGAGAAGTGCTTGTGGTTTTTCCATATGACGCTAACAATAGCTGTATTAGTGTTGGGTAGCATGGTGAGTGAGGGAAGTGCCCAAACAAGCACTTTATGTGTAAACCAGCTTGTTCCATGTTAAACTTTCTTAATGGGACAAAGGACGTGCCCAACAATTGTTGTGATCCTCTAAAGAGAGTGGTTGAATCCGACCCACAATGTTTATGTAGAATGATAAGCAACAAAGTCGCTGAAACGGCTCAGCAGGCTGGCATTAACAACACTGAGGCTCAGCAGTTGCTTGGAAGATGTGGCCTTCGTCTCAACCCTATCTCTTGCCTTACTAATACTGGTGCCTTACTACATTAACTTCGCTTTCCATTAATCGTTCTTCATTGATCTTTATCCATTGAGCTTGTGGAGCTTAATCATGTTATTTTGTGTTTCCTTATATATGTTGGCAGTTGGTTTTAGTAAGAACAACAAGGAGTCCAACTACAATTCTGCATCTGGTTTGCTGTTACCAGTAGCATGGAGCACAGTTCTTATCGCGATGCTTTAAATTGTTGTGTAATTATGTTGCCTAAGGAAAATACAGGAGCTAGCTGTGACTCGTATATATAATGTTGAACGTTACGTTTAGAGGGAAACAAAGGCCTGAGGTCTCTTTGTCGATTGTGCTTTCCAGTGCTTCCTATTGTTCAATATCTTTGTTTGATTAAATAGTACGTCTCTCTACTTTCCCTGCATTGCTAAGCATTTACTATTTATCGGTATTAACAATTACTCTTGGTATATTATTTATTATTCGTTCCTTTAATGGCTAAATAAGAAATGGAGGAAGCTTCTTTTCTTAAATGCCATACTCCACTTTTGAAATTAAAAAAGTCAATCACTCAAAAGTAAGAATTACTGCAATCGACACGAGGCACGATGGCAAGATATAGTAGCTAGGTAAATTACTGGTTCTTCTAAATCTAATCTGCAACGACAATGTCAAAAGATAGAAGCCTCCATACACGACCATATAAATCCATCTCCATTCATCAGAAGCTCAACCTTGTAGGGAACATAGTCCTAATCCATATGAATATGTAGTATTTGTGAGGTTAAGGGAATCCTCCATGTTTTTAAAATTTCTTTTATTCTCCTCTCTCTCTATATAAAATAATCATCTCACTGAGAGTTATCTTGAAAGTAGTCAAGTCTTTTACGTCGCAATTGGACTCCAGTTGCCTATTCGGCTATTTACTTATAGTCAATCACCTCATAATGCAGGTCATATTGCTCTAAAATTCTTCTCCAAAGTAAAGTTGTATATTAATTGATATTTAAATCATATATGATTAATGGACTATTTATTTTGTTGTAAAATACACAAGAAGAGTAGTTGAATTCGTGCCAAAGAAAAGTCCATCATTGGTGCAAGACACATACAATATAAAGGAGGTTTTTGGTCCTAGAAATGAACTTAATTGCTAGAACTCTACAGCAATTTTGAAGGAATTGTCGAATGGTTAAATCTTAATCAATTTATGTGACTTTATATTCTTTTAAAATTTTTATACATCTAGATTCATATGAATCTAACCTTGAGTCATTTGAAGTTACTTAGAGAGAGTTATGGTGACATAAAACTAGAATGGTTTGTTTTTTAGTTATGCAAATTTTATTATATCATTGAAAGTGTTTCCCTCATTGTATTTTAGCATTAAGTGGTTTTAAATTAATTATTCTAGAATTCTGCATTGGTACTATAAATAGTAATGTAAAGTTTCATTTTATAAGGAGAGAGAAAAGAACAAAATTTTATTGTAAGAACACTCCTTTTGTTGTTGTTTGTGAGTGTAAATATTTATGAGTATTTTATTTTTTACAAGTTCTACCAGAGCTAAATATGGCATAACAAGGAACCTCTAAGTTTTTCTACTATCTACAACTCACCAAACTCAAAACTGAGAATTGGACACTTAAGATGAAGGCCATTCTCAATTCTCAAGGTGTATGGGAAGTAGTTAACAAAGTTACGTGGAGTATCAAGATAAAAAAAGCTTGACTCAAACTAAACAAGAAGCCTTAGAGAAGAAAAGGAAGAAAGATCAAAGTGCATTTACTATCATCAATCAAGATTTGGATGAAAAAATATTCAAAAAAATTAGCTAATGAAACCACATCAAAGAAGGCATCGAAACTCTACAAAATTCAACGATGGGAGTTACCAAGTTAAAGAAGGTGTGAATTTAAACTTTAAATTTAAGAATTTTGAGGTGCTTATGAAGATCTTCACCTGGCATACCACGAAAAGTAAACAAAAGATGAATTAGACCATATTTAAGCTCAAAAGCAACAACAACAGCAAGAAAATCAATGCACAAAGGGTTGATGGTTAAGATCAGGAGCAACCAACTGCGTTAGAGTACGCTCATTATTTTGCCCTGCCATGTTAGAATTTGTTTCAAAAATAGAATTAATAGAAGAATTAGAAAGCAAATCTAAGGTAATGTGAATTCCTAGTGAAGAACCAATTCTCCTATCAGATGGTGACAGATCCTCGAAACTATGGACAACTTTTCTTCTCAATTTGTGAAGAGTTCTTTCATTTTCTGGATCAAATTTCAGTTCACTAGTGTGAGACGATCGTGTAATGCATCATAATTAAACCAAACAAGAAAAGAAATTAATCAAAAATAAAAATAAAACAAATAAATATATTTAAAAAAATCAATATTAATCCTTAACAACGGCGCCAAAATTGGTAATACGTCATAATACTACACAAAATAACTAAACTTAAAACTATAGCTAGTGATAAGTTTAGGTCCATCCCACAAAGATTAAATCATATTACTTTCCTAAATTATATTATATGCATAAAGGGGTGTTTGGTTTGATCCAATTAAGAAAACAAAATAAAATTGAATTTATGAAAGCAAATAATAGAAAACAGTCAAAAGTGATGAAATGATGAATGTGTTAGAATCTAGTTCTTAGATCAAGCTTAGCCTAAACACAAATAAACATACGTCGTTGCATTATCGTTTTCACACTTCTCTTAGAACTATTGATCGTAGGTTAACAACAAGCTCTGTTAACCTAAATTTTTCTTTAGATTGCGTTTAATCAAAAATAGCTTATAAATTAAACCTAATTATCAAACAACCTAGAACAAGCTCTCTAGATGCAATTAGGCAGCCACATTACGAGTAAGAAAAACAGATCAATCTAAGCAATAACCACACATGTTTTAATTATTTAGCCCATATTATGTTATCTCTAATGATTCAATGTTATTAGTTACCACAAATGAATCCAAACACAATTATTATGTATCATATTCGAAATTCTAGTAATGGTTTACATAAAAACAATCCAATAGAGTATTCAGATCATTCTTACATAATCCATAATTCAATAAGCACAAAATAATGTAAACAATCCTTAAGGAGGGAAAGAAAATGATAAACAAAGACAATATGCTTAGATGTGCTCCTCGGCGTCGATTTCACCTCTGAACCAAAATAGAGAAGCTTAGCCCTCCATATGTCTTGAAAGAGTAAGTTTTCTTCCCTTCACAAAGTCCTAAGTTTATTCTCCCTCTTTTTGTCATCCAAATGTTCTATTTATATGAAAAAATAGGTTTATATGTATATAGATGGTTTTATATACGACCGTGTGTCAAACAATATAAGTCCAAAAAAAATGTGAAACTCATGATGATACAAGATTGGATACATGGTCGTGTATCTAACATGTAAACCAAAATTTATGTTTTGAATGAATATATGACTGTATAAGTATATACACGATTGTGGATCTCCCAGGTTTTGTTGAATTGTTGTTCTTCTTGTAATTTCTTATCCAACCCTCACTCCAACCTGTCTCCTTCTTGTTCCACAAGGATAATTGAGTTTGGAAATCAATAGGTTGGCTTAAGGAGTATGCTCTCGACTCATTTTAGCTCTTATACTTCCAAATTGTTCCTAAAACCAATATGAATTAAAATAAATATCTTAAGCATTTCAAAGCATTAATCAATAAATGTCATAAAATAAATGTATAAACAATCAAGCACACATCACTAAGTCCTTCAATAGTTCAGCATACCAAAGGAACATTATGAAAATTAACCCAAATGGGGATGCTATCAATATTTTCTATATAACACTCAATACCTAGCTTCCATTTTTTATTAACATAGGTTAGCCTCCCACATGCTAAGGACCCTTCTAGTACCTCATTCAGATAGGTTTCAGAGATGAATATAAATAAAAATAAACCATCCTCTATGAGCATTATCTTTTCTAGACTTTTCTTGCTCCACCTAGCTATAGCCCAGGCTTGAACAACTAGAAATGTAGATAATTTTGCTTTAGAAGAACCTTACTAGAGTGAGGACCACATAGAAGCTTTAGCTTTGAGTAACTCCACAGTTGTTGTGAGAGCACCATCTACCATGACATCCTGGAAATGTTTAAGTTTTCCTTTATGCTTCTGAATGTCTATTTTGTTCTTCTAGGCTCCAGTAGGTTGGTGAGCTGAAGATTTCCCATATTAACAGTTATGGCATTTTGATTCACTGAATCAGAAACTCCATCATTCTCAACACCTTGAACAAGACAAGATACCTCTAGGAATGCTTCTTGAGAGAGGTTTACTCCATTTTCTTTAACACTGGCATCCCAAAGGCCCTTGTATGGCCTTCCATGTTGGTAAGACACTGCAAGGCATCACACCAAAAGCATATACTAAGATAGTAATAAAACAGTTGCAAAGGTTAACTTTCCAAAAACAGAAAGTTTCAAGGGCAAAATGATAATGAAGCTAGAGAGAAGCAAGATATGTAATATTCATGAACCCATTTACAATAAAACAAAACAAAAACATCATTATTCTTGAATCTTAAATCTTCAAAGAATTGTTAATGAAATCTTCTTTATCCTCAAAGAATGATGTAATCTTGATCAAAATCAATGCAAAACAACCTGAAAAAGAATAAAATGATTCTTACCAACTAACTATCTCTTTTTTACGTCCTCTTTTTCTTTAAAAAGTAAAACCCTAACTTTTAATAAGCTACACAGCTCCAAACATAGGTTTATGTAGCTGGCTGTGTTCTTTAGAACATTATTCGAAAATCATCAATAGAAATATAAGGACCTACATAGGACTGCGTAGGTACTGTGTTATTCATCTAAGGAGCAATTTACATGGAGATGCGTAAGGCATATAGGAGAAACAAAAGTGACCAACTATGTACACAACCTTTAACATAGTGGCATGTAGGATAGTGTTATGTAATCATTCTCTAATTCTTTTAAAATTGCTCCAATTTACTTCAATTGTTCTCCAATTTTGCTTCTTTTTTCATGTATAAGCAGAAATAAAATCTAAAATGACAACACTTCTCATATTAAATATAAAATCCTTCAATTATTATCAAAAATGCAAGCAATATAATAATAAAAATAGTGTTAAAAAGTAATGTATGAATAGGATACGTTAAGAAGCCGCTAAAATGAAGAGCTTGAAAAGAAGTCCAACTAAAAACTTGTAGACAACCGATTTTTAGGAGACAACCTAATGATTTAGGTGTTTCTATTTTAACTTGGTAGCTTTTAGGATCTTTAGCTTTGGTTTTGGTAGGTTTTTGCAAGATCTGAATTTTTAGTGTGTTTTTAAGTTAAAAGTAGTTCAAAGTCATATATTCAAATTTGTTTCAAAGTTTTTTGTTGATTTGTGATACCCACTGCCAATTCACACTTCTCATACTACTATCATAGAGCTTTCTATTATTAAGGGAGTACCAGTTATCCTATTTCCATCTTTCTCCTTATTTTCTAATTTTTTTTGTTCTTCTATGATTGTGGACAATATACAACTCCAATGTGGGGAAGGGAATTAATTACTTTTGTTTATCAATTTTATTATAATTAACTTAATAGGAAAAATTCTAAGTAATATTTTTAATCTTGAAATAATATTAATTGAGATAATTCACTATAAGTTTGAATGTTATTATGATTTGATTTATTTAGGCAAACAATCATAAACACTGGTGATTAAGTTAATTTTAATTTGCTTCATTAATTTTACAAATGAATACTTGATTTGCATTATGATACTTTTTCTATAATTTTAACATATAATTAAAAGAGAATTCTTTCTAAAGTATTTTTAGTAAAAATGTGTGAAAAAGTGAGCATAAAATAAATTCACTCTATTGGCTTTAAACCAAATGAAAAGGTTAAAGTTAAAGCTAAAGTTAAAGAGTGATGCTAGTTTAATTGAGATGGTGAACAAATTTAGTAATAGAAAATATTTACGATAAGATGTTTACTCTCACTTTGAAACCTTAGATGACTTTTCCCCAATTTAAAGTTATTGTTTTGCTTTTCTTTAAATAAAAGGTATGAAAATGTTTGAAAGTTAAAAGTATATTTCTTATGTGTATGTACTTTATATAATATGATGAATTTTGTTGATTAAGTTAAGGTTTGAAGGATTGTTGAGTGAATTAAATTGATGTATGATTTGATATAAGTAGTAAATACTTAACAAATTGATGAACTTTTGCAATTGAATGAAATAATGGAGAGTTTTGATTGATGCAATTGATTTATTAAATTCTTTCGCAGAGCTGCCACCTATTTAAGTAATGAAATTAATTTGTTTAAGGGCAAGTAAATTCTTGTAGAGAAACTTGATACATTTTAAATAAACTATGTTTTTAACATGATTTTAAGAGCCTATTGCATGATTTTGGCTAATTTTCATATAATTTAGTATTCAATATGGTTTATATTTTATTTACAAGCTTGTTTTAGTTCCCTAATGAAGAAGGAATGGATTCAAAAATTTTGGAACTAAGTTAGAGAAGTTTCAGTGAGATTTTGGGTGAACACGGGTTAAGCATAGACTTATGTTTTTATCACATATCAAAACTAAACTAGTGTTCTAACTCATGTTAGCCTCTAGTCCATTCAACTTCTTTTATAACTTGCCATATAGAGGAACACGACCTGAATGCGGACTCATATTAATGGCCTTCATTCTAAAGATGAACCCTTAGATGCATAATAAAGGAACTACTAAGCCAAAATAGTGCAACACAAACCCATATTTGTGACCTATGTTAGTGGTGATTTTTACGTAAATTAGAGTTTTTTGTAGTTATAAAAAATTATGGGCTAAAAAGGGGCTTATATTGAATTAAATTTGAAAAAAACTCTTTGAAATTTTTAAGGTTTCGTGAATATAAAAGGAGCTTTCAAGATTAGAAAGTAGCCAATATGAGCTATACTAGAGCATCTTGGGAGAATAATGAAGCAACTTTAGAGTAAAGGAGGGATTACATCAAGATTTAGCCGAAGAATATCAAGATTTCAAGATCTATAAGAATGCTTTCTTTTATCTTATTTTCTTTCTTGATTATTTTTTTGTTTATTTACCTTTATATTAACCAAATTTGGACATTGATCTAGATGGGATAAGCCTTAGAACTATTATTTTGAATTAGGTTCTTGATTTAATGAAAGATCCTTTATTACGAATTAGGAATTATTATAATTGAATTGAAATATGCTAGCATTCTGATCCAATTTTGGACATATATAGGAATTGAGATATCATATGTATGAATAGTTCATGGCATAAATAATAATAGTTGCTTGAAATCCTAAAGATAGGACTATATAAATCTTGTTAAAGCCAATTCTATTATGGAATCAAAGAACAAATTAATATGTTTTTAGAAAAAGAAAATTTAATCAGTCAACTTAAGGATAAGAGCTTTATTTCTTAAAGAAAAATATGGTTAAAACTTTGAAATTCCTACCTACAAAAAAAAACTAAAGTTAATAACTGAATCAATATAAATATAAGGATAGAAAGGTTTTAGGGGTTTCTTTGGACCTTGATTATCTATTAGTTACTTTAGTCTTATATCATTTTTTTGGTTTAGTATTTTATATTAGTTTAATTAATTATTGCTTTTAATTCAATCATTTGTTTTGTTAGATTAGATAATAGAAATACATTTAGTAGTAGTATTTGTAGTCCTTATAGAATCGACACTCGTATATCACTAAGTTATACTATAAGAATGATAAATGCACTTGCCTTATTATTTTTAGCATAGTTTTGATCATATACGTGCACATTATTATAGCCAAAAACTAATTGAAATAAGATAAGAAGTTGCAGATGGAACATCCCATTACTTGTGGGAGGCTTAAAATGGTAAATGTGAGTGATTAATGAGAGTTAGAGATGCACTTCCATGTTCATGCATAATATACCATACACTTATACATGAATAGTGAATTTATCTGCACATGAAAATAATTGTACATGCACTAATGAATAATTCCGGATATAATTGGATTGATTTGTGAATTTTTGAGAATTATGAATGTTTCTACATTGGAAAATTTATAGGTTAGTGGAATTGTGATATTTTTGAATTTTGATGAATTTAGGAAATTTTGGGATTTTTATAGATAATAGAAAAAAAGGGAATCAAAAGAATATTGGGGATAATTGGATTGTAAAGATGATAGTTGTATTGGAAAGAGGAGAACTAAATGGAGTTAGTTTCAAAAGAAACTAAGTTAGAGTTTAGTTATTAAGAAAATGACAAGTGTCACTTATACTTTTTGTACTTTTGCTAGAAGTAGGTTACTGTTCTTTGAGAGTTGACAGGTTAAGTCATGTCTAAGTTCCTTCTTC
>JAOTBA010000006.1:18990094-19021635 GCA_025629845.1 Erythroxylum squamatum | reverse complement strand
AGATTCCTTATGATGCTTTACAAGTGGTTGTTAATACCATGCCATGTGAAGTGAGTGTAGTGATCGAACGTAGCGTATTCTTATTCTCGGGTATGTACCGGAATGACCTTCGGGTGTCCCGGTGCGATCCCTAGGTAAGGGGGCGCTATAGTAGAAGTTTGATCGAAAAAGGAGATTGAGAATCACTTCTTTTCGTTTTTTTAGAAACATCAATTTAAAAAACTTATCAATTTATTAGTTAGCCATATAAGGTTTATATATAAGAGTTATTTTAATAAACCAAACTAAGGAGCCACCTGGTTCCTGGTTATTATATTTGAATTAGTCGATTTGGTTCAATCTTTTAAACATTGCATTTACCTCTTTGGTCATTTGCTCTATTCCTATAAGTTCACCAAATTCATTAGACATAAATAGTTTACTTATGGGCTTCCATACTCTTTATATTTGTTCTAGAGTTTTAGGTGGTTTCCATTGGTAAGATCATGCATAATAGCTTCCTCAAGATTGTCCTCCTCTTGTAATCTTAAAGTTTTGAATGTGTATAGAAGTTCCTTATTGATATGGAAATCTATGCATACTCTTGCATACCTTATTCGCTTTAAAGTAACTTTGTTTTATCTAAGCTAATTAATCTCCCAAAGTGGCTTCTCCATCAAATCTAAACAAGAAGTATTCTTCATTAACTAGAATGGATTCTAATCCCATTTACCTTATTTAGTCTTTACCTATAACTGAATTTAAAGGAAAAAGAATGTTGGCCTCTTATCTAGGAAATATCTAATAAAGGTCAAGTTCCATCTTTTATCATCAACTTCTAAAGACCTCAAATAGAATCTATGGACCACTTGTTACTAAACTGCAAATACATAGAGAAAATCTAGAGAAGAATACAAGCAATACTTGATGTCAGCCATTCAGCACAGATATGGGAAGATCTGATAGAAAGGGTAGCAACTTTAAGAAGACTATAAAGCATTAAAGATTAGCTTAGCATACAGATGGCAGGAGAGAAACGGTAGAGTATTTAGAAGAGTAACTAGAGAAGTGGAGCAGCTATACTAGAAGATTATTTTACACTGTAGGCTTACACTGGTAGTAAGAGGTGTTGTAGCGAATCTTGCCCCCAATATAAAAAGAAGATGGCAACTTGACTAAAAAGGAAAATTCAAATTGCAGCTAGGATGCCAACTGATTAGAATTCACAAGTTTAGCCTATAATAAGGACTGAATTCTCTTACCTTTTATTTTAACACTTTTTGAAACCTGTTATGGTTGTAATTTACCCCAAGTCAATACAATTACGCTACATTTTGAAAAAAAACTTTTAAAAACCTCAATTGGGGGCATAACTGCTAAGGATTCCTCTTATTCCTAGATAAAGAACTTAACCATTTCCTTTAGATAAAGATCTCCCACCACTTAACTCCAAGTTCTTGAAGTCATATTTAAAAGAGTTGAGTTATGCCCTCATATGGTTAGGTCGAAATAGAGGCTAGACGAATAATCTTAAGTGAGGATTAGCTAGATGAGATGGACCTAATACGAAAGGAGATGTCTTTTTAATCAACAAATTTAGACTACATAATTAGTGAATATCTTTTGAAATTTAAAAGGTTGATATTAGAAGTATGAAAATTATTTTTTTCAATATACCAAATTCTTAATTTTTTTTCTTATACTTATTTATTATTATTTTTCTTTTTCAAATATATATAATATAAAAAATATCATTGTATTAAGAGTAATATCAAATATAATATAAGGATAACAATGAGAAAGGAATTACTTTGTATTATTCATGAGATCATATTATTATTTCAAATTTTAAAATATAATTTTATTAGTATTTAACTTAATGAAACCTTATATTTAATTAGGGATGGCGATGGGCTGGGCTGAGTCCAGGATCAGGTTACCCTGGATTTTTTTTTTCAAAACAATGTAGTTTTGTCTATATTCGTTGGACCTGACTTGTTGATTTCGAGCCAAGTCAAGCTCTAGCTGGCCCAGGCCTAGGCCCAATTGCCAAGTCTATATTTAATGTTAAGTCTATCAATATATGACGTATTTAATTGATGTAACATGAAAAAGTATAATTTAATTGATGTATAAGATATAGTCTTAAATTAATCTCAAATTTCAATTACTCTTGGAGTAAATAAAATTTTTAAAATAATTAGCAATCATTAATATATAACAATGAAATTAGATTAATCCTCGAGAGTTTGTAATTGGGAGTTTTATTATAGTTATCATATTAAACAATTAATCTAAAATTTAAATCAATCAATTATTTATTTTGGTACCAATCTATGTGTTATAACATGTGCCCTCAAGGTGTGTAGCTAGATGGTTGAGAATGGGGCTTGACTTCGGTTAGGTTCCAGGTTCGATTCCTTGCTAGCCTCTCTTGTGAGAGCCTGGGGCAGCCGAAGTTTTACCTATGGGTGGAAAACTAGTGAGGCTCTCTGTGATGTGGTGTAGCCGCTTGGCCCTTTGCTGGGGTGTAGCCACTTGGCCCTTTGAGAGGTGAGTCTGCTTGGCCCGCTTGTGGGGTTTCCTCGAATTCAAAAAAAAAAAAGTGTTATAACATGTAAAGAAAAATATTCTTACTAATTTTATGATCTATTAATCCTTAAACGAATCCTTACTATCCTGAAGTCAATGAATCCAACAAACTAAATTTAGTTGCACAGATTTGAGTGGAAAGCGAATTAGTAGAACTCAAGTAATCATTGGAATTGGAAATAGAATTTTGGTTTGCAATTTATTGACCAAGAAAAAAGAAAGTTTCCAATTAATTTCACTTATGAAGTGACCACGTCATCGTCGTCACAATATCTTTGACAATGAAAGCATCCAACAAGAACCCGCTGGTGGTGTGGTGAAGGGGTTGGGGCTCCTCCTCCCTTAATTAAGGTCTTGGTTTTGAGTCTTAGGAATGAAACTGCACTTATAAGGGAGAGCTTTATCGTCTCTATGGTTTAACTCGGCTCGAATCTGAATTAGTCAATTGCCCGTGTGCCGTCGGATATCACATAGTTTAACCCCTCAAAAAAAAAAAAAGTATCCAACAAGAATGTGTCTCTCCACGTCATCACATCACCTGCGCTTTTGTTATCTGCTAAACCCCATCAAAACCTCTCGTTGATTTTTTTTTTCTGTTTACTGTCAGAATTCAATTCAAGATGGCCCAATTCCAAGTCTTCGTTGCTCTACAATTTCCATTCTTCTAACACTAGGAGTAAGGCTTTTACTTTCTCTCTATACAGCAACATTAATGGCTTCTCTTCATATTCCTACGCCTCCCATCTCCAAGTTCGTCTCCTCTCCGCGGCTATGGAAGCTCTTCTCCTCGAAATGTCCACATCTCCGAAAACACAGATACAAGAACAAGTCTTCATCTTTGTCAGTCATCAACGCCGTCTACACTCAAAGTCCTTCACTACCTAGCCTCAAAAAGTTGGGCCAACGTCGAGAAAAGATTCAGATGGACAAAGATTCCATTTCCGTCCTCAACGAAAGAATCCGACGCGACAATAGCAACAGAGACGCTTCCAGACCCACGTTGGATTCTGAAGAAGCTGATATGTACATTCAGTTGGTGAAGAAGCAGCAGCAGAGAGGATTGCGGAAGTTGAAGGGAGATAGTGAAGCTAATAAAGGTGGGTTTTTCAGTTATAAGGTGGACCCTTATACACTTCGTTCTGGGGATTATGTTGTTCATAAAAAGGTTGGTATCGGGAGGTTTGTTGGGATTAAATTTGATGTGCCAAAAGATTCCTCGGAGCCTACTGAATACGTGTTCATTGAATATGCGGATGGCATGGCAAAACTTTCTGTTAAGCAAGCTTCTCGCTTACTTTATCGCTACAATCTGTAGGTTTTCCTCTTACCTTTCGCTTAGATTACATGTGCATGACTGCTGTGGTTGAGATTAAAGTTTATGAGATGATGCATATGCGAGATATTAGTTATCTGTCATGTCCATTGGTGGAATTATGGGATAGTTGATTAAATTTGCGTCTTGACACAAATTAGGATTACTGATTTCACCGCAATAGTTATTTCTCTAACCTGCAGCTTACTTTAATTTCCATCTCGAACAAAACTGAGGATGTGTAGAAATTTAAGAACAGAGAAACAAAGTCCAGGAGGGTGAAAGAAAAGTTCAAAACATGAACTTGAGAGATTAAAAGAAAAAGGGGAAAAAAGGTTGGGTCATTTTCATGTTTTACTTGGCTGCTTTACCTGAAAATGGACAAGGCTTCACTATGTACATTTATTCAATGTTATATTCATGTTTGAAATTTGGTAAATTCATGCAGTCATGGTTTATTAGTTTAAATTTTATTTTTCCCAGCCCAAATGAAAACAAAAGGCCTCGAACTTTGAGCAAATTAAGTGATACTGATGCATGGGAGCGGAGAAAGACAAAAGGCAAGATTGCAATTCAGAAAATGGTTGTGGACTTAATGGAGCTGTATTTACATAGATTAAAACAAAAAAGACCTCCCTACCCAAAGAGTCCTGCCATGGCTGAATTTGCTGCACAATTTCCTTATAAGCCTACTCCTGATCAAAAACAGGTTTCTACAAGCAACTTTATTCCATTGTCAAGTTAAAGTAGAAAGTTGCACTTGCACTCACGAACTCTTTCTAGAAGGGCCTTAGTATATTACTCTCTTTGTGTGATTGAAGGATTCCTGTTGTTGAGGATTATGTTGTCTTGCCTTATTTAAATATGCTAGACTGCATGAGAGGCCACAGCCATAGATTTAATTAAACTCCTAGTTTTCTTCACTTTAGATTATGCTCAATTTCAATTACTTTTTCCTTCGGGTTTAGGGATGCATCCTTCCCATTTATTCATCTAGGTGAAATGTTTTTTTTTTTTTTGGTTGGAGGGTGTCCTCTATTTCTGTCTAGCTATAACTTACAACTTAATTGTTTATGTCCAGGCTTTCAGTGATGTTGAGAGGGATTTGACTGAGAGAGAGACTCCAATGGACCGTTTAATTTGTGGAGATGTTGGATTTGGAAAAACAGAAGTTGCTCTACGTGCCATCTTTTGTGTAGTCTCTGCAGGAAAACAAGCTATGATTTTGGCGCCAACCATTGTCTTAGCCAAACAACACTTTGATGTTATCTCAGAACGGTTTTCCAAGAATGCAGATATTAATATTGGGCTTCTTAGTCGGTTTCAGGTAGGGTCTTCTCTTTGTTTTTAATAGTCTGGTTATTTCCTATTGGACCAATGGCAATCCATGAAAAGAACTGCACTACAGTTATGTTAGCTAGTTAGTCTTGAGAACATTTTAATACTGTAATGTTATGAAGGTCCAAGAAAATGTTTTGCTTAGCATTTCATTTCTGAAAATGCTTTCATTTTGAAAAGCATGCTACTATAATTTGGCATTAAATGATGCTAGCTGTTGTTACTGCAGACCAAAACAGAGAAAGAGAAAAGTCTGGAAATGATTAAAAATGGTAACTTAGACATTATTGTGGGAACTCACTCACTTCTTGGAAGTCGTGTCGTGTATAGCAATCTTGGCCTTCTTGTTGTTGATGAGGAACAGGTTGGTCCCCAAAACCATGTTTCTCTTGATTGTGATGAATCTTCTCCATATTACTGCTGATTTAACCAAAAAAAAAAAAAGAATCTTCTCCCTGTTAATGTGATACTTGTTAAGTTTTGGGTCATTTCATTTTGCTGGGCTAGGGATTTGAATACAAATACATATTGCATTCTTGTGTGGTTTATGTTTGTTTATATGATGGTCTTTAGAAATACACAAAGTGTAAATACGATTACTTAGGTGGCTGTTGGATGAGAGCTTGAAATCAATACGCCGCATGTACTGGCAGCATACAAGGTACAGGGTTTTCCAATTTTGCCTGAGATTAATTGACATGTGTTTGGCTCTTCAGATTGAATCTTGTTCTACTTACTTACTCTAGTAGAGTATGTACTGATGTCGGAATGAACCATGTACTTACTATAGTTATGATCAATGAGGAATTTATGCTCTTATATTGTTATAACATGTTACAATTTGGGAATTTCCATTGATTTAGACTTTTAATTGTTAATTTTAGGGGCCCCAAAAGGAAATAATTGAGAATAAGAGTGTAATATACATCAAAGAGAGGAGAGGACTATAAAAGTACTCCACCTATAAAGAAATCAACTTGTTTCCTAGTAATCAATATAGTATATATTCTAGTTTCTTTACATATTGCCCTTGAATAGGAGAAGCCCTACTAGAAAAAAGAAGTGGGAACACAAAGTATTTCTAAATATATATAAATTTAATTATGTTACTTCTAAATTATACTTCTACTTCTAAATTGGACTTTTCTATTTTTAAATAGAAAATATGTCAAAAAATTAACATAACTATTAATCGTTATATAGGAAAGATCTTTTATTTTTCTTTTTGTTGCTATATCAAAATATTTGATTTAGCTAGGCAATGTACTTGACGCATTTTAGGGCAAGCATTATGGAAGAAGATAAAGTAGGTCAAGTGGAAAGGCTAAGCTTACAAAGGAAATAAGGATGATAGGGTAAAACATAATCAAGACAAGAATGACAGAATTTAGGCCTACAATTAAGAGCCCATAAATTAAGGCAACAATGAAGATGATATCAACTAATTATGTTGGAAAATTGTTTCACAAAATATTCTGAAATTCTATTATGATTATGTCTTTTATTTCCTAGTTAAGTCCAATAATAAAGGGGTTTAAATCCCTCTTATTATGTATTTCCTAAAGTAGTACCTAAAATAGTTAGCAAATGGATATTTTCGCGATGGGGCTATCTAAATCCATTCGCTTTGATGTGGAAATTCTTCACCCTATAAATTTGATGGTAACCATGAGCCTTGCTAGGATGTTCAAGAGTAATCTACTGCTCAAGAAAGGGAAACGCTACAGTTACAGCTGGATAACATCAAAATAGATTTAGATTATTGCAAGAAGTTAGGGAACAAGGCAGAATGCCAATACGGAGTTAGGAGGAAAAATGCACCAACTGCTTTTATCACCTATCTAAATCAAGCTAAAATAGAAGATAGAAGGCATACATAAGTGACCACAAATGCAAACGCCTTTTTTGGTTGGAATTATTGGACATCAAACAAGGTGAAGATGAGGATAGAATAATTGCATCCTCAGAGCGTGAGGTCTCTCTCCATGTAATTATAGGTTGAAAAGTGCAAACTATGTAGATTAAGGGATTGTATACAAGGGCAACAGGTTCTAGTTTTGGTGAATTTTGAAAGCACATATAATTTTGTAAATGGATTAGCACATCAGCTTGGTCTGCCTTACTGAAAACAATCAGGTCTTAAACTCTCCGTAGAAAATGGTGAAAAAAAAAATCCAAGTCCCAGCATGTGTGAAGAGGTGTGCTTACAGGTTTATTCTAACTCTTTTTGTGTTGATTTGTATATGATACCATTAGATTGTTTAGATGTGTTAGGTGTGAATTGACTGCATGTTTGGTACAATTGTGTGTGATTTTTCTTCCTTAAGAATGTCCTTTTGGCTCAACGAGAAGAAGGTGACATGGAGAGGGGAAACTATGAAAGTTGTGCTTAAGGTGTTTTCAGTTCAAAATTCAATAATTTCTCATGTGGCACTAGAGAAGTTACTTGTGGAGCATCAAGTTTTGTTTTGGGAACCAAAAGGACCACTATCACCCGCACAAAATACCACCGCATTCCCTTTTCACCAGAAATGGTTCATGTAGTGGTAAGGCCTTGTCCTTATCCATTGTTGCGAAAAAGAGGAAATAGGGAAGCGATGTGAAGACATTCTTAACAAGGGAATTATTCTTCCTAGACAATTCCTTTTTTCCCCACCAATTTTACTGTAAAGAAACATGATGGATCATGACGTTTTTATGTAGACCACAGAGAGCTTAATGGAAAAAACAGTGAAGTACAAGTTTCTAATTCCTACGATGGATGAGTTACCAGATGAAATTCATGGCTCCAAGTACTTCACCGAACTTGACCTTTGCTCTGGTATCATCAAATGCTTATGGATTCCTCGAACATTGAGAAGGCTGCATTTTGTAACCATTACAACTTTGAAATTATGGTGCGATGCCATTCAGCCTAAGTAATGCCTCTTCCCCCTCCTAAGCTCTCATGAACGAGGTATTCCAAGCATACCTCAATAAGTTTGCCCTAGGATATTGTTATGACATTCTAGTTTATAGTAAGACTTGGGTGGGACAACCTTCATCATATTTGAATTATTTTTGATTTCTTACGCCCTCACCAACTGTTTTTGAAGAAGTCCAAATGCTCCTTCGATTAGACCAATGTAATATATTTTGGACAAATTGTCACTAGTGCAAGTGTGTCGATAGATCCCAACAAAATTCAACCAGTAATAGAGTGACTTAAACTGCAAAAAGCTAAACTCCTACATGGTTTTCTTGTGTTGATTGGATACTATAGGTAGTTCATTAAAAATTATGGTGAGATCACGACACCTCCTCACCAATCTTCTCAAGAAGCATAATCTTTGTTGGAACACAAAAGCAGTCATTGCTTTCCAATTTTGAAGAAAGCACTTGTAGCTACGCCTGTCTTAAAACTACCCAATTTTTCTTTAGTTTTTATGGTGGAATTTGATGCCTTTGGGTATGATATAGGGGCTATCTTCCAATAGGTGGGCCATTCCATTGCCTTTTTCAACAAGAAATTGGCAGATTGGTGCTTTGACCTTCCTGCTTCCAAGTGTGAACTAATTGGTTTGATCAAGGCGGTGCATCACTGATGCTCCTACCTATAAGGGAGGCATTTTCTTATGAAAATTGATTACTACAACCTAAAATTCCTATTGAAACAAAAGATAACTACCTCTTCGCAGCAATGTTGGATCAACAAATTGTTAGGTTTTAATTTTCATGTTGAGCCAACTCAGACAAAACAAATAAGGTTGTCGATGAACTATGCCTAGGGAAGGGCCCAAACCCGCCTGATGCACACAATTGGATTGTTTTTTTTTTATAATTTAAAATTTGGAAAACGACAACGTCATTTTTACTTAAAACTTTCGAACTTTGGGTAGGGTCGGGTCAGGTCGGCTTGCTAGGCAACCCAAATTTAAGCCCAGCTCGAAACTTGAAATTTCAAAGAAAAGCCTAAGTTACACCCACAACTTGATCAACTCGAGTGAAACCTATTGACTTCGAGTCGGTTCAAGTCGGCCCAAGCCTAAATGTCATCTCCAATTATGTAGCTAGGGTTGCTCTTGACAATGTCTTACTGTCAAGTTTTGCTCTTTGATCAAATATGAGGGAATGAAGACTTACTTGAGAGAGCCAATGAACAAGCCCCAAGTGGTTTTTCATGGGAATCTAGCAAGTTTTTCAGTTTTTCTATATCCTCACTGCTGAATCCGCCATTATCCACCTTTACTTCCTCATTGAATTGTTCTACTGAGTGAGCTTGAGGTTGATTTCTTTGCTGGAACTTTGGTTCCCACTCATGACTTGGTGGTTTACCATTTAATTTCCAACATCTTTCTTTGGTATGTCTCGGCTTCTTGCAATATGTACACCACAGGTTGTCTTTGTTATCCTTCAACTGAGGATTTTTGTCAGTCCTCCCTCTCTCCTGTTGATCTCCTTTTGTTGCTAGTGCACTCCCTTCGGTTGTTGGAACTTTGAGCATGATGTTTCTTCTACTCTCTTCAGCTCTAATTAACGAGATCGTCTTTTCCAATGATGGCATCTCTTCTTTACCAATAATCTGGACTCTTACCTGGTTAAATTTTGGGTTCAAACCAGCCAAAAAATCATACATCTGATCTTGCTCAATAAAATTCTTTAGGATTGCAGCTTCCTCCACACACTTCATCTCAAATGCTCGATAATAATCGAGTTCCTGCCATAAATTCCGCAGAAAATTGGCATCTCCTTGTTTTGCTGCTCCAGTTTTGATTTTTACCTCATAAATTGTGGTTGCATCACGATCCTTTGAATAGTTATGCCAGATAAACTCCCAAATCTCCTTTTCTGAAGCAAGAAACATGCAGGTTTCACTAATGGTAGGATCCATCGAGTCCCAAAGCGATGACACAATCATTGAATCCTCTTCATCCCATGCTTCAAATGCTGGGTCTTGCTTTTTTGGTCCATTTCCTGTGATATGGTAAGTCTTCCTTTACCCTTTAGGGTACAAATGAATTGAGACCACTTAAGATAGTTTTTTCCATTGAGTTGATAGGAAGCTCTAATGTTTTGTAACTCACCAGTTTTTGGGACAGAATTTACCTCCTCTGAGTAGACATAGTGAAGGAATAGAAGGTTTAAAAAACAGAAGACTTTGTAAAAAATTACAGCACTTTGTAAAAAATTACAGCAATTAAGGCTGTGAAAACTAGAGAAAAACTGACAGCAATTTTGACAAAGAAACCCTAGGGCTTTGATAACATGTTGAAGAAGATTGAGAGGAAAAATTTTTTTGTTGCTCTATTACTCTTTTGGGTTACAATGCATCAGAATATATACAGTAAGTCTTAGATACAGAATAGGAAACTACCTAATTTAGAAGTAGAGAAAATCTTAAACATCCCTCAAATCAAGGGATATCATTAACAACCAAAAATCCCTCAAATCAAGGGATATTAACAGCCATAATATCTATCAAATAATAATAGTATTTACAGCTAATATAAATTGACAGCTATAAAAGTCTACAAAGTTGCAGCAGCTGTACATGCTGATTGAGAGAGGTTCGAGGGATAGTGAATGTGGCATCAAGGATATTCTAGTTCTATTTCAAAACAAAATTGTTTACCTCCCTGCTCCCCTTGCCCTCCCCTTCAATTTTTTTAGTAGTGATAAGAGTTCACAACCAAACTCATGAAGGAGATGAGAATTTTATTAAAAAGGTATGAAGCGAGCTTTCAAGGACTTCATTTTTAGTTGTTATTATTGCCAACTAAACAAGGTGGAGAATTTACATTCAGTAGGCTTTCTCTTACCTTTGCAACTAATCTAAGACTTGCAACATAATGTCAAGTTGACATGCATTGTTTACTGTGCTTATACTTTGAACATTAATGTTTGGTCTATTTTAGTGACAATATTTTAAGAATGATAAAGTGATTTACTTCGTTACCACCCAATGATAGGAGATCTCACCACATCTCCATACTCTTGTATAACATGGACATATATATAGATAGTTGGGTATGAGTATGTGCTTCTATTTGTACACTTGTAATATGGTTAAATATGCAAGTAGTCTAATGCCTATAGAAATTTGTACATGCATGGATGTATGCAAACATATCCTACCAAGCTATCACAGTTGTGGCTTGACAAGGTTTTTCTATACACCACACTGTATGCTATAACTGGATGCATGTTGGAAAGCAACAAGACATTCAATACCTTTTTCCATAAAGCTATATGTTATGCTCGATATTGTCTTTAACTTGATTTTCTAATACTTATTTGCTTGACAGAGGTTTGGTGTCAAACAGAAGGAAAAGATAGCTTCTTTCAAAATTTCAGTTGATGTCCTTAGTCTCTCAGCAACACCAATTCCACGCACTTTTTATTTAGCATTGACTGGATTTCGTGATGCAAGGTATTATACCTGATACAACTAACTTGTTTCACCATTTTATCCATGAAGGAAATATTTATCTTAAGAAAAATAAAGACTGTAGGAGATAGTCAATTTTTAGAAGGTTTAGATGGCATGATTCATGAACCTTAAACATGTCAGTTCATTAAAGACCTACTAAAGTATTGACACCTTATTCTTATTAGCATGTTTTAGGAGGCTTCTTGACTTGATTGCTAAAAGTTAAAAGTTTATAGATTAATTTGTAAAAGTTAAAATTGAAAACTTTAGAACCAGATGCTTTTCCCATTGTCATTCTTTTTAAATTCAATGATCTCAAAAGGATCATCTAGCCTAACAAGAATTAGGGCTATGCTTAGTTGCCACTTGTATGTGCTAGGTATGTTAGGGTCCCTGGACCATGGTAGGCTACAAGCATGCTATGATCCATGGCTAGCATATCGTGACCCAAAATGAACAACATGGGCTCATAGAGACCATTCTTTTAGTAATATTCTTCTCTATATTTTTTAATTTTAATATCAAGACAAAATTTTATTTGTAGTTTAATTTTAGATCTATGGTCTTATGGATTTGCTATCTGGAGTCAGCACATTGATTATTTTTAGTATGTAGTGTGATCAAAATCATTGACTTGTTCTTCTATGATTGTTTGGAATTATTCTATGATTTAAGATATTCTTATGGGACAAGTAGGAAGTACTAAAGTCATTTGTTACTCAATAAATGTAGATTGTACTACTTATATGCCCATTTCCTGTTGAAACTTGTCTCCTGAAGAAAAATTGGGTTAAATTGTCCTAGCCATGCCTGTGTTGGGAGTACCATGTGAGCATGTCGCTCTAACATGGCTTTGTATGGATTGTGGCCCATGGAGGATTCTGGGTTTTACTCTTGTAAGGTGCAGGTGGTGCTAGGCCAGTCCACTTCAATGGCTAGACCATGCATGGCATATCCTCCACATCATTAAGCCTAAAAACCTATTTCCATGGCCATGTTAAATATCTAACTCAAGAAGTTCTTGTCCATTGAAAGTTCAGTTTTTTGGTCTTACCGTTGATAAAGTTGAAATGTAATTTTCAGTTTAATTTCAACTCCACCTCCAGAAAGGGTTCCTATAAAAACCCACCTTTCAGGATATAGTAAAGAAAAGGTAATATCAGCAATCAAATATGAGCTGGATCGTGGAGGCCAAGTGTTTTATGTGGTGCCTCGTATTAAAGGTGTGTACTGTTGAAAGCTTGGTATCTCTTTTCCATTTGAATTTGTAGCTGAAGATTGATATGACTTATGTATTCTAGTGGTTATATTTATATATCTTGTTCTGGTACATGATCATGCATTGTACCCAGTCTTTAGAAACTTAAAAAGATAAGAGTATGTTATCCTAGAAAGAGTTGCAATTAGTTGAATTAATGATGAACTATATAAAATAGGTTCCTCGTTCCACTCCCAACAAGTAAAACTTTGGAATAACTCAGACCTGCTTTATAATTACTAACGGTTTTCCTTCCAATATTACATCCAAAGTTGATCTATACCTGATCTTTATTATATGATTTTCCTTTTATAAATGCGTGCAGGACTTGAAGAAGTGAGGGATTTCCTTGAAGAGTCTCTTCCAGATGCTGAGATGGCTGTGGCCCATGGGAAGGTACTTTCTAATAACCTCAGTATGTTACACATCCAATGAGCTGCTATCTATTAGTGGACGTAAATCTGAAACAGGAAACTACATGTACCAATTGTGATAGAAACTCTAGCTTAAGAGACTAGAGATATGTATATTAAGGATAGAAAATCAATGATCTATCGGCTATTACACTGAATCCGAAGATCATTCAATACACCAGAGCAAGAGTTGCTCCTCAGGGGAAGAATAGCTCCTTCCTCTGTCACACTAAAACTGCTTACTTCCAGAATACCCTCTCTCTCTTTCCTCCTTCCTATTTCTCCCTAGCTGTCCCTAGTACATTCGGTTACTCCCCCTGTGCCACATCAGCACATCAGCCCTCCCCATTCTAACTAACTCTGACATCATTCCCTGCAGCCCCCCTCATTCTTCCTACGTGAATATACTCTCCATATCCTAGGCTTAGTATTATTATTGTCATTGGGCCTAACAAATTGACATTTTGCTGCATTCTGAACTTTGGATTTTTAATCTAACCACATGCCTTTCTGGCTGTGCTTTGCTGAATTTTCCGTATTAGAAATCTTGATTATGCACTTCTTATCTCTTTCTGTGTCTTTTCCTTTATTATTAGCCATAACATTTACTGATATGATCCTGTCAATTCCAGCACTTATGACACCAAATTTTAACTACTAGGGATATGGTTATATTATCTTTCCCAAGCCAGAGCATTTATTTTTCCATATGGACTTTAATGTGTTGCTTAGCACTATTATATGTTGGTGGGTGTCCTATGGATTAATTATTTGTTAACATTTTATTTGCAGTTTCAATGATTACCCTTCCAATTTATACCAACCTCATTTTAGGTGTAAAACTCATTCTGGCATGTTTTTATTTGTGAAGCAATACTCAAAACAACTTGAGGATACGATGGAGAAATTTGCCAAAGGTGATATTAGGATACTCATTTGCACTAACATTGTAGAAAGTGGGCTTGACATTCAAAATGCAAACACCATCATTATTCAGGATGTTCAACAATTTGGCCTGGCGCAACTGTATCAGGTTTCGTTCTTTCTTGTATTTCTAACTAGATGCAAAGATGCCAAGTTAGTAAGGCTATGTTTGGTTGGGTGGTTATTAATGGAATAGAATGGAATATAATAATTTTCTACGTTTGGGAGGAGGGTTTATAATGGAATGAAATGGAATAGGATAAAAGGGAGGGTTTCACATTACATTTCATTCCATCCTAAACAGTAAAAATAAGTTACCTCCGATTTAGAGAGCTTAGGTTGGAATGTAAAATGATAAACAACATTTCACTATATTACATTATAAACCCTTCTTTCAAATAACATTTCACTATATTACATTACGAACCACTCCATCCCTCCCAAACAACAATTTTCTAATATTATATTCATTTACATTCCATTCCATTATAAATCATTCCATTTTATTAAAAACTTTACGTTCAACCAAATATAGCCTAAAAGAGAATTTCTTAAAAGACTTGTATGAAAAAGGCATATAGCATGCAACAAAGTTTTTTTATTATAGTTTATATTATTGTTTATAATATTGTAGTCAATTATGTCTCTCCTAAAAGTTGGCTAGCTACTTCCCATTTTGTTCTAGGGTTCTTTCCTTTCTTTTGATTTTTTTTACTCTTCCAAGACTGGTGACATCTGAACCTTTATAGAATTTGTTTGTTTCACATTTCTTGGTTCTTTTAATTATCATGTCTTTTGTACGTAATAGTGGAAGAGTATTTTGAGCAGATTTCGGTTTTCCCTGATCATCTCCCTTGTATTGGTCATCACTTCATAAGTTGCTGAGGTGACTTTTACAGAAGATATTTGAATCAAATTTTGTTTTAATTTCTATTTTTATTTAATTGTGTAGTTGCGAGGAAGAGTGGGTCGTGCAGATAAAGAAGCTCATGCATACCTATTTTATCCTGACAAGTCACTGTTGTCTGATCAAGCACGAGTATGTGGTGCAGTGCAATCATCAAACTTCACTTATTTTATTGGTGCTTTTAAGCATAATTCATCCTCATCCTTTAATTAATGATGGTAATAGTGATTTTGATGAGGTATTGACATATCAGGAAAGACTTGCAGCACTTGGAGAATGCCGAGAACTTGGCCAAGGTTTTCAGCTTGCAGAGAGAGACATGGCTATCAGAGGATTTGGTACGATATTTGGTGAACAACAAACTGGGGACATTGGCAATGTTGGCATTGATCTATTCTTTGAAATGCTTTTTGATAGTTTATCCAAGGTATACTTCATTATCAACTTTGTTGTGAGGAAGGAGCACTATCAATTACGAGCACTGCCCTGTTTTCATTTTGAGTCTTAATTGTGCTTTCAATTGCCGAAGAATGCTTGATTAATGATTCCATTATCTATGAAGCATACCAGAATCACAATTTTATTCACATTTGTTGAACATATAAGTTAGCTTTTTCATTTATTATGAATGAATGACTTGCTCTTGCTTGCTTCTGCTTTGCCCTTTTACTGCCCATTGTATTTTTTGCATTCGGTTCCAGGTTGAAGAGAATCGCATAATTTCAATTCCTTACAAGTCAGTCCAGGTACTTCATTATTCTCTGGTATATGATAGAAGGATTTATGATGAAAAGAAAAGAGATGTTTGGCCTATCTTGATATGGGTACCTATATTATATTCAGAATCTTAACTTGTACAGAGTTCATCATCTTCAGCTTTTCCCTTCTTGGATACAGGTTGACTGTATCAATTAGGTGCAAGCTACATATCCATGAGATTGACACCAGGAAATGAAATTAAAGATTCTCCACCAATTATTCAGTAGGATGATCACAAAATTCTCCACCAGCTCAATAATCTGGACATGTTAGCCCATAGTTACTAGTACATGTGCAACGCGGACATACACATCGGCACACAAGTACACAAAAACAGAAATAATATATTATTTGTTGATCATTTTGAATCTCAAACTTAATTCCATTCACTATTTAGTTGAACATACACAAGTAGGTATAAATATTGATAAATTAAATTAGAACTTTATACTACACTATGTACGGTAAGTTGGAACTTGTATTTACTCATAGCAGTTGGACCTTAATTAACAAAATTTTGGATTTTAACAGTGAAAATTCATCTACCATCATAGCATTCAAATAAAAAGCTGCATCCCCTTTAGTAGCATGGTATTTATAATGAACCAAAGTTTCAGCAATTGTCTAGACTAAGATGACAAGGTAAAAATAAAGGTAGTATGCTCAAGAGATGCAGAGTGATAAGGCATCAAATGAGATAGTGGTGGCAAATCTAAAGACATAAGCATAGAACATTTGTCAATACATGTATGACAAACTAACACCATTAAAGAGTTAACTTGATTTCTGAAACATTGTTAGAAGAACTTTGCAAAAATTTTCATTTTATTTATTTTTGCCTTAATCCAGATTGATTTGAGTATAAACCCTCATCTCCCTTCTGAGTACATAAATCATCTGGAGAATCCCATGGAAATTATTCATGAGGCTGAGAGAGCTGCAGAGAAAGATATATGGAGTCTGATGCAATTTACAGAGAGCCTTCGTTGCCAGTATGGAAAAGAGCCTTATTCAATGGAAGTCCTATTGAAGAAGCTCTATGTGAGGAGAATGGCAGCAGATTTGGGGATCAAGAGAATTTATGCTTCAGGGAAGATGGTTGGCATGAAAACAAATATGAGGAAAAAGGTTTTCAAGCTAATAATGGACTCAATGGCATTTGACATTTATCGAAACTCATTGTTTTTTGAAGGAGACCAAATAAAGGTACTTAAAAAGTAGTTCTTCTGATGCTTCCCTTTTTAACTTATGGTACTTGTAGTGGCTGGTTTTTCTTTCTGTTTGTCGTGTTAAATCACACGCAATGAAGGAAAATTAGAATCGTGGGTATAGAAAGCATGCAAAAAAAGGGCAAGCAATCTTGGTTGTGGATCTCATATTCCTAGTCTAAGCTGAGCAAAATACAAGAATACTGCCCTAATCTTTAGACATCTACATGCCAAACGACCAAGCAATTTGATCCATATTTCTGCCATTGGTTTGTGTTAGTACCAACAGGTTTTGGTTTCTGTTTCAGACAATTGATAGCTAGAGTCTAGGTGGGATTTGTTTCAAACTTTTCTGAATTTCTATCTTGATATTTCTTTCTTTTTTGATGTCTTACACACTCAAAGGCAGAACTTCTTCTGGAGCTACCTAGTGAACAACTACTGAATTGGATCTTTCAGTGCCTGGGAGAACTTCATGCTTGCCTACCTGCCCTTATAAAATACTAGTTCACTTTGAAGGAGTAAACCTTTAACTTTGACTTTCCTAACTGTGAGAATGAATTACTGTTCTCGGTCATAGAAGAAGCGTACTATAGTCCAAGCATCCCTCGTAGAAGATGAGATGAAGATGGTCGAAGCTAAACCAAGTAACAGGGCAATAGATAAATTTCTCTCCAGTGGTTTTAAAACTGATAAAACATACTGGTTAATTGTTCCAAGGTAAGGCACAAAGGTTGTGTTTTCTTATTTTTATTTTTACTCTTTTTGGGGCATGGTTCGGGTCTGATGATTGTTGCCTGTGCAGGACACTAGTGGTAATGGTGGGTGGTGAATGTAGTTGTACATCTGCATTACAGAGAAGTTCACAATGGATGCGAAGCTGAGCAAGATTTTGTGTATGAATTTGGGAGTCTAGGATTTCCCTCATTGTTATTACCATTGGCATTGAATAGAGAAGTTGGTTGTTTATGTAATTATATATTGTATAATAAGAAGATCCTCAATGAATGGGAGGGTTCTTGATTGAGCATATCAACTCTTTTTTCAAAGTTGAAACAATTATTGTGGGCTCCAAGGTAAATTGTATTTGGTTGGGCCAGAGACTGATGGAAGCCTAAGCAAGACGAAGACAATACCCACATGCATACACGCTGTGTTATGCCAACTTCATTAACTAATTATAAAACCTACCAAAAAAAAAAAAGGTCTGAAAGAAAGATGAGCTTCCAGGACCTGCAGAATGGAAAAAGTTCTGCATCTTCATCTTCATTCTCCAAAACCCCATCCCAGGCAGTCGCCGCCGGTATTTTCCAAATCAACACTGCCGTTTCCGCCTTTCGCCGTCTCGTTGATGGGATCGGCACCGTCAAGGACACTCCCGACCACCGTCACAAGATGTATTACTTTTTGCTTCTTTTCTATTCATTAGTTTTAACTCATGATATCACTCTAAACAAAGCTATTTCACGCAGCCACAATACACGGCAACGCATTCTTCAGTTGGTAAAGGACACTTCTGCCAAGTTGAAATCTTTGAGCGAATCTGATCACCAAATCAACGTCAATGTTTGCTCTCTACTCTCTCTTTTTCTCTTCTTGTTTAATTACACTTCCTCCTCCATTTCTTTTTCACTCTAATGTGAATCCAGCCAAGTAAGAAAGTGGAAGATGCGAAGCTAGCAAGAGATTTCCAGACGACCCTAGAGGAATTCAAGAAAGTGCAGCAACTTGCTTCCGAGAAGGAGTCTACTTTCTCTCCTTCTGCTCCACCTTCTTCGACGTCTGTATTTTGTGCCCTTTCCCTTTATTCATTTCAATATTTTATTGAACATTTTTCCTATCTCAACAAATGTTTAAACTGTTTCAGCTCTGCCTCTAGTGAATATGTGGAGCCCAGTATCGATCAGGATAAACAACCTTTTCTTATGGGACAAAGAAGGTATATTTACTTGCTTTACAAGCTCTCCGTCATTTCAATGCTTTGCTAACAATGCCAATATCATGTGCTTCATCCTGATTGAATCTAACTGCTCTGAAATATGACATTGTATCAGAAAACAAAATTTGAAACTTGGAGGAGGTTCGTTTCTGATTGATCTTTTTACTCAATAAATATTCACAGGCAGGAGGTATTGCTGCTGGATAACGAAATTGCCTTCAACGAGGCCATAATTGAGGAAAGAGATCAGGGCATTAGAGACATAGAAGAACAAATTGCTCAAGCAAATGACATATTCAAGGATCTTGCTGTTCTAGTTCATGAGCAGGGTGTGGTTATTGGTAAGATGACCAAAAACCTGATAGCAAACTGTTATCCTTAGGTTATGATAGCACCACAGATCCTGATAGCACTATGGGTCCTAAACCCATAGTGACTTATTCTAGGAGAAAGAGGGAGAAGGGTCTGGACATGGGCCTCAAACCCATGTTGACATATTCTAGAAGAATCGGGAGGGGTGAGTCAGCTAACGGTTAGGGAAAATTCGTTAGAGGAGAGAGTACTATGTAAGGGAAGGGGAGGGGTAGTAGAGGGGTATCGGAATATTTGCTTTGTATTCGGCTGAATGCTGAAAGGGCCATTAGAGGCTGGTAGCTAGCTCTTGTGGTTTATACTACGAGAATATAGCTATATATCAATAAAATACCTGATTCTCATCCATTTGCTTATCATTGATCACAACCTAGAATGGTAAATCAAGAAGGGGGAAACCCAGTTCCTAATTTCTCATAACTTGATTTTACCCATTTTGATGGCTCTACTAATCCTTTGGGATGGCTGAGCTGGTGTGGACACTTCTTCTGTCATCAATGATGATAGAGTTAGAATGCCATTCGTATACAGTAGGTGCAAGAAGAAGCTGGTGAACCATAGCACGTGAGTTTGTTATTGAAGGGAGACAGATGTCAGCTAATAATTGGAAAAGGAAGATATATAAAAGGGCGGGAATGGCATGAAGGAGGGACATGCTTGAACACGAGAGTGAGAATAAAGCTAGGGAGGTAGCAGCCCCTCTTATAGGCTTGCTTTTACTTCTGTTGTAACCGAATAGATACTTACAAAATACTAATACACAATATTGAATTGAGGAGACCATTTTGATCCATTCTATTCATTTTCTTACATTAATTCATCCAAATCTAATTGAGTTCTATCAATTGGTATCAGAGCACGATCTTGGAACCACTAGTTTAAATTCGTTTTGATAGTTACTAATACACAATATTGAATTAAGGAGATCATTTTGATCCATTCTATTCATTTTCTTACATTAATTCATCCAAATCTAATCGAGTTCTATCAATTGGTATCAGAGTACGATCTTGGAACCATTAGTTTAAATTCGTTTTGATAGTTGATGGTATTAACACGAAGGATGGAGACAATCGAATTGATTGAGAGGAGTGTAGCGAACCTAGCTGAGATGATGGAGAGAAACGATGAGAAAACGCGGCAGCTGGAAGAAGCATTGTTGGAAATGATGCAACACATCAAAGGGAAAGGAGTGGAGTCATACAAGGGGAAATCGGTAGTGGAGACTGCTGATGAAACAGAGGGAAATGGTGTTGGTGAGTCAGAAGAAACAAAACAGGGGAGCAATAATAAAACAGAGGGAGTTAGGAGGTTTGAAGTTAGAGAGGAAGGGAGCGCTTATGAGGAGAGGGGAAGAAGATTGGAGATCCCGATTTTTTTTGGAGAAGACGCTTATGGATGGTTGAATCGAATAGTAAGATATTTTCAATTTAATGGGGTAATAGATAGGGATAAACGAGATGCAATGGTAGTGGCAATGTATGGCGAAGCTTTGGTGTGGTTTAATTGGTGGAAAGCAAGATATTCAGGAGCTGATTGGAGAGAGTTTAAGTCAGCGGTGATCAATCGATTTCAAGCAACGCTGGCCAAAAACCCCTATGAACTTTTAATTAGGCTACAACAAACTTCGACGGTGATGGAATATTGTGAAAATTTTGAATTACTGACTGGGCCCCTGCGACACATCGATGAAGAAATTCTCACTAGACTATTTCTTAACAGATTAAAGAATGAAATCCGAGCTGAACTCAAGCTGCATCATGCTGGGTCTCTGTGTGAGGTAATGGACAAGGCATTACTATTGGAGGAAAGAAATCTCATCGTGAAACATGGCAATGTGAGCTCAATACAGAGAAATGCATTCAATAAGCCGGCCCAGTTTAACAGATCCACCACCGTGGAATATCGACCCCGACCTCTAATTTCAAATGAATCAAAGCGAGGTACCATGATTCAAAACACGACAACACCATCGAGAGAAGGAACAGGAGGGGCTCGACGACGCAATTTTCGACAACTCCCACCAGAAATGATTAAAGAGAGGTACGAAAAAAGGTTATGTTTTATTGTGAACGTTTCAGTCCGAGTCGTGTGCAAAAACAAACACTTTCAAGTCTATATCGTGGAGGAGGAAGGTGAGAGTGAGGCACCCGAGGAAGTATTCATGGATGCTGAGAGTGACGATAATGAGTGTAAACAATTACAATTGAACATGATGAGTGTAATGAGGTTGACAACGAAGCGATCATTTAAAGTTTGGGGTGATTTAAAGGGAAGAAAAGTGGCAGTATTAATAGATTGTGGAGCTTCTAATAACTTCATCTCCAAGTCATTGGTGGAAGAAATGTCTACATGTGCTGGACACCCCCAACTTCTTAGTGCAGGTTGGAGATGGATATAAAGTTAGGGGTAAGGGTGTTTGTGAGAAATTGAAATTAGAGTCGCAAAGGGTTTGTATTAGAGGAGATTTCTTTCTGTTTGAATTAGGAGGAGTGGATGTTGTGTTGGGATTGGATTGGTTAGAAGAACTGGGTGATATACGAGCCAACTTTAAAGAATTGACGTTAAAATGGATAGAAGGAAACAAGCAGATCAGTTTAAGGAGAGCCTGCACTGATGAAGTTAGCAACAACACTCAAATCATTATACAAAGCTGTGAAAGAAGGAGGAGAATGATATCTAGTTAGTGTTACCAAAACAGAAGCACATGAGACAGCAAAGGAAGGGACATCAGAGATGAAAGAGTTATTGGTTGAATTTAAAGATGTATTATCACCGCCTACAGGGCTACCTCCCGAGAGAAGTCACGACCACGCAATCACGTAGAAGAGCATTTTCCGACCTTCCACCTTGAGGACAAGATGCAAGCTTTGAAGGGGAGTATTGATAGAGTTAGAATGCCATTCGTATATAGTTGGCGCAAGAAGAAGCTGGTGAACCATAGCACGTGAGTTTGTTACTAAAGAGAGACAGATGTCAGCTAATAATTGGAAAAGGAAGATATATAAAAGGACGGGAACGACATGTCTTGAACATGAGAGTGAGAATAGAGCTAGGGAGGTAGTAGCCCCTATTATTGGCTTGCTTTTACTTCTGTTGTAACCAAATAGATACTTACAAAATACTAATACACAATATTGAATTGAGGAGACCATTTTGATCCATTTTATTCATTTTCTTACATTAATTCATCCAAATCTAACGAACTCTGGACGAATAAAAAGTAGGACTAGCTTCCTTCCACCTTGAAGGCGATGCCCAACTATGGTTTATCAAGCTAGAGAGGGACCGACCGACCGACCTCTCATGAAATGGGAGAACTTCAAAACCAACTGTAATTTGCAATTTGGCCCTCCCATTTGCAGCAACAAACTAGAACTTGTAAATTTTGACAAACTGATACTGTTGCTGAATACCAAAGGCAGTTTGAGCAACTTGCAGTCCAAGCTACTCTGTCTCAAGAATCGGAAGTCGAAATTTTCATTAGTGAGTTAAAGGAAGTGATTGATGTAGAAGTACGGCAGCAAAATTCTTACAACCATACTAGTGCAATGAGTTCGGACAAAATATATGAAAGAAGGGAAAATCCACAAATGGTTGAATTTGCATGGAAGGTTGTCATAGGGAGAAATTAGCGAATTTCTTTTTCAGAAGACTAAACTGAGCATATATGGAAGAGAGGCGTGCCACAAATTATTTGTCAATTGTGATGAGCAGTACAAATCATGAAGTCTACAAAAAGTTGTTTCGATTGGAAGGTATTGATGAAGAAGAGAAGATGGGAGAAGTTGAAGAACTAGCAATATCATTCCATGCTATAACAATAATGCACAAATCTCGACCATGCAAATGGAGAGATTTTTCAATGGTAAGACTTTACCAATTTTAATCAACTCTGGGAATACTCAAGGCCTTATGGATGCTGCATTGGATGAATAGTTGAAACTTCCCATGGGACGTAAGGCCGAATTGCAGGTTACGATGGCCAATGGAGAAAAGCTATCCTGTCCAAGCATATGTTGTTTGCTACTCATACGGTTAGGAACACAACTTTTTTGCTTGAATTTATATATGTTACTTGTTTGTGGATATGGTGCAGTTTTGGGAGTTAATAGGCTTAGAATGCTCAACCTTATTTTAAGGATTTTGTTAATATGAAGATGAGATTTAAATGGCAGAATCAAGAAGTAGTGTTGAATGGCATTAAGGACTTTACCAACATAATTGCTTTCTTATCCACTTCTTTCCTAGAATCATGTAAGGAGATATAACTCCAAAGAGTCCTTAATGAGTTCCAACTCATATTTAACACAGCACAAGGTTTGCCCCAATCCAAAAATTGTGTCACATAGCTATCCACCCATCCTATTACTGACACATACAAAAAAAATGAAATAGAAAGGCAATACAATGAGATGCTCAAACAAGGAATTATTTGGCTTAGTCAATCCCCTTTATGTTCTGCTCTCTTGGCAAAGAAGGATGATAATTCTTGGAGATTTATGTTGACTACTAAGCACTATCCATATGGTGAAGGACAAATTCCCTCTAACAGTGACTAATGAATTATTGAAAGAATTACATGGAGCTTGTTACTTCCCAAACTTGGACATCAATTATGGGTATAATCAAGTCAAAATGGGAGAAACGAATGTGGAGAAGACAACTTTTTGCACCCATCATGGGCACTTCAAATTTTTTATCATGCCCTTCAACCTCTCCAATGCCCCATCCACTCTTCAAGCCCTCATGAATTATATATTCAAATGATACCTAAGGAAATTTGTATTGGTTTTTCTTTAACAACATTATAATCTATAGTCATATATGGACAGAACACATTCAAAACTTTCTATTTGTCTTTACATTGCTAAAATAGCATCGTTAAAACAATCTAAATGCTCATTTAGGTAGCCCTAGAATTCCTATCTAGGGCATTCAATCTCCTCCTAAGGATTTGCAATGGACCCGCAAAAAATTGTAGTCATGATTCAATGGGGATTTATGGGGAGTTGCAATGGACCTACAAACTAGGTGTTGTTCATACTTTATGGGGATTTTTGGGTCTCACTATAGAAAATTTGTTAGCAACGACTAAACTATTGTAGCTCCTTTGATGACCATTTTGAAAATAAATTATTTTTTCTGGAATCAGAATCCTCAAAAGCTTTTGAAGCTTTATACCTTGCAATTACATCAACCCAGTATTAGCTCTTCTTAACTTCATCGATGTTTTTATAGCCAAATGTAATGCTTCTGAATTGGGCATCAGGTTTGTTCTCCAACAAAAAGGATGTTTCAATTGTATTTTTCAGCCGCCCCTTTCCCAAAAAAATCAACACTTGCCTACTTATGAAACAAGTTGGTTGGGTTAGAAAAAACAATCAGCCGTTGGAGGTAACACACTAGCAACAGGATGTGGGTACATTATCTGCAATTTTCATGCCACAATTGGCTTTCCTTGATGCTATTAGAACAAAGATTTTCAGCTCATTGACCAGATTGTCGCTAAGGAAGAAGGGCATAATTGGACTTATAAAATTGTATTTATTTTCTTTAAAAATAGAATTTTTTTTGTAAGCTCTTCCTTGCTTCCCCTAACTATTATTTCTGCTATTCATTCTCAGCGTCGTGAAGGATATCAAGAAACTTTCCATTGCATATTGATCAATTTCTATTGGTTTGGAATGAAAAGCCAAGTCTAGGATATGGTCAGAACTTTTGAGATTTGTCAAAAGAATAAGTCATAACACCTACAACATGCAGGTATCTTACAACCTCTTTTGGTTCCTATCAAAATCTAGTAAGATATCTCCGTAGACTAAATTTAAGGCCTCCACTTTCACATGGCAAAACAATGATACTATTTTTCCAAATATGCTCACTTCCTTCTACTATCTCATCCCTATATAGCAATGTTTGTGGCCCTTCTCTTTTTCTATAAGGTTTTCAAATTACATGGCATGTAAAAATCTATTGTTAGTGATCAGGATGTCACTTTCACTAGCTCACTCGTGATGGAACTATTTCAGTTCAGTAGCTCTAAACCCTCTGTCGGTTCAGCCTATCATCCCAAATAGATGTTCAAACATAAGTTGTTAACCACATCTTGGAGCTGTATCTTCGATGTTTCATTAGCAACCATTCTTGTTGCCAGTTTAATTTGGTTGCATAGGCAGAATACTACTATAATACCAGCTTCAACACATCATTAAAAGCCACACCTTTTGAGCTAGTGTATGGTCGTCCTCTGCCAAGATTATTATCTTATTGTACCAGTCTTACCAAAATTGTAGCATTTGATTTTGAATTGCAAACCAGATAGTAGCTATTGGCAGATTTGAGAGATTGCCTATTGCAAGCCCAACATGTGATGAAGTCAAACTATGACTCCCATCATTGGGACATTCAATTTGAAGTTGGCGATCCGGTGCTTCTCATGTTGCAACCTTACTGAAAACCCTCTCTAGCTTCTAAAACAATAAAAAAAACTACCTCCCCACTTTTATGGTCCACTTTCGGTTGTTGAGAAAATTGGACAGGTTGATTATCACGTCACCCTTTTCTTGAATCCAAAATTCATATGGTCTTCCATGTTTCATGTTTGAAGAAATTTTCAATTCAGGCAACACAACACAACCCTACCACCAGTTTATAAAGGTGTTGTCCAGCCTACACCTAAAGTGATATGGGATTTAGATTTTCAACTAGCACCCAACAAATTATGGTACATTGGGAAGGTCTCTCGCCAACTAAAGCTCCTTGGAAACCAGTTTCAACCATTCTTCAATTCCATCCCTCTTTCGCACTTGAGATCAAGCACGTTCTTGAGGGGAGAGTAATGTTGCAAGTCAGCAATGACAAACAACTAGCTAGACAAAGGGAAATCTTTGGATAATCCCCTTTGACCAAGTCTACAAGAGATTCACTAATGAAAAAAGCAGAAAATAGAAAAATAGAAAGACCTGTCTTTGAATTTGAATTTGAATAATAACAGCTGTTTTTATTTCTACTTTTTATAACCTTTATCAAGAAGTTGCTAAGAAATATTAGGCTGTCAAGAGGAGTCTTTAAGCTTTTCAAAGCTAGAAATAAAGTAAGTAGAATTTTACTTTCACAATTCCTTTCTTTAAGATTGAAGGGTTCTCTCTAATGAGTCCATTCTTCCTAACCTACCAAAACAGGTCATAAAGGAAGAAAAACCCCTAAAAACAGCTCACCTCATATTATTTTGTAAGGTCCAATAACTAGTAATAGGTCTAGGCCCTATACCAAGGGAACTATGTGCAATTCTATTGCCCTAGGATGTGAAATTAGGAAGGCAAACATAACAAAAATATATCCAAAAAGAGATGCCAAAATTTTGTTTTATGTAATATTTTAAAAGCAATTGCCCACTCTCCGTGTAAAATGAAACATAGAGAGAATCTCCACTAGCAACCAATAAAGGACAGTAAAACAGGCTCATCACAGAGACACAAACAGTAATAGCAATGAAGAAAGTGAGATTTTCATTTGACTGCAAGGCCTACCTTGCAAACTTTGATCTAGATCACGCAACAACGCATACTTCTTCTGTAGAATATTTGGCAATGATTCCAAATCTGTAACGGTCAAACAAAATTAAACTTATGAAGAGATTAGAAAACAAAAAAGAACAAGAGTAAACTTGTCTCTGTGTTTATTTATTACAAGGATAATGCCTCAATTGATGTGTGATATTTGTATCTCCAAATAAAGATCTCAAATTCAATGAGATGGAAATATGGAGCAAAAGATCACCAAAGAAAACAAATATTTGAAAAAAAATGTATCATCAATCACTTCAGGATGTGAACTTATTCTTTCCTCAAGAGGCCAATGTTGAAATCATAAGATTTTCTTCTCAGCCTTTTGACTAGTTTCAACCTAATGTATTTCTAGATCGAACAATAACCCGTACCAAAATTGAACACTAAGAATGAATGCTTATGCTCATGTGATTACTATCACAAGTAAATAAAATCGCATGTCTTACCCTAAAGAAATGTTCATAATGCATTCTAAACAAGCAAAGGGCATCAAGTCAAGCCACAAGAACAATAACAATTACATATTTCATTCAGAATCGTTCTAGTGATATGGAAACACGTTGCCTTTGATCAACATAAAGATGAAATGAGTTCAATCACATCCTCTCACCAACCACCGTTCCAACGAAGGAAGGATAGAAACAGAAAGAAACGATTGACCCACGTGAAATTATAATACTAAAAAATCGAGGGCTTAATTAGAAATAACTAAATTTTAAGGGCCTAAGACTATAAAATCACAATGAAACTCCTCATCTAAGATAAATGTACAAGTGAAATTAACTGGAGTCAATCAGACTGCTATCTCTTCTAAATTAAAAACAGCGACGAAAATTGAACTTAACGAAACAGAAGGGGAGACAGAGAGAGATTACTGGCTTTAAATTCATCAAGGAAGGACATACTGGGGAAGGAGGAAGTTCCAGGCCCAGAATTGAACCCCCAAAGTAATTAGGGTTTGGTTACTTGTTCGTCACTTTGGCCATTTTCTTTGTTTTTCATCACCAGTGATTTCGATTCGTAGATGACGTAATCGACGTTCCGTTTCGGGTGACTCTCACGTGTTGGCCCCTCGGAGGCTACTGGCGTGGATTTATCTGACTGGTTGTGTGCTGTTGAAGATTTTTAGCCAACCATAGCCGATGCATAATTTGATTCCATCAACGATTAGTCGACATAAGATTGATATATTAAAAATACTATTTAATATTAAATATTTATGTCCAAAATAACTTATAAAAGTATAATTTTAAAAAAATATATAAAAACATAACTATTATATTTTTCCCTCAAAAAAAAACTATTATATTTTAGTTTTTACAATAGTTTAATAAGAATTTGTGCTTATATTCCAACAGTTAAAATTAAATAAATTAAAACCTATTTACTTATGCTTGAAACAAAAAATAATTATTTAAATTAACGTTTGAAATTAAACTGAAAAATATAGTATTTAATGTCCATAAAACTTATTTTTAATTATATGAAAATATAATCTTTTAATAAAATTAGTCTTATTTTATAACTAAAACTAAAAAAGGATTTTTAATAATTTTATCTATTAAAATTAACATTAAAATAAATTTAGACATAATAACTATTTGCGTAAACATTTTTATTTTAAAAAAAATAAAATAGTTTTTAAATTTAATGATTTAATTCTTTTTAATTACAAAATTTAATCCAAATATTAATAAGTACAATGAATGCAACTTGAATACCAAATTCAATGATACTTATTTTATTTAATTAAAAATAGAATAATTTTTAAAATAATGAAACTAATATAAAGCATAAAATTTTATTTAAAAAATTCCAATTTGGTTTAATTTTTGAATAAACCAACGTATTTTTTAACTTCGAGTAAATTGAATTCACATAAACTTATCCATCTATATCTCTATCTTTATTTCTATCTCCATCTTTATATCTATATCTTTATCTCTATCTTTATCTTATTCTTTTTTGTAACTTGTAATAACTTTTGGGCACAATCGTCTTTTTATCCCACAATTTTTTAGTGAGCAAAAAGCTCCTCATATAAGTGTTTTCAAAAACAGCGGATTAGGTTCAATCCGCCAACCCAATCAGTTGATTACTTATTATCAGCAGTTTAATATGGTCAAGCAGTCAAATACCTCTCAATCTTTCAAAAAATAGTTAATCAGTCATTTACCAAACAAGGTCATTAATTGAGTAAAAGAATATTTTTTGGTTTAAGAAATCTTATAAAATTTTTTATTCTTTAACTTTTTATTAATTTTTAAAAATTCTTTTTTCTTATATTTTAATTAAAAATATAGAGAAAATATATGCAGTATGAATATTGGATAAATTGATCAAATGTAACTAATAAAATAATTAAACTTAATTGTTAAATTTAATTTAAAATAATAATTTTAATTAATTTTAATTTAATTTATTCATTTGAATTTGAACATAACAACATCAACAATACTTAGTAAAAATCCGCTGAGATACAGAATCTAGGGAGGTCCAATAATACGCAGTCTTACCCGTAACTAGTTGAATGACTGTTTCCAAAGTGTACCTTATTTGAATTTAAAAATTATATTAAATTATAGTATACATAATGTTTAGCAAGTTTTAATCTATTTAAAACCCTTAAAATATCGCAAGTGCACGGGTCGCGAGTGTAGTATAAGAGGTGTCTATCCCTTAAGGAGTTAGTGAACTAATCAAATTTTAAGTTGTTTAAGGCCTAAAAGATAATTAAAATGAAAAGAAAAATTAAACAAAAAAGTAAATACGAGAATATGGAATGATAGAAACAAGAATTCTATATTAAGCAAGGAAATTAAATTGAGCACCACCAATTTGACAATTGAAAATCAACCAAGAAGAATTGACCGATTATGAAGGAGGGGGTTTTATCCTATCATCAATACTAACTTAGTCACTCATGTGTTAATATAGTGTCGGTTCTAGACTATCGAGGGGTGAATTACTCTCTCTCAAGTTATAATCACTAAGCCCTAATTGATAATCCCTAATAAGTCGAGTAACTGAAAATCTCAATTATCGATCAGCCCATAACCTAATTAGTTCTTAAATGTAATCGGGTCTTCACACGGGATCTCTTTCCGTACAAATTACTTATTTGATTATCGAGTTGCTTAACTCTCACTAATCTAACTTGATCATTTTTATTCAATTCACCCTCTCAGTTTATTATCAAAACATGCAAGCATCGCAATTAATCATAACACCTAATCGATCAACATAAAAGATAACGAAATTAACATTGAATCAATTCAAAATCCCTAAAGAGTTTAGAACATCATCCAATCCAAACTCATCATCATCATCACATTCATCGTATATATTCAAAGAAAAGAATGACAAGATGAAATGGAAATGACGTTCGGAAAAGATTGGGATCGTTCGGGAATGTAGCAGTTGTAGTAGCCCACTCCTCTCTCTCCTCTCCTGTCTTCTTTCTTGAAGGTTTTTCAAATGTAGCAAAATGGAGGTTCATTTTAAGGTTACATCTCTTTCCTTTATATAGTTTTTTCAATTAGGGTGACCTTAGGGTATTTTCCAGGCCCGAAAGGTTTGAAAGTCCTTCAAAACTGGAAGTATCCTCGCCTCTATCCGTATACAGGCCATGATCGTGGCCAAGATTTTTGCCTTCGTGGTAGATTATGCCACGTTTGTGGCTCCTTGCACCTACTTCTGTCAAGATCGTGGCCATGGGTTAACTCTCAGATCTTCTCCGTTTTCTACTCCTTACCCTGAAACACTAGCAAACTCATCAAGGCATCTCAAATATATAAAATTCAAGCGCAAAAGCATGCTCTAACCCACAAAATGCTGAAAAACACAAATATCTACTAACTAACACAATTTTAACCTAAACACGCATTAAACAATCAAATTAACAACTGAATATAAACTAAAATACCCCACAAAAACACGATGCAATTTATAACTATTAGATAACATTTTGTAGAGAATCCCATAATAATAGATAGTCCCTTAATTAAGGGATCATCCTTAAAGAGTATCCTTAGCCGTAATATCTAGCTATATTAGGGATATTTCCAAATAAGGAGTCTTCCTAATTAGAAAGACTCCCATAACTATGTACCCTAGCTCTATATAAGAATAGCAGTATCTGTACATCTATTTTATCATCTGAATAAAAGTCAGAAGCTTTTACATGGTATCAGAGCCTCACGCTCTTCCATGAATTATAAGGCTGCAATGGTGGGATCTCGATCTTCATCCCTCGAGACCACCAGCAGCTCTACCCCTCTCTCTAGATCAGGAAACCAACCTGATTCAGTTAGCATTCAACCAGAAAATTCCCTACATATTTCAATCCAGAAGCTGAATGGAAGAAACTACCTAGAATGGTCCCAATCAGCCCGTCTAGTAATCACTGGAAAAGGAAAAATAGGGTACATAACAGGAGCAGTCCAAACTCCAAGACCAGAAGACCCCAATTTTGACCAGTGGAGCTTGGAGAATGCCACGGTTACAGCCTGGCTTATCAACTCCATGGAACCAAGGGTTGGAAGACCCTTTATTTTTCTC
>JAOTBA010000006.1:18977500-18987525 GCA_025629845.1 Erythroxylum squamatum | reverse complement strand
AATTATTTAAATTAAAAATGCCACTATTGGTTGATCAGTAGCACTCATATGATCAACCGATGTCGCTTTTAAAAATTCGATCATTCTCATTATCACTTTAAAAGTAATTCATATGCTCAATAAAAAGGTTAGAAAAAAATTACAGATTAAATACAAGAATCAATAATTAAACTATATGATAGACATGAGGCATAAATTTCAAGAGCCTTACATAGATTGTTAATACTAATCATTTATACTTGTTTTTAGAATAAGTTAAGCTTATGACATATAACAAGATTAGATACATATTCACAACGCAATGCTTGTACAATAACATGATCATAGAGCAAAACAAATTAGTTCTGAGCATAGTAGATCTCTAGAACGTTTACGAGATTGTAAGTTAGATCTTCTAATAATCGAAAACTAGAATGCAAAAGCAATCGAAAACTAGAATCCCATTATATATTTTTAATTGTCTTGTTTAATACAAACCAAAACAGGAGTACAGAAATCGATATAAAATAGAGTTCCAAATATTACCTGACATTTCGTTGGCTTCTGATAGATTTCCAAAACAAGGTAAGAAGAATCTGTAAATTTTTGTATTGCTCTTAGCTGAATGGAAATAACAACACTGGATTTCGAGGACCAGCACCTCCAGCCAATGGTTCACTCTCAACAGTATATGCACACCCTCTCACCTCATTACTAAAGCTTATTTATACTAAGAATCTGTTAGGGATCACAGATTCGGTTAGCTGACAACCAATCATGAGGTTGTCAGCTCCCCCCTCCCCAAATAACATAACATATATCTATATATATATTTGCTATATATGTATATTCATTTTTGTCCCTCTTGTCACTTCTTATTCCTCCTAACATAAACTTGAGTTGTCTTGGCTCTATCAATACTCTCCCCAATCAGCTTCACCTTGTCCTCAAGGTGAAAGTCAGGAAATCTAGCTTTCATGTCTTCGTATAACTCCCATGTAGCCTCGGAAGCAGACTGATCAACCCATTGGATGAGCACCTCCAAATCTGAGCTAGTAGTGATGTTTCGAATGGCTAAAAGGGCGGCTGGATAAACTGGGGTAGCCTTAGGAACTAATAGATAGTCTGGAATATCCATGGTTGTTTCAGCAGTACCCAAAACCTTCCTCAATTGAGAGACATGAAAAACAGAGTGAATTCTAGCTGTTGGAGGTAACTTTAGCCGATATGCAACCGGTCCAATGTGTTGTAGGATCTCAAAAGGACCGAAATACTGCGGGGACAACTTATTATTACTCCTGGTCTCAACAGATTGTTGGCGATAAGGTGCCAATTTAACAAAAACCATATCCCCTACCTGAAACTCCACATCTCTCCTCTTCCCATCTGCTGTCAACTTCATTCTTTGCTGTGCTATCATCAAATGTCGTCGTAGTTAAGCCAAGTTCTGGTCTCTTTCTTGCAGCAAGGTATCAATAGCATCTATAGCAGAAGATTGAATTCTATATCGGGTGAGAGTAGGTGGATCACGTCCATAGAGGACCTTGAAAGGTGTAGTGCCCAAAGTGGAATGAAAAGATGTGTTGTAACAATATTCAGCCCATCCCACCCATTTTGCCCACTGTTGGGGCTGTTTGCTTGTGAAACATCTGAGGTACGTTTCTAGGCACCGATTGACGACCTCGGTTTGTCCATCCATTTGTGGATGGTAGGCTGAACTATACCTCAATTTTGTTCCCTGCATGTTAAACATCTCCTTCCAGAATTTGCTCAAGAAGATTTTATCCCTATCGGACACAATCGAATTAGGATAACCATGTAGTCGCACTACCTCTAGAACAAAAAGATAGGCAACCGATTGTGCAGTGTAGGGGTGTTTTAAAGGAAAAAAGTGAGCATACTTACTCAGTCTGTCCACCACGACCAAAATAATGGAAAAACCTCTAGATTTCGGCAGTCCCTCTATGAAATCCATCGAAACATCTTGCCAAACCTGCTGTGGGACTGGTAAGGGCTGCAAAAGTCCAGCGGGTGACAGTGAGAGATACTTATTCTGTTGACAAATGAAGCATTCAGCCACAAATCGATAAACATCATTTTTCATGCCTTCCCAAAACAACTCATTGGCTAGCCTCTTGTATGTTTTTAAAGCACCTCCATGCCCCCCCATTGTTACTTTGGTGGCTGTCCATGAGAAGAGCTGGTATAACAGTTGAATTTCTTGGGATTACCAAACGATCCTTGTAAAACAAGCGATCTTGGACTAATGTATAGGGGGGGTGTGCTCCACCATCAGCTAAGAGTTCCTGCTTCAGTTTTGACAACTTTGGATCAGCCTCAATCTCTTTAATTACCTGCTCCATGTCCAACGCCCTAATCGCCACTACTGTCATGATTTCCACCTGAGGGGGAACTCTAGATAAGGCATCTGCTACTCTGTTTTCCCTTCCTGCCTTATACTCAATACTGAAAGTATACCCCAGCAACTTAGACAAACACTTCTGATATTCCGAGTGCACCTCATGCTGCTCCAATAGAAATTTTAGGGGTTGCTGGTCGGTTCTAATGACAAATTCTGGCCCAAGAGATAGGAACGCCACTTTTTAACCGCTAGGACAATAGCTAACAACTCCTTCGCATAGGCTGACTTGTGGCGGCTGGAAGTGGACAAAACTTGGCTGTAGTAAGCAATGGGGCGGTTCTCTTGCATGAGCACAGCTCCTATGGCATTGGCTGAAGCATCGGTTTCCAAGATGAAGGGCCGATTAAAATCAGGTAATATTAACACTGGAGCCAAAATCATAGCTTGTTTGAGCTGCTGGAAAGACTTCTCACTCTCTTCAGTCCACTTAAATCCCTCCTTCTTGAGCAATTGTGTCAAAGGCCATGAAATTCTTCCATAGTTCTTTACAAATTTCCTATAATAGCCCGTCAACCCCAAGAAACTTCTCAACTCCTCCACATTTCCGGGTCTAGGCCAATTAATCATTACCTGAATCTTTTTCATGTCAGCTGCCACCCCCTATTTTGATATGATGCGCCCAAGGTATTCCAATGTCTCCTGGCCAAAAAGACATTTCTTACCATTTGCATACAGTTGTTGGGATAGAAGCACCTTTAGGACTGCCCTTAAGTGATTCACATGCTCTTCCTTGCTAGCACTGTAAACCAGGATGTCATCAAAGAAAACTAACACAAATTTCCGAAGATAAGGCTGAAAAACCTGATTCATGAGAGATTGAAACGTGGCTGGCACGTTAGTCAATCCGAAAGGCATGACGAGGAATTCGTAATGCCCCTCATGCGTCCTGAAGGCTGCCTTTTCTATGTCCTCCGTTTTCATTCGGATTTGATGATACCCCGCCTTGAGATCTATCTTCGAAAAGATAGTAGCACCCTTCAATTCATCAAGTAACTCATCTATGATGGGGATAGGGAACTTGTCCACTACAGTCACCTTGTTTAAGGCACGGTAGTCCACACAAAAACGCCACCCTCCATCCTTCTTCTTGACTAACAAGACTGGGCTAGCATAAGGGCTAACACTAGGTTGTATAATGCCCGATTCCAACATTTCCCTCACCAATTTCTCAATCTCGTCCTTCTGAAACTGGGGGTATTTGTAAGGCCTAACCGTGACTGGATTGGCCCCTTGTTGGAGTACAATTGCATGGTTCTTGCTCCTTTCCGGTGGTAGTGTCTGTGGCATGTGGAAAACAACCGTGAACTCATCCAAAACAGCCTGAAAATAGGGGTTAATGGGGTTGACACTCCTCAGCCCTGCTGCTTCCGAAAGGCCTAATTGCAGTAAATACACCGAGTCCTCCTCTGTGATGGTGTGCACCAAACTTTTCAGGTTAATAGGCGTTTTTAAGAGTGTCGGGTCTCCTGTAATTGTAAGGGTTTTATCTCCTTGCTGAACCTCCATGGTCAACTTGCTCCAATCTGTCACCACCTTCCCCAAGTCTGCAGCCATTTAACCCCCAACACCATGTCACAGCTGCCTAACTCCATGGGTAGAAACTCTTCATGAATCACCAATCCTTGCACCGATATCACTACCCCTCTGCAAATCCCTTCTCCCCTAAGCTTCAGCCCATTGCCCATAGCTATCACATACTTCGTTGTTGCTGCCAATTCACAGTTGAGGGAATTCACCAACTCCCATGCGATGAAGTTGTGTGAAGCCCCACTATCTATGAGTATGATCACTTCTCTTCCCTCCAAATCTCCCTTCACTTTCATTGTTTTCGGAAAAGTGAACCCCAAAACCGAACCAGCAGCTAATTCTACGGTTTGTAGTGCCTCCTCCATTTCTTCTTCTTCTTCCAGCTCCTCCTCTGGTTCTTTTTCCTCATCCATGGCCGCCAGAACTTGTAACTCGACCTTTTTGCATCGATGGCCTGGGCTGAATTTTTCATCGCATCTAAAACAGAGTCCCTTGGCCTTTTTATCTTGTAACTCACTCACTGTCAGCCTCCTAAAGCCTCCCATGTTCAGATTTCTACCTCTGTCCATAGTCTTATGCCTGGTGTCCGCAAGGACCCTATTATTAATTGGCTCCTCCCTTCGCTTTTCTGTCCTTGCGCTATCAGTTCTGGACCCCAGATTTCCCCACCGTGCGCCTGCGCCCCAACGGTGCCACCTTAATTCGCTCATTCTTCTAAATTTCTCCTCCAACTGTTGGGCTAACTCCATCATCTCTGCCAGATTCCGAGGTTTAAGAATCTGTACCTCTAATCGTCTCTTCTACCAACCCATTCAGAAATGTGCTCTCAAGCACAGCATCAGGTAACTTCTGAGTTACTAACTTTTTACACTCCTCCCAGTCCACAATAGGTCGACGTCCTTCTACCCATCGGAACCACGTTAATGCTTCTCTAGACTCATCCCAACCAATTTCATCTTCTCTGCCTCCGAAAACCTCCCTACTGAAAAAAATCGCTCCACACGGTAGATCCACCCATCGGAATCATCACCGTTGAAGATGGGCATTTCAATCCGTCGGGCGTGACAGTCCCGCTGGAAGTCGCCATGTCGCGCGAACCCCAGAGGTGGGTCGGTGCGCTGGCTGGCCCCATTCCGCAGCTCGTTGCTCTCGTAGTGCTCCTCCGGCTCCAGTGGTTCCTTCCCCAGTTCTCTCCTCCGACTAGGTTCAGGCGGATTCTCTTCGGGTCGGGTGTCACCCATTTTTTCCATGCCTTCGTCATTTCTTCTCCATGTCTGCAATACCGACATCATCATGCTCTTTATTTCGGACCGCAATCGTTCCCCCATTTCCCTATTAACATTCTCCATTTTCTTCTGGAGCTCCGAACTATGGTCTTCCAGGTGCCTCTGCCACTCTTGGTTAGAACGACTGAGTTGCTTCTCAAACTCTTGGTGAGCCTGACTAATCGACCTTTGTATCTCCTCCCCATCTCTTCGCCTCTCTTCTCGAAGAAGCTCCAAATCCTTCTCAATGCCTTCCAGCCGATTATTTGCCTTTTTTGCAGCCATTCTCGAGGATCAACTGCTCTGATACCAGTGATAGATTTCCAGAACAAGGTAAGAAGAAATCTATAAGTTTCTGTATTGCTCTTTGATTGAATGGAAATAACAACACTGGATTTCGAGGACCAGTACCTCCCGCCTAAGGCTCACTCTCAACAGTATACGCATACTCTCTCCTCGTGACTAAATCTTATTTATGCTAAGAATCTGTTAGGGAGCACAGATTCGGTTAGGCTGACAACCAATCATGAGGTTGTCAGCTCCCCCCTCCCCCAAATAACAGAACACATGTCTATATATATATATTTACTATATATGTATATTTATTTCTGCCCCTCTGCTCATTTCTTATGCCTCTTAACGTAAACTTGAGTTGGCTTGGCTGTCCTGGCTCTATCAGAAAGTTGATAAAAGGAACACTTATCCTCGAGAGATTTTCACCGCTGACCAAAATTGATAGAGGCTTTGGCAGAACTACAACTGGGCAGATTATGAGCTTTTGATTTTGCTCTACGTCTGGCATTTTAGCATTTATTATGCATCATATAAACGTTTACTAATTTGGAATCGCCTTATCTGTATCTGATAGATGATCTCTGTAGAATGTCCCTATCTGCAAATTGCAGGTGCCCTGCTGCAATTAGTTATGGGAGAAATAGATATTTACTTTTGAATGTGGTTCTCTTCTGATACAAACCCTTCTCATGATGCTGTTACACTGGTTGCTTAATATTTCTTTGGCCTACGTTCTGAATGTCTTCTTTTGTACTTGCGTCCACTGTAAGTTGGAGAGACATGCACTATCAATGGACAATCAGGAATATGTTTAGATACCAAAAATGAATTACTACTTGGTATAAACAGACATGGAATCGATGTCTATATGTCCAATGTTGATTTGACGAACAACTGCACACTTTTTGTGACGGGCTGTGCATGTTTGGAGTTAGATTGAACGCTGGCCCTCTTATCTGCTTGCAATTCCAGCCATGGGGGTTGAGAATATTACTTTCTGGGAGTGTTTGTTTGGTTAGAGTAGACTTCTAGCTCGTTCAATCGGAGCACACTTCTCAATAACGCAAAAGAAACTTGAATGTCTAATGAAAAGTGTACACAGCATTATCTTTTACACATATTAATAACTAGTTAGGAAAGTATTAACCTTTAGAAACATGTCAATTAGAGAACAGGTTAATAATGGGAGATCTATGCAAGAAATTGGAAGGTGAAATGAAAAAGATGAATGATGATATCTGTGAGAAAACCATCTATATGTTACATTTAATGACTACGTGGTGAGATGGTTTTTAATATAAATAATAACAAAATACATAAATCTTTATAAAAGATGTTTTGAAAGTCTTAGAATTCTTTGCACAATTATAACGTATAAGTAGGATTCAGATAGAATTTTTATATCGAATCTGTATGGTGAAATTGTCTTTTAATAAGCGTTTGCATTTTTTTAAAGGATCTTCATATTTAATTTATGAGATTTATAAGGAAAAAGTATAATGTTTATTAATTTTTTCTATATTAATGTTCAATCGTAATAACTATGAATAATTTAGGGATAATATTCAAATGCAATATTAATTTTATAATTATAATCTCGTTATATTTTTATTTGCAATATATATGTTATCAAATAAATTTTCGTGTACAATACATTAGTTAATTAAATAAAGAATGTTTTTAATTAGTTATGTCAAAAATTATAACTAATTAATTGCCTCTAAGATATAAACTAATATTGGCCTGTGTAATGTAAAAAGAGGAGGAATTTTTACATAACTAATGTTCTAACAATTGAAGGAGAATAACTTTCTCAAACAATTCATAATCATTGTTCATACATTCTAAGAATAGGAAGCAATTAATCTATGGTTTAATATAATATGACATCATTCATCAATAAAAAATATGACATCATTTTCAATGTAAAGCGACTCAATATCCTCCCATTAAACATTTTTTCAGTGGGGCTATAAGGAGCATTAAGATGATATTTTATTTAATATAATAGTCTTTAGTTCATTTTATTGCAGTAGCAAATTAAATCAGGTGGACATAGGGCAATGCTTTTATTTCTACAGCAGCCATTAGGCATAGGCTTAGCAAATCAGCTTAGGCCTGACTTAGCTTAAAGTCAACGTATCAGGCTCGAGTTGAGCAAGACTAGCCTACCTCCTAGAGTGCGAATCAAATCCAATTTGAAACCTGATATGCTCGAAATAAATTTGATTAATCCAAACTCACTTGAAATGTCTAAAACAACAACATCATTTTAGAATGTGAATCAGGTCGTTCAGACTGGCCTCCAAGCTTGGGTCAGCTTTGAAGTTTGGTCAATCTAAGCATAGATCGTTGCAAATGGAGCTAAACTCATTTTGCCATCTCGACAAGCCAATAACAACTATGGCTTCATAAGATGTTCGAAGAACACATGTTTGAAAATGAGTTTAGGTGCTTTAGAATGGGAATTTTTGAAATAGACTTGAGTATTCAAAAACACATATAGGTGTTCGAATAGTAAGGAAGAGAGACCAAACAGGTTTTTGGGAAAAATTAAAATAACCAAGTCAAGTGGGTGGGTATATCGAGATATTGTTGGATATTTGGGTAGAGTTATTTCATTATTTTATTACTAAAAGTGATTTCACGAGATAATAACGATGCTGACGATGATAATAAAATATAATACTAATACTAATAAATTGAATGTTAGCCCTCTTATCTGTTTGTAATTACAGCCACACGGGTTGAGAATATTACTTTGTTTGGGTAGAGTAGACTTCTAACTTGTTCAATTAGAGAACACAACTCAATAATGCAAAAGAAACTTGAATGTCTAACGAAAAAGGTAGAAAGCATGATCTTTTACACATTTTAATAACTAGTTGGGAAAGCATGATCTTTTACACATCTTAATAACTAGTTAGGAAAGTATCAACTGCTTAAGAAAGATGTCAATTAGAGAACAACTTAATAATGGGAGATTTATATAAGAAATTGGAAAGTAAAATGAAAAAGATAATGATGATATTTGTGAGAAAACTATTTATTTAATTTATATTATACTTAATGACTACACAGCAAGATGGTTTTTAATAAAATAAATTATAAATAATATCAAATACATAAATCTTTATATAAGTTGTTTTGAAAATCTCAGTTAAAGAATCCCTTACACAATTATTATAATGAAAATTTTTATAGGCTTACAAGTAATATTTGAATAAAATGTTTATATCAAGTCTGCGCAGTGGACTTGTTTTTTTAATAAGCATTTACATTTTTTAAAGTATCTTTATATTTTAATCTATGAAATTTATGAGATTTGTTGTTTCTTTTATAAGGAAAAAAATAATGTTTTTTAATTTTTCGCTCTATTAATGTTCAATTGTAATAGAGTAATGACTATGAATAATTTAAGGATAATACTTAAATGCAATGTGTATCTTATAATTATGTTTTCTTCATATTTTTATTTGCAATAGATATGTTATCATATAAATTTTCTTATACATTAGTTATTTAAATAAACATGTATAAGATAAAGAATGTCTTTAATTAGTTACTACTACTTATAAATAGTAGTAGTAGTAGTAGTAGTAGTAGTAGTAGGAGGAGGAGGAGGAGGAGGAGGAGGAGGAGGAGGAGGATGAGTAATTATAGCCTGAATTTTAAAAAATGACAATAAAATGCTTGAACTTTCAATTTTTTTTCAATTCTAGCCCGATGTTAGTTTCTCCGTTATGTTTGCCGACATGGCATGTCACGTGTCTAGAAACTCTAATAATTACTACACGTCAACAGTGGTTATCATAAAAAATCTTGATTAATGAAACAACGTTGTTTAATCACTTTAGTAAACAACATTGTTTTTTTAAAATGAGCTAAGCCCCTTTCGTTTTTAGTTTGCAAAACTCAACTTTGACCTAACCTGATTATGAACTCTCACCTCTCACCTCTTCGTTTAGGTCACATTCTTTTTTCTATATTTATCTTTTTTTTCAGGTGATTTTCGAGCCATGGATTCAAGTAGTACTAGTAGTATGCAATCATTAAGTGATAGTGATGAAGAGTATGACTCAAGGCCACCGAAGCATCACTTCCGACGTTCTTAGGACCCTCTGGTCACTTTGACCACTTGTCAAACATACAACAATCTTCTCCTCTCTTCGATCCATCTCCAAATATTTGTGGTGCTTGTTGACCAAGTTTTATCTAATATTAAACCCTTAATATTTCGCAAGTATACGAATCATAACTTGTTGAGCCCCATTTTCGAAGCCCAACAATTGCTCCAAATATCATAAACATAAGACGAGCCAACTATCCAAAGTCAAAAAGCGTCAACATATAAACAATTGCTCCAAATACCATAAAGAATGTCTTTAATTAGTTACTACTACTTATAAATACTACTAGTAGTAGTAGTAGTAGTAGGAGGAGGAGGAGGAGGAGGAGGAGGAGTAATTATAGCCTGAATTTTAAAAAATGACAATAAAATGCTTGAACTTTCAATTTTTTTTCAATTCTAGCCCGAT
>JAOTBA010000006.1:18951915-18977400 GCA_025629845.1 Erythroxylum squamatum | reverse complement strand
AAGTGTTACTTATCAAATTAAGAATCATAACATTTTAAGATATAATGTTACCGTAGATAGGTATTTTATAACATATTGTCAAAAGTGTTACTGTCTAGTGTTACTGTATGTTATTTTTATTGTAATGTTATGATCCAACTTGAGGGGAAGTGAGGGCCTGATTTGGATAATATACGTGGATAAATATAATCTATTAGATTGCATAAATATATAAGGATAAATATAACATGTTAGACGAGATAAACATAGGAGCCTTTTAGAGCTTTTCTTAAAATAGAATTCTATCTAAAGTATAATTATATCTCAATATATTGTTTCCATATGAGAAAAGAATATATTGCAATTTTTATTTACCCTAAAATATCATTGTTTTACATGAATTTCGTGGGTAATGAGACATGAGACCATAAATTTAGGGCTGGCAAACAAAAGCGGTGTATTTTAAGTATTATCTATAAAGGATAAGGATCCAGTCAAATACTTACTAGGCAAAATACTGTAGCTGTTTGTACGTGACGGGTGTCGGCATATTTATCCATACAACGAGCATGCGCGCTAGCACTTGCTTGCTTTAATTTTGTGAAGTTCGCGAGTGTAACCAGTTTGATTTTGGACCTACTAGATCTCACGAAAAGGTGGTGATGTAATTTATTATTTTTGGACTTTAGGTCCAAGACAAACTCCCCTCCCCTGGAGAGGTTGCTTCCACGTAATCTATTTATATAGGGACCCAAGTGGCTTTGTGCACAATAGGGATATGGATGTTTAAATTAGTGAATAAATTATATGGATGTATATCTCGAGGATCGGCCAACAAAACTTTACTTCAATCTAATCCTGCACTTTAAGAAGTGGGACGCGGACTAAAATAGTCATCCAAAGCGTCCTTTTCCATCAAAAATAAAGAGACAGATGCTTCAATGCCTTACCAATAATTGGATGGATCAGTATAAAATTGAAGAGTTACACGTTTCGGTGAATTTGTGATTGTTAACATCTTTGTTGTTGTCTTCTTCTCTAGTCGTAAGTGCAATGGAAATGAATCATCGTGATGGACCAGTGAAAAGTATTATCGATATACTTCCCTGGTCTTGGCAATCACCGTCTATTCTGGAAGGGATAAGACGAAAAAATCATATCTTCATTCAAGTCACCGAGTCTCAGGCTAAATTTGACCTACCGGTTCTTGGAAACGAGGTACATATACCAAGATGAGGCACTATGATTTAGAATCATTATCAGTTCTGAGTAGTGCTAGTGCTTCAACCACAGGAGATAAAAAGATGATTAGTTGTGTTCCCACCATATGGCAATAGCTTACGGAATGGCTTACAAAGAGGCATTTTATTGTTATTGTTAAAGCATTTCTTATCAAATCGTATGTAATGTTAAAGCTATTACATTGGTACTACAGTAATTCTTTTAATCATATTTTCAGTAATTAGTTTCAAATGTTAATTGATAAATTTAACTTAGGTGTGAGTTTATCCATCTAAAATAATTTATTGACTATTAGAATTTTACAATGGGCCTACGGGCTCACACGAGAAAGAAAGTTAGACCACATATAAGTCTAAGTGAGATTTCATCCTAAAACCAATTGGTGATAGGTGGACTAGCCCACTAAACTTATATGTTGATCTTCTTTCCTCTCTTTCTCCAATGTGGGACAAACTCCCACTCTTATATTTCAACAAGGTTTATAAGAATAAGGCTTATAAGGAGGGGTAGTTTGGTCATTTGGCTTCATTAAAAGAATAAAAGAAGGCTTGTGTGTGTTAGGAGAAGGGAGGAACGAAAATTAGAAGAATAAGAAGAGAGGAGAGACTTCGGTGAAGAGAAGAAGAAAGAAGAAAGAAGGGAAAGATTTAGGTTTTATCTTTTCTTGATTTTCAAGTGGGATTTCAAGAGTTTTTCGAAAAGGAAAAGGAAAGGGAAAGATTTAATCTTCCATTAGAGCCAAAGAAGCAAAATCGTGGGAGGAGTTTTTAAGGTAAGTTGTTTAAAATCTTTTGAAATTTTTGATGGGTGTTGGTTTAGATAGCTTGAAAATATGATGGGTTTGAGTTTTCTAAGATGAATTTTGGTGATTCATGGTATGAATTGTTCAATTTTGGATGTTTATTAATTAGGGAATTTTTGCCTTAGAGAAAGGAAATTAAGTGAGGCTATGGAACCAAGGCAATGGGAGAGGCTTTGAACAAGTTACAAGCATGGATATGAGGTGGGTACCATGTTTATAATTTGAATTATAAGCTAATTATGTGTTTTCGAAAAATCAAGAAAGAAAGTATTTTCGAATTTTATTGTTTCCGAATGATTTTGAAAAATTGTTACAAAGGTTAAATTCATTGTTTTAAATGATTTGATAAATTGATAAAATTTCTGAAATTCATTATTTATGAATGAATTGATAAATTATGAAAATTGTTAAATTCAATGTTTTCGAATGATTGGATAAATTGCTACAATTGTTTCGGGCAATTTAATAAAATGATTCAATTGTTACATTCATTGATTTTTGAATGATTTGATAAATTGAAGTAATTATTAAATTCATTGTGTTTGAATGTTTTAATAATTGCTATAATTGTTGCATTCTTGAATGATTGAGAATGTGTTATGTGAATTGGATTGATTTTGTGAATTTTTGAGTGTAAATGTGTCTGATATGACATGATCATGGAAATTAAGTTTTTGAAATGCGCCTTCGGGCAATCTGATTTTCAAGTATGAACATATCTGTTATGTGGGTTTGGTTAGGTCCCATAAGATGGTCAAGTGCACTTGTCCTGCCCGCTAGCGGCATTGGAGTTCCTTTTAAGGACTCCCATAAGTTCACGGCTACACTGGACCGCTATGCGGGAAGGTGTAGTACGTTCTGTTCACGGCTACACAGGACCGCTATGCGGGACTGTGTAGTACGTTCTGTTTCCTGGACCGATCCAAACCATTTCTGATGTGTTATGTGTTTTTGTTTCTGTTAATAAATGTGATGCATTCATGTTCTTAAATTGTTCATGAATTCTTTGATAAATTGAGAAATTTTGAAAAATAAGCATTTGATGAATTTTTCTACTGTGAAATTTTTATAAAATGGCAAAAGTTTTTGAAAAATGATTTTTGCTTATTTTTCGATTTATAAACATGTTATCCACGAGCTGTAAAGCTCACCCCCTTTCATCCCCATCTCCAGGTCATCATGATGGAGATCGGATGAAAGAAAGACAAGACGTTCGTCCGTCATGTTTGTGATTGTATTTTTGTTTAAATTGGATTATTGTAAAAATGAGGGCTTAGGCTTATGTTGTGTATTTTGGAGATTTTTGTATCTTTGTATTTTAGTTTATGAAATTGATGTTGTATTTGTGGCTTGAAAATGCCACTATTATTTAGTGATGCATTTAGCTTGGAATGATGTAAATGATTTATAAATTGGTATAAGGACTTTGAATTATGGATTTTGCGTATGGAATTGGAATGTAAACTTGTGTATGGTTATGGCATGTAGATGATTTGAATATGAATGTGACTGTATATGATTATGATTTGATTGCGTTTGGATTCCGGACGGGAGGTCCGATGAATTTGAGGATTGAGAATTATTGAAGTGCTAGGGGTATATGAATGTGTTTGTTTGTGTTGGGATTCCGGACAGGAGGTCCGATGTTTGTTATGGTTGGATGAGAATTTAGAAGTGTGTTTGAAATCGTTTGCAGGTTTTGGGATTTTAATAATACAGCCGTTATGCTGCCCAATTTTTTTTAACTTCTATTGTTTATGGTATGGATTGGTGATATATAGACATGTGTGCGTCTTGATGGCAAAAGAAAAAGAAAATAAAAATGAAGCGATGTTAATTAAGGTATGATTTGTTTATTTATACCGATACGGATTTGGTTTAGACCGATTGTCTTAGAGTTTTCCAACGCGATGTTTTTGTAAAATATTTGCGTTACCGGATGTCGGATTTTGACCTTCAACGAGTTTGAATCGTTTTGGTTTCTTTGATTTCGAGCCTTTCAATTTCTTTGGCTCCTTAAGATTTCGATTTCCTTTCGTTTCTGCTTTATGACTTCCAATTCGATTTGTGTTTCGCATTTAGTTTGGCCCACTTTTGGGTTTAGGATCCGTTCTTTTGTTTCGCTTTTCGTGTCCATTTTTTGTTTTTCCAGTTGGGGTCTGGATCCAAAATCGGGTCTCAACAAATTCTACCCAGATCGATACAGTTTTTTCTTTAAGTTCAGAACACAATTTCCACACCTATGAACTTGCAAAATGTAATATCTGTTCATATCAATTCAGCCACTAAATACTTTTCGTTAAACTCTTGAATCCCACCTCAAATGAGTCATCCCATAAAACCTTTCCAATCTCTAACATCCTATTCTAAAACCAACAACAATTCGCAATCTCAACGAAGAAGCATATGCATACAAACATTCCACTTCCACACTCATCATACTCAACCTTTAAAAAGACATATTCATATACCAAATGAAATCCTCAATTTCACATTCTCATTTCTAAGCAAAGTAAATATTTGAAAAAACTTTATTTACATATCAATATACACATCACAAACTTAAAAAAAATACAAATGGATGCTCAATGTTTGGCATGCTTAACAAGTTATAAACTAGCTTAGTACAAAAGCTAACTATCTCGGAGTTGTCCAATTGCCTTGAAAGGATCGCTAATCTTCTCGTTCTACACCTGAGGAGGGAAAATGATGGGTTGAGCTACCCAGCTCAGTGGCTAATATATTTATAGCCATTGGCGATGAGCCACACAATCAAACATATATGCATCTATTCATATAAGCATACTCATCTTATCTTGATCCAACAATGTAAGTTTAACATTCATAACTCATAAATCAATACCTCATCACATAAAACATATTGGATGTAATTTACCATCGAAGTGTAATACACAATCTGCATCATACTTAACATATCAAAATGCAAATGCACAAACAAATGGCTCGAGGGTTCGGTGAAACAAAACGGAAAAATCGAAGTTTACCTCGTGAACGAAACGGGTCCACTTTTCGGATCTCGTGGGCCACAAGCGGGTAGCCAGGAGAAGGCTTTACGTTGACGAGCACATGACTACGAAACGGTTCCTCTCTCGCCCAAAAATAATCAATTTTCATGCTCAAATCAAACATTCACAATTTCGTAATCTCGTACTTTTCTTCTTTCCATTTAATCAAAATGCCATGATACAAGGCATAGCATAACAATGCTCACAATTCTATTCTTATCTAATGTCATACATTATGAAGCAATTTCCACAACATAACATTTCAAAGCAAGCCATTTAGCACACAATATACAAATAATGCAATTTACTCATTACACAATAACTATAAATAAATTACCCACCTTATAACTCTTGAAAATCCAAATTCAATTTGTGCCCTTCCTCTTGCCCTTGGGTAGGTTGTTCTTGATTTTCCTAAAACAACCAATTTTTCCTTTTCAATTCCAATTCAATAAAACCCTAAAACTTCAAAAATCACAGCCAATGAAATCAACACAAATCAATCTCAAACCTAACCTACCCATAGACCATCTAGGTTAGAAAACCTAAAACCTAGCTTAGAAACCCTAAAATCAAATGGGTTCTCTCAAATCGTCTTCTTCTAACACCACACCCATTCTCTCTCTAACTCTTTCTCTAATAAAACAAGAAGAAGAAGATAAACTTACCTTGTCAAGCTTGATTTCTCCTTCTTTCTTCTTCTTTTCTCTTCTTCCTTTCTTCTCTCCACGACTCTCGCCTTTTCTCTTCTTCTATTTTTCACGACATCCTCTCTCTTCTTCTTCTTATTTCAAGCCCATTTATTTAGTCTTTCTTCCAATTTTTCCCCTCATTAAGCTTGTCCTTCCCATTTTACCCTCCTTTGGTCTTTTAAACTCACATCTTATACTTCTAACTTCTTAACTAATTATCATGGAACAATTGAAGGAATTTGCTAACACTTCCTTTTAGAAAAATAAGAAAAATGTTCCTCATTGTCTTATTTTTCTAATGACACCAAAATCATTCAATTTGGCTTAAAAATCTGAAAGTTATATCTCGAACATTTCCAAACTATTCTTATACTGAAACAATATTCTGTGCTCAACTTTCATCCAAAAATTGAAACTCTTAGAGACTGAATTAGAGCTCGATTCATCATATAATTTGTATCCCTATTTCTCTAGTTTAATCCAAATCAAGAATCAACTCATTTCGATAATTAGAGAAAAAGTTATGGTCAAAACATCGAAACATGCTCAATAAACATGTTCCATCTACATTTTCCAACTTTTAACTTCCCACATTTCATATATAATAGTTCTAACTTCTAAGGAAAGTTTGGGGTCCAACATAACTCATAGTAATTAAGGTGTCAATCTCACGAGGAATTAGCTAAAACTAACTGAATCCTAAATTTTTCTAAGGTTGTAAAACATTATTTAAATGAAAATAAAAATAACTAGAAAATTAAGCAATCAAGTATAAGTTGAATGAAATTAAAATTCCAAAATTAACACAATTAAATTGAATAGAGCACTATCAATTTAATAAATGAGATATCGCAATAAAAAAAGATCAATAAATTATGAGAACATATGATTCATTCTATCGTCTTGTTGCTAACTTAAACACTTTTGATTAAATCAATATCGATCCTAGATTTCCGAAGGGTTCATTATTCTCTCTCAAGATCTAATCATTTAACCCTAATTGATAATTACTAATTGATTATGAAATTCTAATTTTGCAGTCTCTCAATTAACAAAACAATCTACATCATTAATTAGTTTTTAAGTGATCTATTAGATAATAGGGTCCTCATATAAGATCTCTCTTTGTATAATTATCAATATGATATTTATGTGATCTATTAGGTTGGGTAATGAGAATTAGGTTGTTAATTCTCATTACCCAACCTAATAATGTTACTATCAATTTAATCTCTCAATTTATTATCGCAGTATACAAAAACCACAAATATCACAATACCCAAACATTTCACTGACATTAAAAGCAATTAAGTCATAAAATGATTCAAGAATAAATCCCACAATGAAATTAGAACATCATTAACAACATGTTCAACATTCTCAAACCCAAGTCATACCTCAAGACGAAGTAAATAAACAAAAGAAAGTAGAAAAGAACTTGAAATGGCTGGGTTAGAGTGGCTGGATAGCAGTTGCAAATGCTCCTTTTATCTTCTCTCCTTCTTGCTCTTCCTTTTGTTCTTTATCAATTTGGAAAATAGAGGCCAGGTTTAATTTAGGTCATTTAATGTTCTTATAAAGTTTATGGGTCATTTAGGGTAAACTTTAGGTTTTATCCACGTCAAAATGTGCAAAAAGACCCTTAAAATATCAAAACAGAAGGAGATCCTCACGTCTACTGAGCGTCTGTCACCTAATGAAAATTGCCTTCTTTCACGATTGTGACCTAGTGAACATTGTCTTATGTTACGATTATAACAAGGGTGTCACTATCATGACCCTAGCCTTTTGTCTGAGCTTTCTCCAACTGCTTTTAATCTTCTTCATCTAAGTTCATACTCTAACAAGTGCATCAAAACACCTCATAACACTAAAAAACACTAAAAAACATAAACACACAATCACATTAACATAATTCTAAACCTAAACATGCACAAATCATCTAATCAACACCTAAAAACACATTAAAACACCAACCAAAACATAATGTAAACTACAACTATCAACATCCTCACACTTAAACTTTTGCTTGTCCTTAAGCAAAAAAAAAAAAAAAACTCAAACAAAAACATATACATTCATGCACATTCAATAATGATACAATGGCATCTAACTTCACAAAACTAATTTAAATTCAATCAATAATCAACCAAGTTGTTCCAACATATTAACTTATGCAATCTATGGCTAAGCACTTTGGATTAAATATACATATTAATCAAGACCTCAACATCATATTCATTCACCTTAGGCAATTGTACACATACATTGACAATAGTATTTAATCAAAATTGCAACCATCACTAAGTAATTTTTTATGAAAATTTTTGCTAGTTTCAAAGTTTGATAGGATTTATTTATCAAAACACCATTTTGTTCATTTTCTTTAACGTGGACCTAGTCTTTTGACGCGAAGGAAAACATTTGTGATAAATGTACCCCAATTACTTAACTAGGTCACATTTTATTAATAGGCTTGGTTGGAATGCCATTCTAGCCTTTTGACGCGAAGGCAAACTTTTGTGAAGAATGTCCCCTGAAAAATCAGCTGTCACTCAACTGGTACTATTTCTATTTATAAACTAAAGGCTAGTGGAATAGTTATTTATTAAAGTTACACACTTTTTTTTTCACATTTCACATAGCCTACCTCATTTCTTTTAGCTAATCATCCTCTTGAAAGGTTACTAATGATGCTACTTATTCAATTGACTTATAATTATAAATGGATGTAATAAAATTTTGAAGTTGAACGAACTAGCGTTATATCCTAATTAATATGCATATTCAACCAAAGATACTTAGAACACAAATTTCACAAGCTAATATGTCTTTACTTTATGTTCAAAGCTAAACTAATTCCACCAAGTTATAACCATCGACGCATTTACACAATTCACACTTATGCTACACTTCATGTAACCCTAAACAAAAACTAATAACTTGACATGCAAAATTCATATTAATGATGGCAATAACAATGCAAACCTCGCCACACTTGGACAACAAATTGTCCTCAATGTGAAGAGAACAAGCAACACATAAGGAAACTAAAAATGACAAGAAAAACAAAACAAAAGGAAAAAGAAAGGTTAGAGCATGAACCCGTTACAGTGATTGAGGTGGTGACAGTGTTGTTATCAAAGACCAAAGTGAAGACATTCCCCCAATTTTCCTTTTCATCATCTTCTGTTCCTTTAGTTGACTCCTAAGCTTGCTTCCCTAACTTATAATCAATTTTAAGAAAACAAGAAAATTAGCAATCCAAACTATTTTAAGAACATGAAAATTAAAACTTAATTACTAGAATTCAAAACAAACCTAACTACATAACAATTGTAATATGACTACTGAACATGCTAAGTTACGGTCATTAGTTCCTTCAAAACCCAATCAGGATCAATTATGAGTGGCTTGCTTCCACCTATTTTGGTCAATATCAGTTTAATATCTTGTAAATAAGCTACATGTTGTGAGATAATCAAAAGGACATAATTAATCAAATCAAGAAAACCAGGTAAGTTCAATAATGCCCGTTTAAGTAACAAACTGTCAACAAAATAGGGAATAATAAAACTCCCTGAATCATCTATCGAATTCAAAAGTTTGACTTCTAAGAAGGTGAATTGTTCTCTTTCTTCCTCAATCACCTTCGTCTCGTCTTCTTCTTCCGCTTCATGAACAGAGACGTCTGTATCTTCTTCAACCTCTATCTTCGTGGTCATTTGTTCATCATTCTCTTCTTCATCAGCTTCTTCAACAGAGACTTCCTTATATTCTTCAAACTTAATCTCCATTGTCATTTGTTTTTCTTCCTCTCGCTCCTTTAAAGATTTGACTTCATCAATTCTTAGGAGCGAGCTACCTTCATTTGGATTCTTTAATACCTTATTCATGTTAAATTCCACTTGTTCATCTCTAATTTGAAGGATGAGGTTGTCTTTATGGACATATACCAAAACTTTTCTAGTGTTCAAAAATGGTAAACCAAGAACTAGCATACAATTTTGATCCTCTTCAAAGTGTAGCATGATGAATTATAAACTTGTCCACTTTTATAGGCAAATACTCCACCAAGCCTAACAATTTCTTTATCAATTGATCTAACAAATGAATATGCATAAATGTTAGCTTTATATCTTTTAGCCCTAGTTTCCTAAAAGTCGACAAAGGAATAAGGTCTATACTTGCGCTTAAGTCACATAAACATTTCAAAATCTCTAAATTACCAACTATACAGGGTATCATAAAGCTCTTTAGATCTTTCAACTTTGAGGGCATATGGTTAGTAATTAAGGAGTTACAAGTTTTTGTCATGGCTACTGTCTAGTCATCCTCCCAAGTTTTCTTGTTAGATAATATGTCTTTAAGGAATTTCGCGTACTTGGGCCAACGTTTCCACACTTTCACAAAAGACAAGTAAATTTGGCATTTCTTTAGCTTCTCCACGAACTTTGCAAATGGTACATCTAATTCGTTCTTCTGAAGTCTTTGTGGAAATGGTATTTTTGGTGAGTAAGATGGAGGAAGAGTATAGGGAGGGTCCACATTATTTTCTTCATCCTTTTTTTTCTTTTGGTCTTCTACACGGTAGGTCTTAACTTGCCTTTCCGCTAGTTCTTCTGGCTCTTTCCCACTCCTAAGTATGATAGCCTTACATTGCTCTCTTAGATTTACTTCCATGTTGCTCATAAAGTTTTATTCTCTTCTTTTATAGAATTCATCGAAAAGTTGGTCCATTTGAACTTATAGGTTGTGTATAGAAGAGGCATGATCTTCTGTTACATGCTCAAACTTCCCTTTCAGTCTCTTCTGGGCCTTATCTATGCTTATGAACTTGTTTATGATCTTGTCCAATTTTGAATCCCATGAACTGGACTCATCTTGCTAAAATCCTAGTAGGTATTGATTTCACATTTGAGTCCTTTCTTTGTTATACCAAAAGAAATTTGGGTGGTTCTACTACCCCAAATTGTATGTATTCAAATAAGGATGATTACCTTCTCGACCAAATTGTGCTTCATTGAAGTTCAATTGCTCCACATTATTGTTTGCCACTAGGAAGTAATCAGCTATAACTGAATTGCTTTGAATGGAGAGAACGAGGCGGCTGTCAGGCTACTCAATTCCTTGGTGAGGTTGTCAATTTTAACCTGCAATGCTACCACTAAATCCACCATAACCATTCCTTCTGGATCTACGAAGGCTGACTGCTATTTATTTTGTTTGTCCAAAGACAACCATTGTTTGCCATCTCTTCAAAAAAAATGTTTGTAGCTTCCACTGGTGGTTATGAAATTCCTTAATGATAGGCATTGAACCCTGGACTCATAAAGTCTATATGGGTCTTTTGCTTTATATGATCGTTCTTTTTATCTCTTCTTAGCATTTAACTTTTCAGATTCTTCATTGTTGTCTTATGATGTTCAAATTGATGTGTCTTCTACCTTGTGCCCAAGCTTCTTTCTCTTTTTTTTTTAAATTTCTTTTGACTGGGTACCATAATCATAAGAAAGGGAAGTAATTCCTTAAAACAAAGGAATTCAAAAAGTCCTAAACGAATTTCCTGTTGGTAAAGACGTTCCAGATTTAATTTCCTTACCACTTCTCAAAGTCATTGCACTTACATTCTCCTTAGGATTCACCATCATTTGGGAAGGTAATTTTCCTAATTTTTAGGCTTCCAATTTACTCATCGAGGTCACTAATTGAGTGATCTAATTTCCTAAGTTTTGAAGACTTGCCCTTATTTCCTGTTGAAATTGTTGAGTATTGTTAAAAAATGCCTTAACAATTTCAACTAAAGACATTCCTGTATTTGAAGGTTGAGGTTGAGTATATATAGGGACTTAAGGTTGTTAAAAATTGTAAGGTTGATACCATTGTTAGCCTCCTTGATTTACATAGCTCAAGTTTGGATGATCCCTCCATCTTGGATTGTAATGATTGGAATATGGGTCATATTTTCATTAAGGTTAGCCAGGAAATCCCCATATCGCATTAGCTTCTTGAAGAGAGTCTTGTTGCAGTGTAGGACACATATCCGTAGGAAGTCCAGAGAGCATATTCTACATACGCTTACCGATTATAATTGACTTACAATCATTTGACGAATTAGAGCTGTTAAATCTAAAATTTTATCCTCAAGTTGTTTGTTACTTACCTCATTTACGCGCTTAACAACTTCATCTATCCTTATCCCAAATTGTTGAGAATTTTCAACCATCATTGATATCAATTGTCTGGCTGTCTTAGGTGCTTTGTTTACCAAAGCTCCTCCATTAGTTGCATTAACCATACTCAGATCTATTGACAATAGTCCTTTATAAAAATATTGAATCAACAATTGGTCATTAATTTGATGATGTGGACAACTGGCACATAACTCCTTAAAGATTTCCTAATATTCATATAATGTTTCTCCCTTAAGTTGTGTTATCTCACATATCTCCTTTCCGATATTCACTACTCTTAATGCAGGAAAGAACTTCTCTAGTAACATTCTTTTAATCTTGTTCCATGTTGTCACTGAGCCAGGTAGAAGATAATATAGCCAATCCTTTGCCTTATCTTTTTAATAAGAATGGAAAGGCCCTGAGATTAATTTGTTCTTCTATCACCCTTTGTGGTTTCATTCCAGAACAGACAACATGAAATTCCATAAGGTGTTTATGCGAATCTTCACCTGTAAGGCAACAAAAACTAGGAAATAAGTGAATCAAACCATATTTCAATTAGAAATCTACCTCAACATATAGAAATTGTATGCATAAGGGTTGTTGACTCAAATTTGGCGCCGCTAACTCTCTCAACGTTCTAGGGTTAAGATTTGTCATCTTTTCGTCAGCTTCTTGAAAGTTAGAGTCTTCACCAATTGTTAGATCTACTTCAACTTTCATGTCTGAAGGTGAATAACCACTTCCTTGCTTATTCTCTTTTCTTAAACGACGCGCTGTCTTCTTAATTTTGGATTATATTATAATTTACCTATCTGAGAAGCACGAGTCATACAAGACAAAAGGTTAGCAGTAACTGTAAAATAAAAATATAGAGAAACTAAGAAACTAAAATAGTTCTCCGACAATGATGCCACATTTTGGTCGAGTTGTCAAAGCCCAAAAATAATTCTGATTCTCCAAACTTCTTTGGTAGTCGCAGAACTGGGTTGAATCCCTAGAGAACTAAACACTAGCTTCCTAATTTCAATTAATAAAATAAAATGGGAGTTTTTGGATTAAATAACTGATTAACTAAAATTAACAAGGAATTAAAATCAATCAACTGAATATAAAAGTGAAAAATTTAAGATTACGCAACTCTAATTTAAGGGAAAGATCTCATCTAATTGTAACAATTATCGCTAGCCTAAAAAGAATATTTGTTATAATTCAAACAGGTAGTCTGAAACATATTAGGATACTTCTAATAAGTCTCAAATTTTTCTAAATTAATTGGTTCAAACTTAGCATCCAAACCAAAACTTATCATCAATTTAATGGGTGTGATAGCATTCCATATCAAATAAATGATAGCAATAAGCTTCGTGAAAAATACTAAACCCTAAATTAAAAAATTGAGATAGCTGTAACTATTCAATTTAGTTTTCTTGTTTATCATAAGTTAAATATGGAAATTCATAGATAACCTATTTGTTTTTGTACAAATCTTTCATGACAATTACGGATCATTGAATTCCTGGATAGTTATAGAATAATTAGTATTAAATTAAATTGTAAGATTAATCATTATTAATCATTCATGAAATATGAGAACTTAAAACAAGAAATACTTGAATTAAAACATTAATAAAAGTTAATAACACAAAACCTCACAAGGTTATGACTAGAATATCAAACCCCTTTGAATCAGAATAATTGAGTTTAGGCACACATAACTTTTGTTCCAATTACAAAAACTGAAGAAAGAGAAAGAATTAAGAGAAAAGGAAAAAGAGAACTAATTGCTTGATTTTGGGAAGGTGGGGAGTCCCTTTTATATTATTTTCTTATTTTAATCCTAATCTAGTTATACCTTGTAAATATGTCTATTTAAAACAAATTCAAATTCAAATTCCAACATGATAGGGATAGACAAAAGTCTTCTAGTTAAAATTAAACTCTTTAAGTAACCAATCTTATCCATTGCAACAATTTCTTCACTTTATCCAAATTTTATGGTTAGCACCAATAGAGTCCCAATTTAATGCAACCTCTACTTTTCAGCTCCTAACAAAACAAGCATTAATTTTCATATTTAACACCAAAATAAATCCAAAACAAAGGAGATAATATTAAATAATATCTTAATACAAGATCTTATCATATCTATTAGGTTATTAATTCTCATTACCCAACTTAATCATGTTTCTATCGATTCAATCTCTCAATTTGTTATCGAAGTATGAAAAAATCATAAATATCACAATATCCAAACATTTCATTGACATCAAAAGCAATTAAGTCACAAAATGATACAAGAATAAATCCCACATTGAAATTAGAACATCATTAACAACATGTTCAATATTCTCAAACCCAAGTCATACATCAAGATGAAGTAAACAAACAAGAGAAAGTAGAAAAGAACTTGAAATGGTTGGGTTAGCGTGGTTGGACGGTAGCTGCTGATGCTCCTTTTCTCTTCTCTCCTTTTTTACTCTTCCTTATGTTCTTTCTCAATTTCACAAATGGAGGCTAGGTCTAATTTGGGTCATTTAGGGTAAACTCTAGGTTTTACCTAAGTCAAAATTTCCAAAAAGACCTTTAACTGTCAAATAAAAGGAGATCCCTATGTCTGGTGAGTGCCTGTCATGATTATGACATTGGTGTCACGATTGTAACCTAGTGAACATTGACTTCTATCATATGTCACAATCGTGACCCTGTGTGATTCTCTTCTGTCACAACCATGACAAGGATGTCACGATTGTGACCCTAGCCTTTTGTCCAAGCTCTCTCCAATTTCCCTCAATCTTCTTCATCTAAGTTTATATACTAACAATCACATCAAAGCACCTCAAGTGCACAAAATTAAAGTCTAACATCATGATCTAAACTACCTAACACTCAAAAACGTAAACACACACTCCCATTTACATAATTCTAAAACCTAAACATGCACAACTCATCTAATCAACACCTAAAAACACACTACAATACCTAACAAAACATAATGTGAACTATAACTATTAGTGCTTTCTCTCACTCTCCTCCTATCCCAAATCCCAATTCTTCTTTACTAAATCTTGATATGATTGGATCAGGATTCCTAAGATCTGATCCTACTTGCACTAACCTTGGAACCAAAAAGATACGAGTTAGTTCATCGTCATTAACATCGACTCGGTCAATGTTGGGTGTTCAAGGATCAAACCCAACTCCAATTTCATATGATAATGGAGCACGATCTTCTCAATCTTCTTACCAAACACATATTATATCTCAAAATAAGAGAACAAAGGCATCAAGAAGAGCACCAACTACAATATTCAGCACAATTGAGTTTTGCAAACTGAAAAACAAAAGGGGTTAGCTCATTTTAAAAAAACGACATTGTCTACTAAAGTGATTAAATGACGTCGTTTCATTAATCAGGATTTTTATTGTTAATCACTACTAACGTGTATTAATCATAATGGTTTCTGGACATGTGGCATGCCACGTCAGCAACATAACGGAGAAACTAACATTAAGCTAGAATTGAAAAAAATTAAAAGTTAAGCATTTTATTGCTACTTTTTAAAGTTCGAGCTATAATTGAAAAATTGACCAAAGTTTGGGATTTTTTTGTAATTAAACCTAATTTTTATTAAAAATGAAAACTGAAATGCATGAAAAAGAAAGCACAACTAAACAACCTTGAACTTTTAATTTTTTTACTTTTAAGATTATTATTGTTAATGAGTTCTCTTAAGAGAAAATAAAAAATTTGAAAAAGAACTTTGTTTTCCTTTCATTAATAAGTACCAAATTTGGATAACTTTACGATTTTGATCAAACTAACTAAGTTGAGATTGTCATCACCTTATGTAAAGTTCGTTTTAATCGAAGGTTTAGAACCATAATCTAACCATCTTTAAGAATGATTCTTATGCCTTATTTTGTTAATTAAAGAATGCATTGAATAGGCTCTAATAGGAAAGGTAGGACAAACCTTACAATAGTCAAGTGAAACTATGACAAGAAAATGCACGCTAACTAGGGTCAAAGATAGGTCATTATATCGATATTATGGTCAGCATCAAGATAGATAATGTTAGGGTACAAACTATTTGATGCTGGTGTTTAAGCATTACACAAATATCAGTACCAACACCTTACTATCACTCTCACAAATCAAAAATATTTCTACTAGTAGGAACCTTAATAGATGCTTACAACAATCTCCCTTTCTGATTGGATAATGAGACATATTGAGACCTCATATGACTAGTTGAAAAGAAAAATGTTTCGAATTCTTACCATTGTATTGTTTAATTCTATAGTAGGATTCTTGAAGAGGAGAATTTCTTTAGTTCAACTAAACATTGTTGACACAACTGATTAAGTATTGTGCTAGGGAGGCTTTGAGTAAACGAAACAAGCTTGCTCTAAGGAACTTTAGGAATTGAATATCTGAACATATCCAAGCAAGTTTTGTAGTGAATTCACTGAATAGTTTCTTAACCACACCACTAACTCCTCTCTATTACGGTTATGACAATTATACAAATATTTAAAGATAATTGAGCAACCCCTCATGTTTATAATATAATTTATCACTTCTTTCACTTTAATTTATCTACCAGTATATGTCTCCAGCCTATAAGTTCATCTATTTTATATAGAGGTCCAATCTCACTCTAATAGTCATACCAGAAGTATGTATCCTCCCTATTCTTTTTCTTGCATTTTCTTAAATTGTTCATCCTCTCCCTCATCTTCAAAAGTTGCCATATTGTCCACATATGGTTGGCTTTAGGTTTATTTTTCAAAATGTTTCCTATTTTAAGATGTAAAAATGGATCCAATAGATCCAAAGAGACTTTTTGTAGACAAATATTCTCCATATCCTCTAAGATGTTAAGGCCATGTTCGTTTCTTAAATAGATTTTATAGCTAGCCCTCCTTTATTTCTAGGTAAGCAAACTTTATTCCACTTAAGCTTAAAACTAGATTGATTAAGGAAATTCCTTAACATCCTTTAAATATCTTGAACAAGCTTCTTAGGGAGAGGAAAATGTGAGCTATAATGTGTATTAATGTTATTAAGTATAAAATTTACGATTTAAAGTCAAACTGCAAATGACAATAGCTTATTATCCCAATGGCTTATTCTTCTGAGAATTGAGTCAAAGTGTAATTTGGAATCTCTGTTTGTCATTCTTTTAGTTGAGATATAATTCATGGTATTTAAATAGTGGCTCCTTGATAGCAAGACATATGATTAATGTAAACTAGTTTCTAAGATGGGCTACCCTTAGTGATATATAGAGATAGCTCTTAACCATATTAATAGGTAACCTTGATAATATGTTGAAGACTTTCAAAGAATTCAATAATGTATCTGTGGAGATAGCTTCAACTCCACAAAGCAAAAGGAATTCATCAATAAATTATAAATTGAAGATCTTTATCTCCTTGCACTTATTATGATACATAAACTTCTTCTCAATACTAATGTTATGCTCCGTTAGTCTAACTAAAGCCTCGATGCATATGACAAATAAGTAAGAGGACACTTTATCCCTTTTAATAATTTTTATAGGTTCTTTATTAATGAGAATGTTGAAGGAGGTTATGGTATTGTATTGCTCAATCCATCATATAAACTTTGATAGGAAGTCAAAGGCTTTAAGAGTGAGAAGAATAAATACCCAACTAAAAGAGTAAAATGCTTAATGAAAATCAATTTTCATAGCACAAATGTTAAAGGAAGTTAGCTTATGGTACCCCTTGACTAGCTCCTAAGATAAAAGGATGTTATCCCCTACTTTTCCTTCTTGGATGTATATCTGTTGGCATAGATTGATTAGTTTGGAAAGAACCTCTTTAAGCATTAAAGCTAATAACTTTGAGATCAAGTTATAGACTTTATTACAATAAGAAATAAGTTTGAACTCATTAAAAGAAGAGGGGCTTGAAACTTTGGGTATATGTATATATGGGTTTTATTTAGTTCTCTCATCATTCTAACTATTGAGAAGAATTCCATTATGATATTAGAGACTTAATGCTTCACTATTTCCCTTGATCTTTATAATAATATGCATTAAATCCTTCTAGACCTTTAGCCTTATTAGGGTTTAAAGAGAATAATGCCTTTTCCACATTAGAGAAGTTAAATGATCTCAAAAGGAATTTGGCTTTCTCTTTTAAGATAGTTTGTGAAATGAAGGAGTTGAGGGCATGCATATAGGAACTATTGTTAGTAAATGCTCTTAATGAGTTTTGAAAATCAGGAAGCACTAAGCTTTTGATTTCCTAGTTCTTCCAAATTATATTTCTATCATGATTCACTAAGGAAATAATCTTGAGAATGACAATATATAAGTGTTTAGTATTTTTATCTCCTTGTTATAGTCATTGAATCCTTAAACTTTGTTTTATCAAGGAATTATGAGCTTCAAAGGCTTAAATATATTCCTTCAGTTCAATTTTATCTAATGCTCTCTTAGTTCCATTTTGAAGATTTAGGCTTAGCTTAATTTAGACATTTTTTAATAGAAGATCTAGAATTTTAAATGATTGAATATGTGTTATTGATACCAGTTAGATTAAGCTTTTTAAGTTCCTCTTTGAAAGCTTGAAGTCTTCTCATGCATTTGAATTCTTCAACTCCTTATATATGTTTCTCCATTCCCTTCTTTATTGCTTCATAATAACCCTCTAATTTGTTTACGTAGTTGTTGACTTGAAGGGGCAAATCTCTTAATGATTTCTGCCAAGTTATAAGTCTCAATAGGTGAATGATCAAAAGTGATGATATTCAATAAGAATGTTTTACTATCAAGGAATTTATCCATCCATCCCTAGTTTACCAAAGTCCTATCTAACTTCCTTTTAATTACCCAATTCTTACTTTATTTATTGCTCTAAGTGAACAAGTCCCTTAAATCTCAAATCTCTAACCCCAATTTGACTTATGCAAATCCTAAATTCATTATATTGATTATTGAGGTTAAATTTGACTCCATTCAAATTCAAATTTATTTAGGGTGTTGTCAAAGCCCACTAGGATCATCTAAACATGGCAATGGTTGAGTCAACTTACATTTTAGGATATCTGAACCCAATATTGATGGCCTTTAATAATAGTCTAAGCCTTGTCAAAAGCCCAATTAGGCTTGACTCATATTACTCAAGCTAAAGTATGGTCGAGCTTCAAATAACCTGAAGCCTACCTAAAGCTAGATTTGCCTAGTCTTGACCTACCCAACCTAACCTGAACCATCATAGACCCCTGTGTGATTGTGGCACTATCCTTTCTGATATATGTGAAGTCTTTAATCTCTAAATTATCCAAGCTCTCTGGCCCCTCATCTAACCCATCACAACTCATCTACACTAATTTATTCTAGATCCAACCTCCTACTGTAACCTCATTAAGTGAAAATCAATCAAACCCGGAACCAAAAAGAGGAAGAGAAGAAAGAACAACCATTGAGAGAGAGATCTAGAGGAGGGGGCATGTGAATGGTGAACCAAAAACCCAATAATTAAAAAAAATAAAATACAACTTTAAAGTGGTGCTGAGGCATCCCAAAATCCTTAAATAATAATTGAAACGTAAGGTGGAAAGATGGGAAAAGAAAAGAAAAGAAGAGACTAGTGGTTGACAAAGAGAAATAGAGAAGAAGATTGAAGTGTTATAAATATTTTGGATATATATGCATATATATCCATATAATTGGGTTTCGAACAAAGTCGAGGTATGGAGCACAAACCTAGTTTAAAGCTTAAAAATTATAAAAAGAAAGTACGAGCTTGGTTCAAAGTTCAGTCAACTCTAGCTGAGCTCATTGATTTTAAGTTAGGCCTGAGTGTTTTAATAAGCTTAAGATCATCCAAAGGGCAATCAGGTTACTGTAGATGTTCGTCAAGTCTCTTTAAAGAGTTAGTCTTTAATAGAGTTGGTTAGTTGCATATACAAAAGTGAAACAATTAGAAGTTAGATTTGGAAAAATCTAAATTGCAATATGGATTAGTTAATCAATTGAGATAACTAAAAAAATTTAGACTTTATTAAGATCATAAGCTAAGATAACTCTTCCCTAGAAGTGGTGTTGGTGGTTAGAAATGAATAAACAATCTTTCTTTAAGAACCATAGAGCCAAATTACAAAACTTAGTTTTAATTTAGTCTTTAAAAAGCCTACCAAAGTAGGCTTATATTGAAGCAATTAATCACGAATCACCTACTATTTTTTAATGAAAGTTAAGCTCTATAAAATTTTATGTTGTGATTAAAATTATATGAGAAAGAAGCTTTTTTCTTAGTTTTTCTTCCAAACTTCCTCCTAGTAGTAAGGTGAACTCCTCTTCTCCAACAATTAAAGTTGACGTATCCCATTTACTACCACTTAAAGTGCTAACAAATTTATGAATTTAACTTTTATAATGCATATATATAAAGTTGAAACAATTGAAACTTATGAATTTAACTTTTATAATGCATATATATAAAGTTGGGGTAAGGGGCTGATTGATGTTTAAAACGAATCAAATAAAATATAGAAATCATTGAAATAAAACATAAACTAATATAATATTTTAAAATGATCAATCGTGTTTCAAATTTTAGTTTAGTCATGCAATTTCGACAAATCTGGGATAATATGAGACATTTAACAAATTAAATGTAAAAAACCAACTAGCTTATTCCTACCTATCCCTTTTCACTCTTTAAAATTGAACCAACTCAACTCAAGCATTAAAAATATGTTAAGCATAAGGGAACACAATTAACAAAGGAATCACTAATTCTACTGATCACATTCAAATAATCAAGGATGTCTCCAATGAAATAAGAACATGAATAAACACAATCAGAAATTCCAGCAATTGTACACTATTAAATCCAATCGGTAATCAATTAAATTAAATCAAAACAATATCCCAAATAGTCACAACAATATGTCTAAACTAGAATTTAACAATTATTTATATATTAAGTATAAGAAACTAGAAACAAAGAGAGTAGGATTTCTAAACAAATCTTTCAATTTTTCTCCCTTCACAAACCTCGGACCAGACCTAAAGATCTAGAATTTCTTCCTCCACTAGTCATGAACTACTTGATCTCGGTGGTTTGTGGCTTTTTGAACACTCCCACACCTCCTTGTGTTAGCTCCTTGCTTCAATCGTCTTTGACAGATGAAAAATCCTCTATGAAATCTCACCTTTGTATGGACTACTTGCTCATCTTTCTCCTCCCAAGCTGCTATTTTTATAGCCTCATAATCATACCCCAGTTGTTGCACATTACTAGATTCAGATGAGCCTCAAGTTATCTTTTTCCATTTTGAATGGATTTTGATGTGTTTCTACTTATCTCTTCCATTTTGAAGAGATTTCATGGAGATAAAATCAAGTGAGTGAGTCTCCTTCTCCACTCCGAAGCTAATTTCTTCATTTTGCATTTTTATATTCTCTACGTTTTGCTTCCTCTGGTTTTGCTGCATTTTCTTTCCTTTAGGTTGCTGCTTCAACGCTGCATTTTGCTTTTTCTTTCTCTACTATGCTGGCATATTGCTTATTTCCTCTATTACTGTTGTGTGTTGCATTTTGTGCTTACGTTTTATGCTGATTATCTATGATGCTGTGTTTTCTCCTTTTGGTGTTGCATTTTAGGTTGCCTTTTGTTCTACGTTGCTACGTTTCATTTTGCCTATTTGGATTGCTACATTTTTGCTATTTGGCTGCATCATTTTTGTTTCTATTCTCTGTGCTTTGGTGGTTGTTTGTTATTTATGTTCCTTTTGTTAGGTTGTTTGCTTGTTTCTAGGCTGAACTTTTTCTGTTGCTATTGGACCATTTTTTTAGTAAATTGCTGCTTAATTCTAGGCTTTCTTCTGGACTGAACTTCATTTTAGGCTAGATTTTTTTAGATTCCTTTCCTTAAGTCCACTAAGCCTACAAGAAAATATTTAGTACAATTTAAACCCCTTTTAAAAATAAAATATAAAATTGAATAAGGAATAAGAAAATGCAATAATTTAACCCAAATGTGTTATGTAAATAATATGCAATAGGGGTATCAAAAATATTTTATAATTTTTACTTATAAAATTCTCCCACACTTAGCTTTTGGTCATCTTCGATCAAAGCAACACTATAATGCAAAATATGAATCTAGTTTATCACCATTCATCACATAGAAGAAATTAGATTAAAAAAATTAAACAACGAATCAAAAAAATTTGTTTATGAAAATCATAATATCTTAACATATTCGTAATCAATTTAATCATCAACGTAACATCTTTTAAAACATCTTCAAAATTTCAACTTTAACCTCACACTTTAGAGACATTCACACCTCGTGTTAATAAAGTTAGTCTATAAGCAATGTCGGTATATTAATTCTACATATGAAGTATCTTGGTTTGACTTGAATTAAAGATTTTTTTAAAACTAACTCCTAACACAATAGGCACACTACCCTTTGTGATTAGTTTATCTTCTCTCCTTACTTATGATCTAAAGGAGTACTTAGTCCCTTGTCGTTAAGTTATGTCTTTACCAGGGAACAACTTTATTTTAGAATTAAATAAAAGAATTTTTTTTTCCGATAGTAAATGATTTCCTAGCTATCTTCATATCATGTAAAATTTTAGTCTTTTCTTTATAGATCCTCACACTATCAAACAATTCTGGCCTAAGTTCCTTAAGTTCTTGCAACTATAATTTTCTTTCTTTTCTTGCTTTTTCATAATACAAATTGCATTGTTTCACCCCACAATATGATTTATGTTCAATTTCTATTGGTAAATGACAAGCTTTACTATAAATTAGTCTATAAAGGACATACCTATTGGAGTTTTGTAAGCAGTTCTATAAGCCCATAAAGCATCATCAATTTTGTACTTCAATCCTTTATATTTAGCTTTACCATCTTCTTAAAATAGTTATAATCTCTTTGTTTGATATTTCAGCTTGTCCACTTATCTAGAGGTGGTATGTAGTAACAATGTGGTGAGTTACATGATATTTTTTTTCCAAAAGAACTGTCAAAGTCTTGTTACAAAAATGAGTACCACGATCACAAATAATAGCCTTAGGTACACTAAATTTATTAAAGATATGAGCTTTTAGAAATGTAATGACTGTCTCAACAGTATCCAATTTAATGGCCTTTGCTTCTACCCATTTTGAAACATAGTCTATAGCAAGTAAAATATATACATTACTAAAAGATGAAGAGAATGGGCCCATGAAATCAATTCCCCACACATAAAAAATTTCACAAACCATAATACTATGTTGAGGCATCTTTTGTTTCTTAGATAAGTCGCCCGTCTTGTGGCATTGCTCATATGACCTGCAAAATAAGTATGCACCTTTATGTACGGTGGACCAATATAATCCACTTTCTAGAACCTTATGAATTGTCCTCTTCGGCCCAAAATAACTATCTCCTTCTAAAGAATGACAAAAGGTAATAATAGACTTATGTTCTATTTCTAGAACACACCTGTGAAAAATTTGGTTAGAACATGCTTTCCATAAATAAGGATCATCCCATATATAATATTTGGATTCATCCTTTATTTTATCCTTTTGAGGTCTTATTAAATCATTCAAAAATGACATAGTAACTAAATAATTGCATATATCTGCATACTAAGGTGAATCACCTTTAATCAAAGAGTAAAGTTGCATATATAGAAATAATTCAGAAACCATAGGCCAATCTTCTTTAGGTATTATTCTACTAAGGTGATTTGCAACTAAATTCTCTACACCTTGTTTTATCTCTAATTTCTAAATCAAATTATTGCAATAAGAGCATCCATCGTAGTATCCTAGGTTTTGATTCTTTCTTTTTTAAGAGATACTTAAGTGCACCATAATTTGAGAAAACAATTACTTTGGTTCCTAACAAGTACGAACAGAATTTTTCTAATGAAAACATAATAGCAAACATTTTTGTTTTTGTTATAGTGTAATTACATTAAGCAGGATCCAAAACTTTAGATGCATAAGGCTCTTTATCTTTTCTCTTTCACCTAATACTGATCCTACTACCATATCACTCGCATCACACATTATTTCAAATGGTAAATTCCAATTAGGTGGGCAAGTTACATTGGCATTGGTTAACCTTTCTTTCAATTCTTTTTTGAAACGGAGGAACCCGCAGCCTTTATCCTTTGGATGCGCATTGGGTAAATCTCCGGATTGACGTAATAGCCTGCAAATCACGTCAACCGGGTACTCCGCACTAGGCAAATCCTGCATGACAGGCTCAATCGAGAGAGTGTAGGTAGGAGGATTCGAACACAGGACCTTTTAGCCCTATACCCTTTCCCCCCCTCCCACTCCACCAACTCGACCACCCCCTACGAGGCCTTTCTTTCAATTAACCAAAAGCATTTTTTGCAAGTACCATCAAACATAAAAGCAGAGTCTTTAGCTAGCAATGCACACAAAAGAGATGCAATTTTTGATAAGTTTTTGATAAAACGATGATAAAAACTAGTATGGCCTAAAACTGATCTGACTTCCCTCGTACATATAGGATATGGAAGAGAACTTGTGGTCTCTATCTTTACCTTGTCAACTTCTAAACGTTTTGAACTTACTACATGCCCTAATACCACAACTTTTTCTACTATAAAATGAAACTTTTCATAATTTAAAACAAGATTAGTATCAATGCATCTTTGCAAAACAATAAAAAGATTAAGGAGGCATAAATCAAAAGAATCACCAAACAATGTAAATTCATCCATACAAATTTCCATTTTATGCTCAATTAAATTAAAAAATGCTTATCATGCTTCTTTGAAAAGTACCTGGAGCATTACAAAGTCTAAACGACATTCTCCTAAATGCAAATGTACAGAAAGGGCATGTAAATGTGGTTTTATCTTGATCTTTATATGATATAGCAACGTATGTATACCCTGAGTACCTGTCTAAAAAGCAAAAGTAAGATTGTCCCGCTAGTTTGCCAGCATTTGATAAGGTAAAAGAGAATAATGTTTTATAGTTGCTTGCTTGAGTTTTCAGTAATGAATACTCACTCTCCACCCAATTGATATCCTAGTAGGAATAAGTTCACTTTAGATATTTTCTACTATTGTAACACCCCACTCCCGCGTGACCCGAACCCGACATCGATAGTGATATCCGAGTCCGTGCCCCGCGAAGGTGGCGTGCTACATCACTCAGTCAAAACTCAGTATATATTTTTTAATATATGCGCGAAAATCAGAAAACAATTTGGGCCCGCTTTAATTGTATTTTCAGTCATAATAAAATACTCAATAGTATTTAGCCATTTAATATACCACAATCCATAACCAAATTGGGCCCAATTTTATTCATAAACATTTTCAGTAAGCACATTACAATCAAAAGAATATCAATAGCCACTTGGGGCCCGCTGAAATACAAGCACTATTTTACAGAAATTGCGGGAATATAAATTTCTACAAGAATAGAATGCCACTAATGCAGACGTGAACTGATCCCGACCTCTATCTCTGACTTGCATGCAGTAGGCATACTCCCGTTTGTCTAACGGGGTACTCTTCAAAG
>JAOTBA010000006.1:18851323-18863579 GCA_025629845.1 Erythroxylum squamatum | reverse complement strand
ATGGCATTTGAGTTGAAAAAACATGTCTTTTCATTTATACTTCTTCATTATCTTGCATTTCAAACTATTTTCCAACACTTGAAGCATTGGACAGAAGCTAAGGTAACGTTGTGTATCCACCTATAGAGATGCTTACTAATTATGTGACTTTTACGATATGAAAGGAAGATGGAACTTACAACTAAAAAGTTTGATATCATTTTTTCGAAGAACAAATAGTATTAGCGGTATCTAACCATAACATCCTTAAATTTCAAAACATGGCTAAGTGATAAGTGTAAATTACATAGTGTTTTAGAGCATAGTTTGATATGTGTTTATCCATTAATCCGATCATTTAGTATGTGTTTAGGTTAGAATTGTGTTAGTTTGTTAATTGTTTGTGTTTAAAGTGTTTTATGGGTTAATACAAGCTTTTGAGCTTAAATATTATATTTTTGAGGTACTTTGATGTATTTGCTAGTGTTTTAGGGTCAATATCGAAGAACAAAGGAGTTTCGGAAGACATTCGAGTTGAAATGGCCACGATCATGACCTATCAGCTTAGATGTAGGCCAGGGTCGTGGCCTATAGGGCAGACCCGCAAACACTCGAGAGCGGCAAGTTTCGAGGGATATTTTTAGGCCTTTGATATCCCGAAAAAACCTTAGGACTGCTCAAAACACAAGAGAAAATTTAAAAAACAAGAAAAGAGGCAAAAGGAAGTTTTACATTTAGTCACTCTTGGAAACACTAAAGAGGGAGAAAAAGATGAGAGAGAGGAAGAAGGAGGAAGAAGAAGTGGATCCTGACACCGCTGATCCCCAGATCAGGTGGTATTCCGATTCCACTGCCTTCCTGATTTGTTCAACCTAAGTTCCATTTCTCTTGATTTCTTTTTTCATTTAATTGTATAAAGTTGAGATGGATTGTATGGAAATGAATTTTGAGTTATTGATAATGTTCTAAACTTTCCTTCGGGATTTTACTTTGAGTTACGTTGATTTAGTTATGTTTGTGTTTATTAGTTTGAGTGTTATGATTGATTTATGTATTTGCATGTTTCGGTAACAAACTGAAAGGGTGAGCTGGATAAAAATGATTAGATCGAATTAATAAGAGTTAGGAGATAAATGAAAATAAATATATTTATAGAAATGAATATAAATGTATAAATTAAAAAATATTAAAAAAAGAAACAGAAATATAAAAGAAATAAAAGATAGAACTAGAAAAAATAGAGACCGAATAGAAGAGAATAGAAGAATAGGAACAATATGAAAGATCCTATCTATTTTGTTATAATAGGATTAATTGTTTAGGATTAATTGGTTGTTGTCCCCATCAGTAAAATAAAATGAACTATTTCTCTAGTAAAAACCAATCAAAGAATTTCATGAATTTCATTATACTCCTTCTAAAATTGTTCTTTTCATCTGGTATGTCATTTAGTTATTCAATTAAACCAATGATTCGTTATTGGAGCAGATAGCAACAACCACATTTTATCTGACATACGTATTTTGGATTTTCCAATAGATTTACATCTTTCATTAATGGAAATTTTTTGATGTAGTGAGTAATAGATCTGGTTGCTTCCTGTTCAAGAATTCTTGTTTAGGCAGTTCATACCATCCATACATAATGTTTTGATCTAAGATTTCAATTCTTCTATGTTTAACATATTGTTCTATGTCCAAAATTGACCACTTAATCAATCTAGTCAGTAATTTCATGGAGAGAGATCCCGTGCAAGACCCGATTGTTTATTAGAGAACCTTAGTACTAGAATTGCGGGTAACTTGTGAATTGAGAGATTTCAAGTTTCATAATTAGATTATGGTTTTCAATTTAGGGTTTAATGATTATAACTCGAGAGAGAGTAATCAACCCTACGATCGTCTAGAACCGACATCCCGTAAACACATAAATGGTTAGATTAGCATTAATGATAGGTAAAATCTCCTCTCTCATAACTTGATTCTCTTGACGAACATCCATTATGACCTGTGTGACTGCTCAGTTTAATTCTGTATTGTTGAATTTTCTACTTTATAATTATTGAATCAATTTCCAGTATTTACTTTCCATGTTCACTTGTGCAATGTTTGTTTTTTCTTTTTTTTTCTCTGAGGCTTAGACGACTTAGGATTAGGCTAATACTCTCCTTATGAGATCGAACCTCCAATATTACAAAATACGACCAGTGCACTTGCGAATTATTGAGGGTATTATAAATTATAAAACTTGCTCAACACTAAGGTAGCACCAACTTACATACTTGTCACCATCATAACTGCTATGGTTGTTGGTCTTTATTTTTTTAACCATAATGTAGCCTCACAATTGGCACAACAGAAGGATTTCAATATTAAGAATCCATTTGCCTATCATTACTACATCTTACTACTTGGCTTTATGATATTACTTGATCTTTTATATGTTACCACCATTTGTTGTACTCGTCAGTCATTCTTACTAACTAATCTTTGATTTCCATTATTCATTAATCTAGACTTGGATATGCGGATTGCTCAAAATCCCTCCCTCTAATGGTGTACTTCCACAATCTCTAATGCATACAAAGAGTCTTGTGGTTCTTAAGAGATAGGTTCTCACCAGATTAAATGGGACATTTGTTCATTTTCTGACAGCACATGACCGTTAGATAGCCTTAAGTTTTTCCCATAAATGTAGCTAATAAGGAAGAAAATGGTAAAAAGTGCTAAGGAATGTGTAAAGAAAAATGGAAGCTCATCTAAATATTTAAGGTAGTATGGAGTCAATATTCATTAAAATGGACAAGTCTACACTTGTAAGTTCTCAGCTTATCTCGTTCATCTTCTACACTAGTAAGTTCTCAGCTTATCTCTTTCATCTTCTATACTTGTAAGTTCATCTTCAATACTTGGTATTATAGAGAAAAATTTAATGAAAGCATCATCTAAACTGATTTACTCACCACTGCAAAGATATTAGTAAGCAAAAATCCAAACTTGACACAACTCCAGGACTAAGAAGATGTGACACCACTCTACTTGGCTGCAAAATTCAACCATGAAGACATAACACGTTTAAACCATTAAACCCCTCACACCACTCCTAAAAAGAGCTTTGTTGGAACATAGCATAATACGTCATATGCCAAGCTTATGGATCTTTGTTCCTTTCATATATTTTCGTGGAGAAAAACAATGTGACTCGAAGAAGACCCAATGTTGAGAATCCTGATGTATGCGTCCAGAATGCACCACTGAACCCCTCAAACATATTGGATATCTAAAACGAATATACGAGACCAAGTTGATGAGCAAGCAAGCTGATGAACTTATATCCATGTTGTGTATAGCAGTCAAAGAATGGAAAAGGGATTATGATAGATGAGTTTTCAATAGCTATCAGTATGCGTATATCTGAGATGGTTTCTAAGATCATCAAGGAATTCCCAATGTTATTTCATAGACAACAAGGACCGCTTCATGTCTAATATAGCAGTTCAAAACTAGAAAGAAAATGTTTACAACTTGATGCATCAAATGCAGCTCCAAAAGAATACACTCTTATCAGCTATAGATAACATTAAAAATAGCCTTTTGCATCTAGCTGCCAAGTTGGGGCCACCAATTTCAAGTTATGGAGCAATTCTTCAATTGCAAAGGGAACTCCAATGGTACAAGGTCAAATTACAAACTCTGTATCATGTTTAATTTCTATTCCATTCTTTTGCAAATGATTTATTCTTTTTGGTGTAGGAAGTGGAAGATGTTGTTCAACTATCATATAAAACAATGCCAAACTCGGAGAATCAAACTCCAAAACGGTTGTTCACTGAAGGGCACAAAGAATTAGTTAAAGAGGTCGAGAAATGGATCAAGGAGACAGCTCAACCGTGCTCTTTCGGACTGGTCGTCGAACCGGAGGCCTTACTAGTCACCGGTTCGACCATCGGTCGAATCAGTGTGACGTCATAATTACGCAATAATTATATTTAATTATATATAATATTAGTAATATTAAAAAATAGAAAATATACCAAATAATATAAAAAATATTAAATAAAAAAATTATTGAACCAGTGATCGAACCGACTCGACCAGTCCCAGTTCGACCAGTCAATTGACCAGTTCCCACTGGTTCAATTGGGAACTGGTTTTTAGGGATCACCCGGACCGGATAGCTAACCGGTCACCGGTTGAATCGGTTCGGGTTTCAAAACCATGCGTTTAACACAGGGACCGAGAATGTCAGCTAATTAAATTCTTGCATAGTTTAACAGGTTGTCGAGAGCTTCCCGAGCAGAATATGAAATGTAACTCTTAACAAGTTTTTCCTCGAAGAGATACTCCTTAAACTTCAATGAAGGGAATGCAAAGGTCAGAATCTTATGAAGCTCATAGGTCGAACCACCGACTTCTGAATTGGAAGTAATCAGGTGAAAGAAAATGTTCTCCGGGCAAGAAGTGTGCTTCAGGACTGAGTGAATCGCTGCTACGGTACCTCTCAAGTACTCAGGATCAAGTGTCATAGCAATATGGACAAGCAATGTATGGCAGGACAGTAACAGGTTGTTTTTCTTGGCAATGGTAGGACATTCTACTCCATTCTGATACTCTGATGCCTCCCTGAACAGCATATGTATTGCAGCTTTTGAAACCATGCCATAATTCCCCTGGCATGGAACTTCTCGACCAATGGATTGAATAGCTTTTGCTGGAACCAGACACAAAACTAAAAGAATGGACCCAAATGAATACATTTATCAGGATCGATTAATAGCACTGTAAATCAAACCTAAATCTATGATGTTTGAAGTTCTCGAAAAAAAATGATTTGTTCCCTCTCTTCCTCTTTCCTTAAGTGCTGGTTTCGATGGTTAGAAACTTTCTACAATATTTCAGCTAACTTAATCTGAAACTATTTCTGCAATAGTTTAAAGGGAGAGGGAAAGGGCTTAGGGTTAGGCCCATTTGATTCTTATGGCTTGTAGACTCATTAACCAGCATACTGGGTTCCTTAATTAGAATTAATCTATTACTCCCTCCTATCCAAAATAAAAATCGTTTTAGAGGGATGCACACTTATTAAGAAAGCTAATGAAATGTTTTATATACCCTTATTAATTACATGTTGAATTGTCTTGAAAATGTAATCTGTGTAATCAGGATATGAGAGAAATTAAAGGGTAATTTTGGAAGTAAAATTATAAACATGCATGAAAATTCACGAACGACACTTATTTTGAATAATTAAAATCCATCTAAAATGACTTTTATTTTGGATAGGAGGAAGTATATATTACATGGGTCACCTTTGATTAATTTAACAATCTCCCACTTGGCCCATATGGCGACTTAGTGATTCAACAATAACACTTTAAGTGCACATCTTCATATTGAATCTATCAAGTCATCCGTACTTGAATTAAGAAGATCAGATCATGACGGTCACAAGTGATATAACATAATTTTTTCCATGTATCACATAAGCAACTTAACTCATCACACTTTAAGTATCGTAATTGTTATCACACAAAAACAATACTTGTATACATTATAATGTGGATAACAAGTAAATGAGCAAAAACATGACTGTAATTGAATTCATAAGTGTCAACACAATTCGAGCAAAACAATCATGTGTATATATACATGTCAGAATATTATGCCAACAAGGATTTCTCTATAATGCCCATCCGTTCAGCATGACCAACAAATGTTTTGGGCAGTAAGCCTTTAGTTATCGAATCCGCTATCATCAAATCAGTACCAATATGCTCAATTGATATTTTACGTGTTTTCACTTCTTCTTTGACAGACAAGTACTTCAAATATATATGTTTCTCACCCTTCAAATACTTGTCATTCTTAGAGAAGAAAGCGGTTGCAGAGTTGTCACCATAAACTCTTAATGGTTTGGCTATACTATTGACAATGCCAAGACCTAAGATAAAGTTCCGCAACTACAACCATGAACCATGACCTCAAAGCATGCCACAAATTTAGCCTCCATAATGGAAGTAGAAATAACGGACTGCTTTCCACTTTTTCATGAAATTGCTCCTCCAGCTAATAGGAACATATAACCGAATGTAGATTTCTATGAGTCTACACAACCAACATTGTTTGAAACTTAGTAACCTATCACTTCCAAATGGTTTAACTTTTTATATGTGAGCATATAATCCTTTGTACCTTGTAAATATCTCAGTACTTTCTTTGTAGCTTTCCAGTAGTCCATGTCAGGATTACTTTGATATCGGCCTAATAATCCAACAGCAAACTAATATCTGGCCAAGTGCATGTATGAGTATATATTAAGCTCCCAACTACTAATATATAAGGAATAGACTCGATTTCCTTACATTCCAAATCGTTCTTTGGACATTGCATTTGACTAAACTTGGACCCTTTTGGAACTGTCCCTACGGAACACTTTTCCATTCTAAATCTCTCTAATATTTTCTCGATATATCCTTTATGAGACAATCCTAACAATCCTTATGATCTGTCACGGAATAGTTCTATTCCTATCATATAGGATGCCTCACTCATATCTTTCATTTCAAAATTATTAGAGAGGAAGGCCTTTACATCATGTAACATAAAAATATCATTCGCAGTAAGAAGGATATCGCCAACAAATAAGACTAATATAATGAACTTGTTCCCACTAACCTTCATATAGATACACCAATCAATAGTGTTCTCTACAAAACCGTAAGACATAATGGTACCACGAAACTTAAGATACCATTGTTGGGAAGCCTGTTTCAGTCCATATAATGACTTCTTTAATTTACACACTAACTTGTCCCTTCCTGTGGTTTTAAAACCTTTTGATTGATCTATGTACACTTCTTCCAAGTCACCATTTAGAAAAGCATTCTTTACATCCATTTGGTGAAGCTCTAAATCATAATGAGCCACTAGAGCTATAACAATTCTTAAGGAGTCCTTCTTCGAAACTGGTGAGAAGGTCTCTTTATAGTCAATGTCATCCTTTTAAGTGTAACCTTTGGCAACAAATCTGGATTTATACCTTTCAATGTTGCCTTGTGAGTCATGTTTAGTCTTAAAGACCCATAACCCACTTGCTTTGCACCTTCTGGCAGCTTAACTAATTCCTAGACTTCGTTGTCATCCATTGATTTCAACTCTTTTTTCATAACATTGAACCATTTTTCAAAATTATTACATTACATGGCTTGTTTGAACGAGACTGGAACCTTATCAATACTCAAGTCACATTCATGTTTAAGTGAATAAATTTCATAGTCACTTGAAATAGCTAGCCTTATTTGCCTTACAGACCTTTGTAATGCTATTTCTTGTGGCATCATTTGATCATTTATAACTTGCGCATCATTAGCTGGTTCTTTATTAATATGTTCAATTTGTGGAGTTGGAACATTAATTTGTTATGCTGGTATGTTGTGTATTCGTGATGCAACAAGAGGAACAACAATTGGGGAAATAACACTTTATTGAGGAGTTTCAACTCGACTCTCTTCAATCTCCACTTTTCGTGGTTCCCCACTCCCACTGATTGGACCATTCTCAATGAATCGAGTGTTACCAGACTCAATTATTCTCGTACTATAATTAGGACAATAAAATCCATACCCCTTTGACTTTTCAATATAGTCGATGAAATAACCACTAACGGTTCTCGCATCAAGCTTCTTTTCATGTGGATTGTACAACCTTACTTCTGCTCGACAACCCCAAATGAGAACGTGTCATAAACTAGGTTTCCTTCCTGTCCACAGTTCATAAGGTGTCTTAGGAACTGCCTTACTAGGAATCCAATTAAGTAGATACGCAACAGTCTTTAATGCATGCATCCACAATGATAAAGCTACAGTACTATAACTTAACATACTCCTAACCATATCCATAATAGAATGATTCTGCCTTTCAGCTACATCATTTTGTTGCGATGTACCAAGCATTGTGTATTGCACACATATGCCTCGACTTACAAGAAACTTTGAAAATGGACCTGGACATTGTCCACTTTCATCAAATTTTCCTTAATATTCACCACCTCTATCAGACCTCACTATCTTTACTTTTCTATCTAACTGCCTTTCTACCTCATTAGCGAACACCTCTAGGATGTCCACAGACTGAGACTTTTCATGTAGCAGATAAATATAACCATATCGTGAGAAGTCATTAATAAAGGTAATGAAATATTTTTTGCTGCCCAAAGAAGGAACGTTAAAAGGACCACAAATGTCATTGTGTATTAATTTAAGTAATTCGCTACCTCTTGTGGCTGGATGCCTTGATATATGTTTGGTTTGCTTACCTTTAATGCAATATACGCATATATCCCAGTCAGCAAAATCCAATTAAGGTAAATTTTCATTTTTCACTAACCACTATACCCTTTCCTTGGATATATGACCTAATTTATGCCACAAAAAAGTAGAACATTCCTTATGTGCACTACGTTTATTTCCTATAATATGGTCGATATGAAACAGAGATTCAGAAAAATCAACATCAAGATTGAAACGATATAAACAATCCATTAAAGTACTAGAACCATAATATTACTTGTGTTTATATAATGAAAAAACATCATTTCCAATCTTAAATTGAAATCCCATGTCATCCAACTTTGTAACATAAACTAAATTCCTAGCACATTCAGGAACATAAAGACACTTTTCTAGATCCAGGTAACACCAGTGTCTAAGATCAATTTGTAAGCCCCAATGCCCTCTATCTATGCCTTCATTATTCATTATGTTCCTCATATATAAGAACTTTTTAGTTCTACTTATGGTTTGGATTGAAAGGAAACCCTGTAAAATATGTGACACATAAGTAGTTACACCAAAATCTAACCACCAGGTATTATTAGGCACTTCAATAAGGTTTGATTCAAAATATACTGAAACATAGTATGTACCTTTCTTTTCGAACCAAGCCTTTCGTTTCAGACAATCCTTCTTAAAGTGACCGGGATTTTTACAAAAATGACACTCCTTGTCTTTATGGACTCGACCGTCATTCACCTTGCTAAGAGCCTTATCCTTATCTTTGCCTTTCTTTCCTGGTTTGTTCTTGCTGCTACTAGATCCTTGATGAAATATGAGATGAACGGAGTGCTTCTTCATTTTCTTTAATCCCCCTTCCTCCTGAACCAACATGTCCTTAATCTCTTGAAGGTTCCATTTTTCTTTAATGGTGTTATAATTCACTTGGAACTGGCCAAACTCTAGAAGAAGTGAGTTGATAATGAACTGTACCAGAAAGGACTCACTCACATCCATACCCATGGATTTCATCTTTGCAGCTAGGTTTGACATATGAGTTATATGATCGTGAATGGGCTGTAACCAGTCAAACTTCTTGGTCGTTAGCTCACTCATTAAAGTCCTTACTATAGACTTGTCAGCTATATCAAATTTGGAGAATTCCTTAAGCTTCAACATGAACTCCTTTAGATTATCCATCTTAGGCATTAATGGCTTCACATTTTCTGCGATTATGTTGGGGTCGGGTTCGAAAGAAAAATGGATAGGATTTTAGAGTGATAGCAACAAAGGGTTCGCTGCGGCGAAGCCTCCTCTCGAGTAGTTCGCCGAGGCAAAAGCCTAGTCTCGCTTCAGCGAAACCTCAACCTTTTTTGAATGCCCCTCTCGGGAAAAGTTCGCTGCGGCCAACCTTTAGTTTTGCCGCGGCAAACTCCCGAGGTTCAAAGAGAAAAACCTTCGGAAAAATTTTGCCATGGCGAAAGTTGGGCCTTGTCAAGGCGAAGTCACAAAATTCAATATAAATACACCCTCCTGAAGAGGTTCGCCGTGGCAAACTCTGAACCTCGTCGCGGCGAAACCCTCGGACAAAACCCAGAATCCAACAATTTGTCAACATAATTTACACATACAATTTCCAACACTTCCATGTTTATTGCTAACAACAATTCACAATCTAAACAAGGAATTTAAAAATGAACATACACTAGAGATCTTTATTGAAACCCCATTTCATTTCTTAATTCAAGAGTTGAACAACTTTAGTTACATATCAAAAGCCATATCATTAGCTTAATACAAAATACAAAAGTGAAATGAATGCTCATGTTGATATGCTTATAAAGCTATCCCTAAAAGTGGTAGATACTAACTTAATACAAGCTAACTATCTTGGAGTTTTTGATGCCTTGCAAGGATTGCTAACCTTCCCGTTCTGCACCTGAGGAGGGAATAGTGGGGTGAGCCACACAGCTCAGTGACTAATATATTTATAGCCATCGGGAAATTACCACAAATTCAAGCATATGTATATAAATATGTATATCTAACCATTCAAGCATTCTCAATTTAGCTCAAAAACTCATAATAAATCAAATAACTGCATAACACATAACATGGGCTTTAACCACTAAATGTAACACTCAAAAGCATCACATTTGACAATTTAAAGATGCAATGCACAACAAATGGCTCGAGGGTTCCATGGAAACAGAATGGAAAAACCGAAGTTTACATCATGAACAGCATAAGTTCATTTTCGGAGCTCATATGCCACAAGCGGACAGCCGGGAGAAGACTCTTGTCAACATGCACGTGACGAACATAATGGTTCCACTCTTGCCCAAACAAAAGCACACATTTGTTTTATCATATGCTTATACTTTCATGCTTTTCCTTCTTTTCATTTATACAAAATGTTATAACCTCTCTCTAGGTATAACATAATCACAAATCATCATGCATTATCAATTCCCACAATAATTCAAAATTCATTCAATTTAGACATACACACACATATAGGCAAGAATTTGACCAATCACACAATAACTATAAATACATTACCCACCTAATTTCGCTTGAAAATCCAAGTTCAGTTGTGCCCTTCCTCTTGCTTTCGGATAGGGTTTTCTTGATTTCCTAACACAAACAAATTTTCCATTCAATCCAAATTCAAATGAAAATTCATAAAACTTCAAAAATCAAAAGCTAAAATTGAACTATAACCCTTCCAAATATTAAAATTCTTATAGACTAAATTGAAACTTGATTTCTTCATACAACTTGCAGCCCTATGTCTCTAGTTTATTCTAAATTAAAAATCACTCCATTTGGATACCTACAGAAAAAGTTATGCTTAAAATATCAAAGCATGTTCTGTGTAGGAAAGTTCGACTTCGCCGCGGCGAACTTTCACAGAAACATACGAATTTCCAGCCCTCTCATCCCATTTTCCAGATTTTTCACTTCATTCACCTATAACGCATCTTTCACTCATCCAAATCTTCTTATAATACAATATCACATTACTCTATGTTTTTCCCTAACTCAAAGCCCACGAAAAATTACAAATGGGTTCATCCTCTTCACTTCCAACACAAACCCTACATAAATCTATGTCTCTAATCCCTTTTCTAACCAAGCAAGAAGAAAGATGAAGATCATTACCTCTAATAAGTTGATTTCCTCTTCCTTTTGTCTTCTTTCTTCTTCCTTCCAAGCTTCCCACGATTTTCTTCTCTTCTTCTCTTCTCCCTTCAGTTTTTCCTCTTATCTATTTTGCTTCTCACGACTCTCTCTTTGCTTCTTCTTAATTCAAGACCATTTTTATTCTTATTTTTTCAATTATACCCCTCATTAGTCTTATTCTCCCGGTATTGCCCTTCCGCAGCAAAATCTCTGAATCAAAACTTAATTCTACCCTTTTCTATTCCAATTTCTAATCACTACTTATGCTCACTAAATTAATGGGCCCACTTTAAAAAAATAAATAAATAACAAACAAACAAAATATAAATAAATAATTAAACAATGATATATAATTTAGAAAAAATTTTGGGGTCCAACAGATTGTCATTCGCATCAAGTTCAAACTCAGCCTATTAGACCGTTCCCAAGCCTCATAAAAAGACTTATCAACTTATATACTAGTTTCAATTATGGCTACGGGTCTTACATCTGAAACTATAACTAGGTCCAAGTCCATAACACCCAGTTGGAACTGGAGTTGTTCGGACCAATCAGCATAGTTCAGACCATTGAACCTGATCAACCTATTTCCTAAAGCAAACAAATTAATAGATGCTGCAAACACAACATATAGCTCACATATTAATGCTTTGAGTAAACTTAAATGGATTCAAACTAACTAATAAACTTTGATTATGCATTTAAATTCTCCTTTGGGTGAAATTTAAATACATATTTGTAACCTATTGATTGATCCAAGTTTATACTATAAATTGGCCTCGTTTTATTAACTGTTTATGCACTTGTTGACTCCTAATTAAT
>JAOTBA010000006.1:18803355-18823424 GCA_025629845.1 Erythroxylum squamatum | reverse complement strand
CATTAATTAGGAGTCAACAAGTGCATAAACAGTTAAGAAAGTGAGGCCAATTAATAGTATAAACTTGGGTCAATCAAGTAGTCTAGTTAATTTAATTTTGATTAGCGTTACGAAGCGCGGTCACGGCCTGAAAAAAAATTTAGTTGAAGCAGCTGTGGAATTAAATGAACACAGAGCCCCCCATTGGGGTCATGCATTGCAACTACTATTATTATTATAACAAGGTGAGTCGGTTAGGATTCGTCACTTATGTTGACCACTGCTAATTGATCATTAATGTATGATTCAACATTACTCATCTTGATAACTTCCTTTCATACAATGGAGGGGCATATTATATATTCCATTTTGCGAATGGGAGAAGACTACTCACGCGTGTGTAAGCATCATAGGGTTTTGCAATCAAACTCATGACTTTGTTTATACTATGCAAATTTGAGTGAAGTCTTTACGCGTTTCAATGAAAATAAATGTTACCTTGACTCACATTCAACGTTGTTTTGAGCTACTTGTATATATTTCATGTCATGAACAAAGTTTCAATTTACATAGAAGAATCACAATTAATTTAATTATTATAATTTATTGTGATTTTCAATAAATGTAGTTATGTGCACATTATGTATAAGTATATGCTTTAAATATAATTTAGTGTGAAAGCATAGGTGCATTAGTTGTCTCATCTCCCTAAAGCAGATAATGTAATGATTAGCTTGCATTTTGAAATAGTTCCTTCTTTGTTTAAGTATATGAATGAAAGTAATATTCGTATAAGTTATTTGTTTTAACATTTTAAATTCTTAGTTAGTTTTCAACTTTAGTATGTTTATTCTTTTGTCTTTGCTATATCTATTTTCTTATTAAATCTACACTTATAACTTCAATTTTTGCGTTAGTTGGTGATTGTGTATAGGGTTTTTTTGCAAATTCTGTCTTCCTCTGTTTGATTGGAGACAAAACCAAGAATTTGTGTGGCATCTTTACGTATATTCTCCCTGCCCACCACATGTTGGACAAAAGCCCTAAGCCCTGTGAACAAGAATTATAATGATAAAGTATAAGGTTAATTATATAGAATTACGTTATGACTAAGTGATACTACAAAGAAATAAGACATAATTGCTTAAAAAATATATATTGAAATTAAAGAAATCAAACCCTATAGGAATTTTTTGTTATTTTTATTAATTTTTAATTATTTCATATATAATTCTCTTATAAGTGTCACTAAGCCTGTTGGTGCGTCTTCGTCATGACCAACATATGTCACGGCGCTTCAAAAGGAGAACCAAGCAATGAAGACTAAGTTACAATGTACAGAAGAGAAGTTAGATCGTAATGTAAAAGAAGTGAACAAGCTTAAAAAGATGGTCAAACAATTACGTGGCTCAAACTATGTCAGTAGTAGCGACGATAATGAGGAGTCTTTGTTTGTATATGACCTGTAATTATTTTTTATAAAATGCATTCCATTTTAATGTTTATTTTATTTCAATTTATTATTATTTAAAAAATGTCACCTACATTAATTATAAAATGTAACTAATTTATATTTCAAATTGTCTTAAAAATTGTAATAAATTAAATTAAATTTATTTTTAACAATTATAATTAAATTTAAATTTAAAAATAAATTTTTGTCACCAAAAAGTATTAGCTATCAAAACATAATCGTCACAAAATGTTATTATCTACGTTTACAAGAACGTCTCTAAAAACATTTACCTACAACTAGAAATTAGTAGCTAAAACTATTCTGCTTCAAAAACAGAATCGTCACTAAAAAGTATTAGCTATGAAAACAAAATCGTCACAAAATGTTATTACCTACATTTACAAGAACGTCTCTAAAAATATTTACCTACATCAAACAATTAGTAGCTAAAACTATTTTGCTACAAAAAAAATCATCAGTAAAAATAATTACTTACAACTACAGTTTAGTAGGTAAAAAGTTTTATCTATGACACATATACGTCGCAAAATAATATCTACGATGTTCTTCGTTCTTGTTAATTATATGTTTTACCGATAAAATTATTGTATATCCAAAACCTTTTTACGACGATTTCAAAAAAATTTCGCGGATATTATTTTGCTATTGAAATTCAACGATCATTAATATTTAGCGAAGTTTGGTTTTGTCGGCAATAAATTTGTATGTTGCTATTGAAAAATCAATACGTAATTTTCTTTACCACAAAAGCCTTTTTAAAAAAAATAAGTGTTTAACTGTAAAATAAAAAGGAACTTCTTTAATATATATGGCTTTTTTAACAGCCAAAATACAACTTTTTAAGAAGCTCAAATTTGGAGTTTCTCAAAAAAACACTTTTTCAGGTAGATTTTTCAGATCAATTAATGAGCCTATTTTTTAGTCACTTTTGCCCTTATGTTTTACACATATTTCCCACAATACCCACAAACTCATCTTCCCGTTTATTATGCATTTAACTATTTACACAACTTGGATATTTATTTTGGGATTTATATATTATTATTTAGCTTTTTTATATGCTTTAATATTTATTTTCGATATTAATTTACTTATGTTATAATCTATATAAAAAATTTGGTTAGATATAATTTCATTTATGTTTCATATAGTTTAAAATTATATTATAATGAATATATTGTGCTTTGAATATTGTTTAATATACTTTAAATAATATTTATACGCGTAAATAATTTTATTACAAAATAAAATATAGTTAAAATTAAAAATATTTTTTATTTTTATGTTGCCAAACAATCTACTGTACGAAACTCTTTCAAAAAGTTTTTTTAAAATAGCAGTTAAACAGTCAACTAACTTCTTAAAAAAGCCCTTCTCAAAAAAATCCTAAAAAAAAACTCACCTGACAAAAGCTCTACTGATATAACTCTAAGTAAACAGGGGCTAAGTAGTTGAATGGAGCCAATGGACACGTCTCTCTCTCTCTCTCTCTAGCTCTCTTAGAGTCTCGACTCTCGACCTATAGTTTATTGCTAGGAATAGGCTACAGGATCTTGATGAGGCAGTCCAAAGGCTTGAAATTCGTAACCGTACCTAAAATCCCTTTAAATAACTATTTTCTTTCCTGCCTTAATAATTTATCTGGTAAATATTAAATAATCACTTATGTATAATTGATATGATAATTTCGTAAAAAAGAATAGCATAGCAGAAAAGTTCTTCATATTTGATTTATCAAAAGCTACGAATTGGAATTACATAATTATGATAGAAAGATTGCAGATATGGAGAAAATTACTCAAAAGATATAGCCACTCAGTTTGGTATGGCTTGAGAGTTACCTGTTAAGAGGTAGAAGAACAAGGAAACTTTAATCTGCTTTGAATGAGATTCATATTGCATGAATGAAACCAAAAAAGGTCCAACTATGATCATACATTCTTGACAAAAATCATAAATTAGATGGATGGATGGCTAAATCGCCAAATGACTTGTATTAGTTATTTACACTTGGAATGCAATCTACTTCCAGTTATTGGCAACAATGTGAGCTAAATCCACCACTCTTTGAGAGTAACCCCACTCGTTATCATACCAAGCAATCACTTTAACCATGTCATCTCCCATGACCATTGTGAGCGAAGAATCAACAGTTGAAGACACATCTGTGCACCTGAAATCTACAGAAACAAGTGGCTCATCACAGACTGATAGGATGCCTTTGAGCTCCTTCTCAGCACTCTCCCTGAAAGCGGCATTCACCTCTTCTGCAAAGGTTTTCTTTGAAACCTGAACAACTAGATCAACAACTGATACATTTGGGGTTGGTACACGAAGTGCAATGCCATTGAGCTTGCCCTTTAGAGTTGGGAGGACAAGGGCCACTGCCTTGGCTGCACCTGTGGACGTTGGAACTATGTTAAGGGCAGCAGCTCTTGCACGTCTAAGGTCACGATGGCTAGCATCCAATAGTCTCTGATCACCGGTGTATGAGTGAGTGGTTGTCATGGTGCCCTTGATAATCCCTATCATATATATAACTCAAGTTCAGTTTCTACAATAGATAAGGTGAACTTGTTCAAACATCAATCATTTTGACTTCATAAACTCAAAAAGCTTCAAGCTCAAATTAAATAATTGATGTTGCTTACCAAACTTTTGGTCAAGGACCTTGACAAAGGGAGCAAGACAATTCGTAGTGCAAGAAGCATTGCTGACGATAGGCTCATCAGGACTGTAATCTTCAGCATTAACTCCTACAACATATGTGGGGATGTCACCCTTTCCAGGAGCTGTAATCAGCACCTTCTTTGCCCCTGCCTGAATATGCTTTCCCGCACCATCCCTATCCACAAATACTCCAGTTCCTTCTATCACCAAGTCAATTTCCAAATCCCTGAGAAAATATCATCATCATTCATTGATAAAAGAATCAACCACTAATCAATAAGAGATATACTTTTCTCGATCGTATATGATCTTTATATTTATTGGGTTAAATAGTAAAGAATCAATATATTAAGGATCTTACTTCCAAGGGAGGTTGACAGGGTTGCGATCAGAAACAACTTTGATGATCTTGCCATCCACTGAGATGGCACTGTCACCTACAGGATTTACATCAGCATCAAAGATACCAAGAGTAGAGTCATACTTTAGGAGGTGGGAGGCCTGTTTGACACCTCCAGTGTCGTTGATGGCAATCACATCGAGAGGGGAATCCTTCCTCCCATGCCAGCACCTCAAGAAGTTTCTGCCAATCCTACCGAACCCATTAATAGCCACTTTCAGCTTTGCCTCCGCTGCACTTTTTCTGTAGCCACCCCTGCTGCTTCCCATCTGTGTATAAAATTGCATTTGCATGCACATATATGGCACTATATCATGAGTCCAGATTAATTAATAATAGTCAGCGGGGCAAATTAAAGGGCAAGTTTAGCAGATTTTGATCCCACTTCTGAATCTGGAATAACAGGACATAAGTAATTTCATTGTGAACAAATGCCAACACTGGAAAAGCTGGTTAATTTTTCATGTTAAAGTCCTTAAAGTGAACCTGACTCTACTATGGACAAACAATATATAAAGTTTCTGAACTGATTGGCGTAAGGATTGCTTCCTGATACGTTAAAATCATCTATAATAACTACAACAGACAAAATTTCTCACTAGAATTTGAACACCAACAGACAATTTCTCACTAGAATTTGAACACCCTTCCATGAGCACTTGATAATTATGACTTATATTCCGGTTGTACGATCAGATGCTTCACATTTAGGTGGAAGCATCTGTTGGGTAATTATGTAGGTATATGCATAAGTTAAAAAAGACAAGGGATAAGGAGGAAATTCTCACAGCAGAAGTCTGGAAGGCAACGACTGAAAGGAAGTCATCAGAGGTTTTTCTGGCAAACGGAAGGAAAGGTGATGAGTTGCGGAGTCCAGAAAATTCAGCGAGTGCCTGTCCACAGGGCTACAGAAACAAATAAACGCAGTTAAAAGGAACGTACATCTGTCGTCGGCCGTGAACAATATGATGACTATATGCATGGCGTAAAAGGTAGTAGTTAGTAAAAGAAAAGCAAGTCTGAACAAGGAAGGTACGCCACCTGAAGAGTAGGCTTGGCTACAGAAAAGGTAGCCGAAGCCATAATGTCTAAAATGGAGTTTGTGCACAGTATTGTAGCTGTGACTGACTAGGAAGGGAAAGAGGAGCTGCCGGTGCGACCAAGGAAATGAAAATAGGGAGAGGATGAGACTATGGATAGCCTCTCATTGAACGTATGGCTGTGCTTTCCTTTTGTCATCCGATTTCTTACCATAACTAATCTAATGCAAATTACTATATATCTAGACAGTGTCATTTTGTTTGTATGGTATCGATAGATGTATGAACCAATGGTTGGCCCTCCTTCCTTGGCCTTCCTGTATTGTTCGAGTGGCCAACTCATTTTCATTGTTTTTGTACTCAAGGACTTTTCTGCTATTCCTGTATATCGGGAAAAGAAAAAGAGCATAATTTTGTTATATGAATTTTAGAGATAAATGAAACATTAGGATCTAAACTTTGTCAAATATTTTGTTATCCAAAATTTTGATTTATGCTCAAGTTTTATTAAAAAAACTTTTAATAAACGTTGCATGTCATCCAGTAAAAGTTGACATGTTCATTTCATCGTGGATCTCTTCAGAGAGATGTGATTAATTATAAATATAAGTATCTGAACATTCTAAAAAGAAATTAAACATTCAAATGAAAAACACGTCTTTTATTTAAAATATTTGGATTCAACATTCAGGTATTAACATATAGGATTAAATGGCCATTAAAATTGCCCGAATGAACTTATTAAAAACCATCTAAATATTAACTAATTAACTCATGAATTTACAATTAATAAAATCATTGGTTCAATTTGAATTTAATTTTCATTTACATCCCTAATGCTTTATACTCTTCCTTACTTCTTACGCTATTAGTCTTGGACAAAAATATCTCCTCCCTCTTTTTCTGACAAAAATTTTGATTTTTTTTTTCGTGAATTCAATTAAGCATTTGTCCATTTTATTAGTAATGTTTGCTTAAGCTTTTGACAAATTCTCTAAACTCAATAAAATTTTAAGATTCTTTGTAATTGAAACCATAATATCTTATTTACAACTCTTATTAGATTTCTATTGAGAGATTAGAACAAGATCCGATCTCCCGCGTAACGAAATAAGAATGAACAAAAATCAAGATCATGTTAAAATTATGACTTGATTAATACAAAAATATATTAAAGAATGAATTATAATTCGTACCTTATTGTGATCCTTAATTATTTCTTGTTATTTCCTTTGAACTATTTTAAAAATTGATTAACCTCAACCACAAAATATATTTATCTTGCCTCTAATAATATCCACAAAATATATTGAGATAAACTAATAAAGAGAGTTACGTAAGAAGTGCTAGCTAACCTAAAATTTCCGAAACTCTAAATGTAAAGGGCAATCCATGCTTTTACAAGACAAACTGAAGTCCTTAGCCTATAATTACTTCACGTCTTCCCTAGGTTTAAAATATGATTCCTTAAGCTCACTCTCCATTCTCTCCAACTTCATTTCTCCTTCACTCACCTGATCCCAAATCAATATCCTTATCAAGTTAGTTTCCAATCTTGAAATTAAGAAAAGATGACTCATTTTAATCCAAATAGGGATCCAGGATTTAATGGATTCAATTCTTACTTTTTCCAAAGATCTTGGAACATATTTGAACTCTATGTCTCCAAAGTTGTTAAGTAATTCTTTTCTTCTGGCTCCATGCTTAAGGAGATGAACATGACCTTTTTATGCCTAATTCCTTAAACCCATCTTCTTTCCAAAACTTTAGAACCATCTCTGATTTAATATTCTATACAAAATCATATTCAAAATTTTGGTATGGAGATTCAATCCTCTCATTAATAAACTTATTAATATCTCACTATCTACTTTTATTTTAGGTCACAACATTGGAGATAACCTCTTAATTGCATAAGAAATCTTCAAAGCATACCACACTAAGAAGTCCATCAAAAGTTGTGACATAAAGATAGACTATATCCAAACCTTTTGACACTCTCAACCAGAACTTCTTTTATCACACAATGCAAGCATTTGGTTTTCCTTCAATTTTCATTAATTGTAACCATGAATGTTTATCTATTGCAACCTTTAGTGTACTCATTAATGAGAGGTTTCTTAAGCATTTTAAAGTGCAAAAGTGATTAGGCAAGGGGATTCTCTATCCCTTGACCTATTTGCCTTGGCAATTAAAGTACTCACCAGGATGATTTCACATAACATTGCTTAGGGAAACCCTTCAAGATTCATTATAAATGCAGAAAAATGAGGTTTTATCACTTATCATTTGCAGAGGATTCACCACTTCTAAGTAGGTCTAATTGAAATTCCATTCATCTACTACTAGAATGCCTAAATGCTTTTATGGTATCTCTAGACTCTTAATAAACATAAGCAAGTGCCAAACCTTCATATTCTCAATCTATAAGCCCCCAAAACAATCCTTGAAAGAAATATCTAGCCTTCAACTAAGTAAGGCTCTCTTTAATTATCTTGACTTACCTATTTCTTCTACTAGACTAACTTATAATGATTGTAAGCCTCGCTTTGATGATATCCTACAAAGTATAAGTAACTAGAAGACCAAGGTTTTATCTTATATGGGAAGAGTTCAACTTATATCCTAAGTCCTAAGTAGCATGCACATTTATTAAAGCTCTCATGGGGCTCTTATGGTCAAAATCATCAAAAAATATTTGGAGAATTCTTAGAAATTTCTTGTGGAGTGGAGCAGGCCCAAATGTAGTTAAGTGGAAGGAGATTTATTTACATAAATCTCAAGGTAGTTTAGGAAACAAATCAATCTGGATCACTAATAAATCCCTTATAGCAAAAGGAATTTAGCCCTTAATCAATGATAAAGAAACACTATTGGTGAAATGGATGAATAAGGAGTATTTAAGGGGATCTAGTTTATGGTTTATGAGCCTAGCTCTCATACCTCACTAGCAATTAAATTTATCCTAAAGCTTAGGGAAATAATGGCTAATAAAATGAAGCACAGTGTAGGAGATGGTAAGTAGACAAGTCTTTGGTTTGATAATTTGACATACCTTGTCCCTTAACATCTCTATACTTCTTTATCTATAATCTAACATGTCTTCCCTTTGAATGTCAAAATAAAAGTATTGTTCAAGCATAATCAATGGGTTAAACCCACTGGGGGACTAGCTAATCTCATACCAATCCTTAGATATCCTCCTAAAGAAACCAAAAATGACAAAATTATTTAGCTCAAAAGCCTCTCTAATACCTTTACCAACACTTCTTACATGTCTTTATTCAATCCATCTGCTTATAAGGTCAATTGGTGCAACTTAGTTGGTTTAAGAATATTGTCTCTAAATTCTCTATCATTATATGGATGGCCATCAAGAATAGGTTGTTGACTCTAGACAAAATAACCTAGCATGAACATCACTCTGTATTCTCTACCAAACTGATCCAGAGACAATTTATCACCTTTTATTCTCATGCTCATACTCAAATATCCTTTGCAAGAGGTCGCTTGACAAATGAAGTCTACAATATCAACCGATATCATTCAATAGCACCATACACTATGCTTTAAGTGTAAGATTCATGAACACTAATGACTCCAAACTATTTAAGATATGTCTCAGTCACAATATATATGAGATATAAGCTGAAAGAAATCATGAAAGATCTTAAAACTCAAAGCTAGAATCTCAAGTACTCTATAGGCTTGTACATCATAAATTAAGAGAATTGATGATCATAAAAAACCTACACACTACCTGAAGCTCCATCTACAAAGAAAGATGAAAGCTCCTACTATTATGCATACATTGGGAGGATCAAATTAGAAAGCACTCAAGAATCAGGATCTATAATTCTAATTACAAACTTGATTCTATTACTTAACAAGATTCTAAATTCATGCATCTGATAACTAAATGTAAATGATGGATTTATATACTTGGTTCAAAAATTTTCAGGCCACTCACTCATGCTCGAATCACTGTGATGCTCATTCAGCTTTGATGGTAAGGTTAAAGGGAAATACTCATCAATTATACAAAATCAAAAACATTTGATGAGAAGTATTCATCTAAGGACCCAACCCTGAACACATGCTCCTAAGATATAATTGCAATTATGATGTTTGAGTGGTTTTACATACCTAGTTTAGTAGTATACAGGACTCTACATAAGCTTCAACCGCTCTTAGCTTGCTAACTTTCACTTGCATGATAATGTAGATAATATATACCCCCATTATACCTGAACCAACTGTATGTAATGAGAACAAACCTTCCAATGGACTTGTTCAAAGTACCCCTTCATTTACTAAACTACATAGAAGAATAAACATGCACGTGTAAACCCTAAAAAGGTTGCTCTTTCCAATGTTGATTCTTTTCTCTAGTGCGGAAACATTTACTGTAAATATATTCTCATAATGAATATTTAAGTTAAGATTTTATTTGAATTCATCCATATAACTAAGTATATTATGTTTCTTTGGTTGATTGTAATTGAATTCATTCATATATTTAACCATATCATGTTTATTTGGTTGATTATTTTAGATGGATGGGCATAATCCTTCAATGGAGAGTTATAATATATTATTTGGAATATACCAATAGATAGTTCTAATCTAGTAACAGGCAATATACTAAGTGAAGTAATAGTTAGGTTGAAGGAACTGGTTCTTTGAGCTAAAGAAGTGATGTTTAGAATCACTTTGTTAAAAGTAGATCAACTGATGAAGTTGAAAAGCTTAAATGCAAATATTGGAATAAGATGTTGGTCAGGGGTACTAAAGGTGGAACCTCTCATTTAAAGAGAAATATGGACTCCTATAACATAAAGAAGATGGTATTAGGAGGTCAAACATTTTTTACCCCTAAACTAATAAAAGAGAAGAGTGAAATAAATGTCATAAGTCATAACTATAATATATCAAAGCATTTGCCACCCAATGTGATCATCAGTGATGAATGACCACCGTCTATTTGATAAGTGATAATAACTCTATATTTTATGCATAATTTTAAGAGCATATGGCTTATATTTTGATAATTTCCATATAACTAGGTATTTAATTTATTTTATGTTTTATTTGTAGGCCTTGGTTTTAGCTCTCTAATAAAGGAGTGAATTTTGGCAAGTTAGAGCAAAATTAAAGAAGTTTTATAGTGATTTTGGATAAACACAAGTTGAACATGCTCTCATGTTCACTAACACTACACATACACAATACTATGTTCATCCCATATAGTTCACTAATGCATTTTACTTCTTTAACAATTTGGAATATGGCCTAGACACTACCTTGTTTAACCCCTATATTCAACCTATTATATTCTATTTCTCTAAAAATTTGTCACATAAAGCAACATGTCATAGACATGGTCTCATGTTTAGTAATATGACCAAACGTAAATCCATGTTAATGACCCATGTTGGCAATGTTTGGTAATGGAAAACAAAAGTTAAGAAAGTAGTGAAGCAATAAAGATCAATATAGGCCCATATTAGTCCTGTGTTAGAGGAAATTTTACGGTTTAAAGAGATAAAAAGAAGAGAAACACTATTAAAGAGAGGAGAGTTAAGTGGGAGGACCAGAGACTAATCACTAGGATCCAAAAAAGGCCCGAGTAGATTCAAAAATCCATCAAGAAGAAAGTAACCTTAGAGAAAAGCAAGAAGTCCATCAATATTTAATAAGAACATCAAGATTTAAGAACTATAAGAACCCATTCTCATTTCTTGGTTTCTTTATTGTTTATTTTAGATTTTCTTTATTTGGATATGAATTAGTTGAGATATAAATTTAGATGGGATGAACCCTAGACTTGTTTAAATTAATTCTTTAATTTTAAGCAATATTCTAGTTTTCTCAAGAATTATCCCTATTTTCTTATTAAGTTGAATTAAAGTAATAAAAGATTTAAATTCAAATTTGACATATAGGGATTGAAGTAATGAGCACGAAAGAATAATAAGTATGATTAGATCCAAGTATGAATAATGAGAGTTATATGGAACCTTAAAGATAAGGCCAAATATATCTTCTAGATTAGAATCAAACCTATTATAAGAATTTATAGAATGAATTAATGCATGCTTATCAGTTTTGATTATAGAGAACTTTAAATCAATTAACTTAAAAATAAGGGTTGTATTCTTAAGAAATAATAAAGGTGTAACTTTAGAATTCCTGTCAGTTTAAGAAACTAGTGCTAAAGATTACAAGCACGAGAAAGGTCTTAGGTGGATTCTTCATATTAATCTTATTTATCTATTAGTTTTTTTTAATCTATCACCTTAAATGGTTTTTTTATATTTGGTATTTTAGTTTCATTAATTTTTCTTTTTAGAATCAATCATTCACTTTATTAGATTAAATAATAGGAAATCAACTAGTATTAATAGTTAGAATCCTCCTGGATTAACACTCACACTCACTTAACCTGTATTATAAGAATAATATATGCACTAGTCTTAGTGATTTCTTTTAGTATTATTTTGTATTTTGAGAATTATAATAATCACATCAAGTTTTTGGCGCCATTATTGAAGACTAAAATATTAAGAAAGCCATATTTTAATTAATCTAATTATTTTTATTTTCTTATTATATTATTTTTATTAATCTAGGTTTTTTGTTTTATTGTTTCATTTAATTATTCATAAAGCTCTTTTTCTTAATCTTATGTTTTTGGTGAAATTTTAGGATTTGGGTATTTGATGCTACAAATATCAAACATAATGGCAGGAAGGGAAAGAAGTGTTCTATAAGGGATTGTGTTAAGTCATCGCTTATAACATCATTAAAGGATTGAAAAAAGAGGCATGATAATATGTATTTGGCAGCTTAATTGACATTAGTCATGCATTGTGATATTTGTGACGGTGACCACCCCAACCATGAATGTCCAAACATTTCACAACATGTGGTAACCGACCGACCAACCTACTTTTATCAATAATTGGCCTCAATACATCCCCTATAATGATATCTACAATCTAAGGTAAGGAAATCATCCTAATTTTTCATATAATAATCAAGATCCACCCAGATTTCAATAAATACTATAGCAATAGGAGAAGATAAACCTCAAGAAGCTTATAATGAAAGTTATCATGATACTCAAGGTTTACTTTCAAAAGATTGAAGAGTTTACCCGAAAATTCATATTAAAAAGCTTGTTAAGCTTGTCTTTAAGAGACAACAAGGTACCCTACATAATAACATTGAGCTAAAATCGAGGGAGGAATTAAACACAATGATGTTGAAGAGTGGAAAGGAGCTGCAATTTTAAGAGAAAGAGAAAGAGAATTGGGAGAAGGAGAAGGTTGTTATGGAAGGGAAGAAGGATGACATGAAGGAGAATAGAATATTGAAGGGCTAAAGAAGGAAGTGGTTAAAAAGGATAAACTAAAGATGTCATACCTGAGCAGGTTCAAGATAGATAGAAAGGAGGATAATTTGGTAAGTTAGCTTTTTAATCAGTTACATGTTATCGTATCTTTTGTTGAAGCTTTTTTGCAGATGTTGAAGTATACCAAATACTTAAAAGGATATTCTTTCTAACATGAAGAATCTCAAGGAGTTATCAATGGTTAATTTAAGTGAAGAGTGCTCCTACATCCAACAAGGAAAAAAGGGGTGAAGTATAACTTAATTCAAATGCAAAATGTGGAAGGTAATGAGCATTGGATTACATAAAAGAGTGAAATCAAGCCTTTAATTTTAGATATATGATAAGTGAAGTGCTTGAGCAAGAAGTTTTAGCTAAAAGACTTATAAAGAAGTGCTTATTGGGAGGTAACCCAATATGTAGGTGTTTTTGTTTTAATTTGGTAGCCTTTAGGATCTTTAGTGGTACTTTTGGTTTGTTTTGTAGTTTTAAAATCATGGTTTTATGTTTGTTTTGATGTTATTTCATAATTACGTCATGATTATTCTACTTAGGATGGAATTTAAGTTATATAGGCAACATTACCTTGAAGCGCTAGAGTAAAGATTATATTTCACTAGCACAGGACAAATATTGATGGCATTAGACAAGGTTGACGATCTTTTATTATTATAAGAATACCAGTTATCCTTACCTTGTTTACATTGTTTTCTATGTTTTTCATTATTCTTATTATGTAAATTAGGGAAAATGTACAACTTGAGTGTAGGGGATGGAATTAACTCTTATGCTTGTCAATTTAATTATAATTAGCTTAATAGGAAAAATTATAGGAGGGTTTTTTGCAAGATATTGATCAAGATGATTCGTTAATTTATTTAGGCAAATAGTTATGAGCTTTGAAGATTAAGTTAAGATTAATTTGCTTCATTAATTTTGAAAATCAATACTTGATTTATAATATGATACTTTTTGTATAATTTGTCCTATAATTGAGTTAGAAGTGAAAATTTTAAAGAATTTTTATTATCCCATATAAAAGAGAAAATATATTAAAAATAACAAAAGATAAATTATTTTTTTAATAAGCAAGCACCAAATTCCCTCTTTTGGCTTTAAATCAAGTAAAAAGATTGAAGTTAAAGAGTGGTTATAGTAGCCAATTGAAACGTTGACCTAATTGAGTTACCAAGAGTATTCATGACAAGATGCTTACTTTTACTTCAAAACGTTAGATGTCCTTTCTAACAAGCTTTTAAATTCTCTTGTGTTATTGGTTTTACATTTCCTTTAATAAAGGGTTATGAAAATGTTTAAAAGTTAAAGCATTTTTCTCAAGTAAGTTAACTTTATGAATTAGGTTGAATTATATGGATTGAGTTAAAATTTGAAAGATGGAGTGAATCGAATTGATTTATAATTTGAAGCAAGAAGCTAAATGCTTAGCAATTTGATGAACTTTGAATTTGAACGAATGAGGGAGAATCATGATTGATATTATTGATTTATGAATTCTTTCATAGAGCTGCCATATTTAAGTTATGACTAATAAGAATTATTTGCTTAAGGATAAGTAAATACTTGTGGTATAATTTGATAAGCAATAATTACTCTATGTTTTTAGCATAATTTTGGGAAATCTGGCTTAGGTTTTGATTATTTCTATAGAACATAGTACTTAATTTAGTTTATATTTCATTTACATACCTTTTTTTAGCTCTCAATAAAAAACGAGTCAATTTGAGCAAGTTGGAGAAGTTTTAGAGTGCTTTTGGATAAACACAGTTTAAACATGGCCCCATGTTCACTAACACAGCACCTACACGATATCATGTAGCTTACTAATATATTTTGCTCCTTTAATAATTTGGCATATGAAAGAGCACGATCTAAACACAACCTCATATGACTACCATATTCCACCTTGGTGTATACTACTTCTTTAACAACTTGCTATATAAAGAAACATATCCCCATTATGGTCATGTGTTTAGTAACACATTCAAATACAGGCCTATGTTTGAGACCTATATTAGTGGAATTTAGTTATTTAAAAGAAGCTGAGAGTGTAATGAAGTAAGACAGGATCGACACAAGCCCTTATCAGTCCTGTATTGGATAAAATTTTAGGGATTTAGATACAAAGGAGAAAGATGTGGTGAAAAAGAGGAGAATCGTCTAAGAGGATCAACGACCAATCAATAAGATTTAAGTAAGGCTAGAGGATAGGAGAATGACTAAAGGAGAGTTAAGAACACATCAAGAAGGAAGCGACATTAGAGAAAAACAAGAAGTCTATTAAGATTCCATCAAGATTTAAGATCTACGAAAACTATTTCTTACTTATTATCTTCTTTATTGTTCATTATTAGTTTTTTATGTGAATATGAACTAATTACAATATAGATCTAAATAAGATGAACCCTAGACTTGTTGTTTTCAATTTATTTTTTTAATTTAATGCAAGATTACAATTTTCTTTTCATGTTTGCTTATTGTGTTGAGTTAAAGTAATAATTGTAGAAGATTTAACTTTAGATTTCATATATAGGGATTGAAGTAGCGAATGAGAAGATTCACATATATTATTATATCAAAGCATGGATAACGAGAGTTGCATGAAACCTTATAGATAGGGCATATAAATCTTGTGTTAATTACTAAAAAACGCCTAAACTTTCGTCAAATTTTCAATTATAACTTGAACTTTAAAAAGTAGAAATAAAATGTTCAAACTTTCAATTTTTTTCAATTCTAACAAGAACTTCAAAAAGTAGCAACAAAATGCTCAAACTTTCAATTTTTTTCAATTATAGCCTAATGTTAGTGTTTTTGTTAAGTTTGTTGACATGACTTGCCACGTACAAACCTTAACTATTAATACACATTAACCAAAATTAACACAACAAATAAAGATTAATGAAATGATGAAACAGTAAACAAAAGGCTGAGAGCATCGGGAAAACAATAGCTAACGTCGGGCTAGAATTGAAGAAAATTAAAAGTTTTAGCATTTTATTGTCACCTTTTGAAGTTTGAGTAAGAATTTAAAAAAATTGAAAGTTTGGTATTTTATTGCTACTTTTAAAAATTTGGGCTATAATTAAAAAATTGATAAAAGTTTGAGCTTTTTTTGGTAATTAACCCATAAATCTTTTAGGTTATGGTTAAACCTACAATAGGAATTCATTGAATGAATTAATGCATTCTTAAGGGTTTTGATTAGAGAGAATTTTTAGTTAATCAACTTAAGGATATGAGTTGTATGTCTTAAGAAATAATACAGTTCTAACTTTAAAATTCTTACTAGTCCAAGATACTAGGGTTAAACATTAAATCAGGATAAATTTGAGTATAGGAAAGGTCTTAGGTATATTCTTCATCTAAATTTTATTTATTTATGATTTATTATTTTTGTCTATCACCTTGATTGATCCTTTTTTAATTGTTATCTTAGTTTCTTTAATTTTCCGTTTTAGAATCAATCATTCACTTATTAGAATAAATAATAAGAAATAGTTTGTACTAGTAGGTACAGTCTTTATGGGATTAACTCTTGCTTATTGAAACTATACTATAAGAGCAATAAATGCGATTGCCTAAGTGATTTCTTTTAGTATTTTTTTGTTTCTAGAATTATAATAATCACAAAGTTTTTAGTGTCAAGGATTAGAATATTAAGAAAGCCTTATTTTATTAATCTAATCATTTTTCTTTTTTTTTGTATAATTTTTTTATTAATTTGGTCATTTTTTCTTTTTTTAATTATTTTCTTGAAAATTAAAGAATAGTATTAATAAAGGATTCAAGACATAATTAACTTAAAATAAAAATGCATAAAATGAAGATATATAACTAGACTTTATATAAGTCTGGATAATCTAGAAGGCTTAAAATAGAACATTAAACAACTGATTGTTACATATTTACAACTTATATCTTGTCACAAACACCATCTTCCAGTTATAATTTGAGTGAGTGCTAAAGTAGGAGATCTTTTGATGATCATTTCTTTTATTTTGCTAACATTCGTAAAAGCTAGTATTTGAACATTCGAGTTATAGAAACTGAAAAGCCTAGAATTCCTTTCCCTATAAATTGAGTAGATTGTACAACCAAAGCTAATCAAGAACAATACATAATCATTCTTAAGAAGTATTTGGATTAAATCCCAACTGATGATATTGTTCCAAGTAGTGTGAGGGTAGTATAGATTGCATTTACATCGTAAATCCCTCCATAAGAAGCTAGAAAATGGACAATAGAAAAATAAATGTTGCTTGGATTTAGAAGCTAGTAGGTAGAGTCTGTACATGGGATTTGGTGGGTTAAGAGGCCTTTAAAGTTGTTTAATGTGCTTAGGCTATCTCCGATAGTTAGCCATAGGGTGAAAGCAACCTTAGGTACAATGTTCTTATTCTATACCAGCTTAAACCATATAAGTTTGAGAGCATGGTTCTTGAATTAATTCTTGCATGATGCATTGGTGAAGCAACTAATCGAGTTCCCTAACCAAATAATATTATCTTCAAGGTTGGTATTAGGAAGGTAGCTAGGAAAATATAGAGAGAATAAATTTTCTTCCTTGTTGTTGTATAACCATCCACCTCGTCAGATAAGCTAATTAACTCTTACATTATCTTGAAAGGGTAGGTTGATGCTTTAAAAGTTATAATGAAGATATATATAGAGGCCCATAAAGCTCCAATTTTCATACCAAAGCCAAGTAGAGTTGCCATTCATTATCCTCACCTTTGTTTGTCTTTGAAGATTAGTTATGAGCTTTAGAAGCTTACATAAATAAGGAAGTGTCTTTTCTAGGTTTGATTCTTATTCTCTAGGTTATTACTATTGATCCATTTGACCGTAATGATTCATTATTGTTAATTAAGCATCATAATCTTTTGGAGAGCAACACTTTATTAGTTATGGAGATAGATTAAATGCCTAATCCATACTCATTTTTTGGTAAACATATTATGTTCCAACTCATTTTTGCTTAAGCTTTCTTTAACCATCACCTGAGTAGAGGAAATTCCTTAAAAGCTTCTCCCAATCCTTGGTTAGCTTCTTATGAAGGAACAGATAAGAAGACCAGTAAATGTAAAGACTAATAAGGAATAAAATAACCAATTAGAGTCTCCCATCATAAGTTAGTGTCTTATTACACTAGCTACCTACTCTCCTTCTGACCATATCAAAGAGATGTTGAAATTCCTATTATGTAACTCCTTTTTAGGGAATTGGTTTTTCTAAGATAGATAAGGTATTTAAGACTTAGTCATGTTATTTCGACTAGACAATTAGCAGAACTAGAGGCTTCAAAGGAGGGCACTATGAAGTTTTTGTCCTTGTTTATACATCACTTGGACATATTGCTGAATGAAACCAGTGATTTTCATCAAACAAGAGACTGACTTGGCATTAGCTGCACATAAAAGGAGCAAGTCATCTATTAAAGCTAGGTTGAAGATTCTTAGTTGGTTGCATTTCCTATGAAGCCCCTTTCCTTATTGATTTTGTGCTATATTAACCTAGTTAATGCTTCAATTACAATGGCACACAGACAAGCAGAAAGAGGATCTTCTTATTTGATTCCTTTATCCCCTCTAAATAATTTGAAGCGTCACCGTTGATTAAAACACTGTAGGTTATAGTAATAATGCATTAAGCAATTCATTGGATAAATTAAGGTGGGAAGCTAGATGACTTTATGGTAGCTAGGATGAAATCCCAATCTAAGAGAGGAGATTATTTGTTAAGTTTTTGGTCTCATGTTGGAGGAAATTTTAGGGTTTCTTAAGATAAAAAGGAGAAAGGCACGGTGATAGAGAGGAAAGCTATCTGGGTGGACTAAAGACTAGTTAATAGGATCCAAGGAAGGTTGGAGAACAAAAGGACGACTATAGGAGAATAAAAAACACATAAAAAAGGAAGCAACTTTGAAGAAAAGCAAGAAGTCTATCAAGATTCAATCAAGAACATCAATATTCAATATCTATGATAATTCATTCTTATTCCTTATATTCTTTGTTGTTTACTGTAGATTTTCTTTGTTTGATTATGAACTAATTAATCTATATTATGACGAACCCTAGACTTATTGTTTTGGTTTGATTTTTTGATTTACGTAAGATTCTAGTTTTCTTAAGAATTATTCATAATTAGTTATTTTAGTGAATTGAAGCACAAAATGTAGAAATTTTAACTTTATATTTCATATATAGGGATTAAAGTAGCAAATAAGAAGATTCATATGTATGATGAAGTTAAAGAAAGAATAATGAGAGTCACATGAAATCCTATAAATAAGGCAACATAAATTTTCTAAGTAAGGTCAAACCTTCCATAAGAATTTATAGAATGAAATAATGTATCCTTGGTGGTTTTGATTAAAGAGAACTTTCAGTTAATCAACTTAAGGATAAGAATTATAAGTCTTGAAACATAATATAGTTAATAAGTTCCATATTACTATAAGCCTAGGAAACTGAGGTTAAACATTAAATCAGGATCTATCGCCTTGATTGGTTATTTTTTATTTCTTATTTCTTATTTTGTTCATATTCTTTTTAAAATCAATGATTTACTTTATTATATTAGGGGGCGGTTGGTTCGTATAGGGCAATGGTAATAGGAATGAGAATGAATATATTGAGGAATGAAAATGAATATTATCATTCACTACAAGAAAACAAGGCATTCTGCGACGTTTTTAAAACGTCACAGAATGTCAAAAAACGTAGCATAATGTATTCTGCGACGTTTTAAAAAATGTCACAAAAAACGTAGCAGAATGTGGTGTAGGCAAAAGGTTTCCGCGACGTTTTTCAAAAACGTAGCGAAAAATACTTACATTTTGCGACGTTTCGAAAAACGTCACTAAAAGTTTACACATTTCGCAACGTTTTTAAAAAACGTCGCAGATTGTCTAACATTCCGCGACGTTTTTAAAACGTCACAAAATGTGAAAAAATTCGCGACATTTTTGGAAACGTCGCGGAATGTCTTTCGCGACGTTTTTAGAAACGTCGCGGAATGTCTTCCGTGACGTTTTTATTATTATTTGTATTATTTTTTATTATTTAAAAATCATATTAATTTAAT
>JAOTBA010000006.1:18741565-18759655 GCA_025629845.1 Erythroxylum squamatum | reverse complement strand
AGGGATTGCAGCCGTTTGGCCTCTCATTCGCCAAGGTGTTAAATGGCAAGTCGGTAATGGACAGCGCATTCTCTTCTAGCTGGACCACTAGTTAGATAATTAGGGCCCGCTTTATTTAGTGACTCAGACCGAAATCCCTGAAAACATTCTTTACTCTACTATTCATGATTTTCAGGAAGGCGATGGCCTTTGGAATTGGCAGGCTTTCTAAGGTTACCTCCTCGATCCTGTTTGTTTGACTATTGCTTCCACCAATGTTCGTCCTGGTGAGGAGGATCGACTGCTATGGGGTCCCACTTTGCACCGGCACTTCACCGTGGCTTCTGCTTATGATCTGATCAAGCATGTAAATACTGATGATTTAGCTAGCCACTGGGAGGTCATCTGGAAGTGGGTGGGCCCCCAACACATCCGATCCTTTCTCTGGCTGGTGGTTAAAAGAAAATTGCTAACCAATAAGGAACGGTTAGCTCGCCATTTGACCATAGAGGCAGGTTGTCATTCTTGTGGACAGGAGGAAACGACTCTTCATGTTTTACGCGATTGTCCTCGATTCAAATCCTTCTACCAACAATTTCCTGCCACTGTGGTTAGCGGCGATTTTTTCAATCAGGAGGAAGGACACTGGCTCAGTTTTAATCTTCAGCATCAAGTTCAATTCCATAGGGCCGAGTGGGCTACTATTTTTGGGGTTGCTTGTTGGTTTCTCTGGCGGTGGCGTAATAACAGTATTTTAGCAGGGTTTTGTTTGGCCTCTTAACTGTCATACGATTATCATGGCCTATACAAATTGGGTCATTCGAGCCAACATGGTTGAACATCGTATTTTCCAGTCTCAGGGGCTGCCTTTGGGTTCTTTAGTCGGCTGGACTCCACCGCTCGAAGGGTGGGTCAAGCTTAATACGGATGGGTCTATGAAACTGGGCTCTAATATTGCGTCTGCAGGCGGTCTCCTCCGCAACTGGCAAGGGCACTGGTGTGGCGGGTTCTTACAGCAGTTGGGCGTTGGTTCTCCTCTCATGGCTGAACTTTGCGGGGTGTATTCTGGGTTGCTGTTGGCTTGGGAGTGGGGTTATCGCCGCGTGCACCTGGGGGTGGACTCCCTTGAGGTAATTAATATTCTTTCATCTTCATTTCAGGATCTAACTGAGCATTCTACTCTTATGGCAGGTATCCGCGAGTTAATTCGTCGGGAGTGGTCAGTTCACATTGAGCATACGCCTCGCGAAGGCAACCAGTGTGCGGATCATTTGGCTTATCTCGCTTCGGCTTCCCCGTCGGGACTGTATATTATTCGGGAGCCGCCCTGGAGTCTTTTGGATGCACTTCACCGAGACGTGCAAGGCACCCTTTATTCGAGATCCCTTCGTGGGGGATTCATCTCTAGGAGTTAGTCCTTTGTTTTTTTTCCCTTGTAAAAAAAAAAAACAAGGAAGCTTATTCTATGTTTTTTTATAAATTAATTAACATTATGAAGAAGGAGCAGGGAAGGAAGATGAAGACTGGGCTGGGCCTGGGCATGTAGATGTAGATGTAGATTCCCAGTCCAAATGTAATTAGTTTTAAATGAGATTGAAAATCAATAGTTGCATTAGGCACTAGGCAGGGCTTTAGAAGGAAGGAATTTGCATTTCCTGGAATTGGAGGAGACTGGGTGGGTATTGCGGTCAGACAACAGAACGCCGACGCAGCCGCCAAACTCCAAGAAGACTCTGCTTCCATCTCACGCTATGGTGATTTCACTTTCCCCTCACTTTCTTGTTTTCTTCTTCGCTTACTCTCTTTATGTGTACATATACAAATGTATATTCTCTTCCTAGTCAGAAACAGAACAGAAGCTCCCCAAGACACCCCAGGATGACCTTCGTAAGAAAAAGAAAGAAGATAAGGTACCGAATCACCGAATCATCTTTTACTTCTTCCTTCTTTCCATGTTTTGCTTATATAGAAACAAGTAACCAGAAATTTATTTCAGATCAACTCCTCTGACTACTGACTGAATCGCTGAACTATATGGTGCTAGATTTCTACGTTTTCTGTTACAATTCAACTAGTTAATCATTATCTGTTTAACGTAAACAGGCTAAGGAGAAGGAGATGAAGAAACTTAAGGCTCTCGAAAAAGCCAAAGTTAAGGTACGTACTTCTCTCTCCCTGCAGTATTGTTATTATCGGTATTATTAATCTTTTGCTTTTGTTTAATAAATTTCAGGCGGAACAACAGGATTCCAGTAATAGTAACACCAAAAAGACTAGTACTACATCCAACAAAAAGAATGCGAAGCGAGATGCTGCTGGTGAAGACAATCCAGATGATTATATTGATCCTCTTACTCCTTCTGGCTACAAGAAAAACCTGTCTCCCCTAATGGCCAAGCAATATAATCCTACTGCAGTTGAAAAATCGTATGACCACGCTTAACATCTCACACACACACACCTTTTTGTCCACGGTGGCTTATTATCTTTGCCTGCTTTTTTTCCTTTCTTTCTTAGATGGTATGAATGGTGGGAAAAATCTGGTTATTTCATGGCTGATGCAAAGAGCTCAAAACCACCTTTCGTCATTGTAAGTATGGTATAGTTTGTATATTTCACTAACAAGAAAAAATTGCTGGATACTATTTGTGATTCATCATACTGCAGGTTCTCCCCCCACCAAATGTAACTGGAGCATTACATATAGGTCATGCCCTTACCGCTTCTGTAGAGGTGTGCCCACATTTTGCTTCTTCTTCCCGCACCCGCACCCGCACCCCCACCCCCAAATTCCTTGTGTAACTAATGTAGTTCCTGCTGTTTACTTGCTACTTTCCTGTAAATAGGATGCAATCATCCGTTTTAAAAGGATGTCAGGCTATAATGCTCTTTGGGTGCCTGGTGTGGACCATGCTGGAATAGCAACACAGGTTTGATTTATTTAATCTGATATTTGATTTCATTCATTAAAATCTAATGGCTCTCTTGCTTGTTGTTTGTGCGTGAGTTGTTTTTATACCATGAATGAGCTTTTCTCCATGAGATGGATAATATATGACCTGACTAGGATGTTGAAATTGTATGGCTAAATGCAGGTTGTAGTGGAGAAGAAGTTGATGCGTGAACAACACTTAACTAGACATGATATGGGTCGTGAGCAATTCGTAGAAGCAGTTAGTTGAAATTTTAAAACTTTCTTTGAACTAAGTTTCTAGCCTCGTCAGCTCCTTTTTGATTGTTTTTGGTTTCGTGAAAAGGTTTGGAAGTGGAAGAATGAATATGGGGGTACCATATTGAATCAACTGCGCCGCTTGGGTGCCTCTCTTGATTGGTCACGGGAGGTAAACTCAAATATCTCTGCTTGAAATAAATTTATTTTGACTTTGTGTTTGGACTCAATTATTTCTTCCCCAACCCACTCTTCTCCATGCTATTTCTTTTCCTTTCACAGTGTTTTACAATGGATGAGAAGCGATCCAAGGCTGTGATAGAGGAATTTGTTCGGCTATACAAAGAAGGTCTCATCTATAGGTAAATTGATTGTTCTGTGGCAATTTTTGTTCATTTTAATGGAATTGTTGTTCTTTTATCTGAATATTCATTCATGTGATTAAATTGGATCCAAATGGAAGATGGATAATCTATATGACTCTTAATGACTTTTAAATTTTTGAAATTTCAAGCTATTTGTTCTTTAGGCCAATAACAAAAATTAGTTTAAATAATTTAGCCTGCCAATTTTCAAACTTATTCTTTAACCAAATCTCTTGTTCAATGATTACTTTGATCTCTAAGAGCATAAAAAATTTACATCTCTTCATCTTTCTTTTGACATCAAAAGTCACGTATATCTTCCTAGCATCATCCTCATGCACCCGCGTTGTAATAGTTGGCCCTGAGTTGTAAAGTTACCTCTTCATGATGGTGCTATTGCTTCAAACTTCTTATCTAGATCTATGTTGGGATCCACCCTGAGTCCTCCTTTGTCTGAATTTTGTTAAGATTTGAAATAGACATCCTATTAAAGATTTGGGGTGTATAAATGGGAAAGCTCAATAGTGACAACTGTCGAGATACTAAACAGCTGCAAAGAGATTATACTGAGATATAGATAGGCTGTAAACAGATAAGTTAGAATAAGTTTGAAATCCCTTAAATTAAGGGATTACATTAGATAGCTTTAGATAACTTTTCATATTTAAATTCCTACTTGTAATGTCCTATATACTATTCAATATATGAGAATATATGAAAATTCTTTCCCACATGGTATCAGAGCCGTAGGGCATCTTTTTCTGGGATTTGTCCTTTGAACAGCCTTCGTTGCTGCATTACTGAAAACTTTTTTTTTGTGTTCTTCTCTTGTGTATTCCGGCCTTCATCGCTGCATTCTTCCTTACCTCTCTTGTGTGATTCTCATTAGGGTAGCCTTAATTGCTGTAGTATCTTCTTCTTCATTGCAATATCTTCTTAATCATGTCAACCTCACAAACCTCTGTCTCTACTAGATCTAACCCTCCAGAAGAATTCGGCACCATTAAAAAAATTGGAGATTTACAAAATATTCGGGCTTCCTATAGGCTTAATGGGAAGAACTATCTCAAATGGTATTAATTTGTCCATACATACCTCAAGGGCAAAGGAAGACTTAGTCATCTTCTTGAAAGAGGACCGACTTAAGAATAAACCAATGTTTGAAGCATGGGATGAGGAGGATTCCATGATAATGTCCTGGCTATGGGATTCTATGGATCCCATGATCAGTCACACATACTGTGAAGGAGTTTGGGACTACATTCGTGGCACATACTCGAAGGCTCGTGATGCTACTCAAGTGTACGAGATCAAGATCAAAACTGCAGCTGCTAATCAAGGAGATAAATCTGTCACAGAATATGCAAACTTGTTGCAGAATCTGTGGCAAGAACTCAATCATTATCGAGTTTTTGAGATGAAATGCCCTAAGGATACTGTAATCTTGAAGAACTTCATTTAAAAAGACCATGTTTATGATTTTTTGGCTGGGCTGAATGCTGAATTTGATTAGGTCAAGATCCAAATTCTTGGAAAAGAGGACATTGTCTCTAGAAGAGACAATCTCATTGATTCGAGCAGAAGAGAGTCGAAGGAGTGTTATGTTTGGACCACAAACCATGGACGGGTCAGCCTTATTAGCAAAAACTGATCATCAGGACAAAGGAAAAAGTGATATATCTAAGCATTCTAGTAGAGGAAACCAGGGAAGGAGAATAAGGACAACCTCTAGTGCACCCACTGTAAGAAACTGAGGCACACAAAGGAGACATGTTGGAAAATACATGATAAACCACCAAGTCGAGAATGGGGAAACCGTGGGGGATAGTAGAGGTCCCAAGCACATATGGTAGATCAGCCCAAAGTTGGGGAAAATTCAGGAACAATGGAATTAAACAGTGAAGAAATTGAGAAGCTTGTTGGGGACTATTGAAAAACCTTCTAAGACTTGTTCTTTGGTTCTTTTAGGTAAACCTTTACTCCCTATTTGCACGAATGCCTCAGAAAATCTTCATACCAATTCTTGGATAATAAACTCAGGTGCCACAGACCATATGACACCCACATCTCAACTCTTTCACAGCTATGCCCCATGCCCAAGGAACAAAAAGATTGTAGTGGCCAACGGCTCTCCAATTACTATTGCAGGTTTCGGAAATATACACATCACACCTACCCTTATTCTAAAAAGGGTTCTCCATATTCCAAAATTGTCGGCTAGCCTACTTTCTATTCAAAAGCTTACCCATGATCTTAAATGTATGCTACTTTCTTTCCTTCTCACTGTGTTTTTCAGGATCAGGTCTCAGGGAGGAGGATTGGACTTGCTAAGGAAAGGGGTGGCGTCTACGTACTTGAATTGCCTTAAAGAGTTAGGAGCAACCTATCTTTGTCATTTCTTAGTTCCTCAAATAAAGATACCATTTGGCTATATCATCTACGCCTAGGTCATCCATCTTTTAAAGTTTTAAAGGTCATGTTTCCTCATTTGTTTCAAGGATTAGATATTTCTGAATTTCATTGTGATGTTTGTGAATTTGCAAAACATACTCGAGTATCTTTTCCTATTAGCAATAAAAGAAGCTTTCATCCTTTTCATTTGATTCATAGTGATATATGGGGTCCCTCTATTATACCTAATGTTTTTGGGGCTCGTTGTTTGTATCCTTAATTAATGATTGCACTCGGGTTACATGGGTCTTTCTTCTTAAACAAAAATCTGACGTTAGCCTTGTTATACCTAATTTCCACTCAATGATTCAAAACCAATTTGGGGTTAAAATAAAAAGCTTTAGGACAAACAATGCTAGAGACTACTTCAACCAGACTTTGTCACCTTTCTTTCAATCACAGGGCATTATCCATGATTCATCATGTGTTAACACACTTCAACAAAACAGGGTAGCCAAAAGAAAAAGTGGGCACTTACTCAACACCACCCCAGCCTTACTCTTTCAAGGGAATGTCCCTAAATCCTATTGGGGAGAGGCAGTTCTTACGGCCACATACATGATAAATAGACTTCCATCACGTGTGTTAGACAACAAAAGTCCTATAGAAATTCTTAATAGCTTCCACCCGCACTTCAAAACCTCAAATGGCCTCACCTAGGGTATTTGGATGGATTGACTTTGTTCAATTCCATAACCAACATAGAGACAAACTAGACCCCCGATCCATCATATGTGTCTTCCTCGGTTACTCACCTACTCAAAAGGGATACAAGTGTTACAATCCGTCATCTACGAAATTTTATATCTCTATAAATGTCACCTCACAAAAAATACACCTTTTTTGTTCAAGTCCTCTCTTCAAAGGGAGATTTCAATGATGGAAGATAGAACTTGTTAGTCTTTCAAACTACTTAAAACCTAAGAAGCACGGACACGGACACGGACACTGGGACCCGGACATGGACACGCGGACACGGCTCTATTTTGCTGTGTCTGTGCTTCTTAGCTTAAAACCCTTGACCTTTCTCTTGCTCCAGCTTGTATTGTTGAAACAACCGAGTCCTCTGAACCAATTATGACTAAGTTTCCCAATTCTACCACTGAACCTGTGATAACACGTGTCCCAGCTAGCATTACTCAGGAGTGTTCAAGGAGAAAGGTCGTTCCAGAACTAACACAAGTCCAGGAATCCAACTCAGACTCTGGAAATGAAATCATGGTAAAATCTGACTCACGTTTACACTCACAATTTGTTGAACCTATTACTATTAGGGAAGGAACTAGAGAATGCAGTAAGAGACCACTTTATCCATTATCTCACTATGTTTCTCTTAAGCTCTTGTCACCAGCCTACTAAAAATTAATTGAGTTTAAATACCATTACTATCCCTAACACCATTTCTGAGACATTGTCAAAAAGGGACTGGAGGGATGCTATAAGTGAGGAGATGAATGCATTGGAAAAGAATAGGACATGGGAGATTGTTGATAAACTGAAAGGGAAAAACATTGTTTACTGTAAGTGGATTTTCACACCCAAATATAAGGTTGATAGATCTCTTGAGAGATATAATGCTAGATTGGTGGCCAAAGGGTACACTCAGACTTATGAGATTGATTATCAGGAGACTTTTGCTCCAGTTGCAAAGAAAAATGCTGTAAGAATTCTGTTATCATTCGTTGCCCACTTTAATTGGCAGCTCTTACAATATGATGTTAAGAATGCATTTCTCCATGGAGGCTTAGATGAAGAAATCTATATGAACATCCCACCAAGATTTGAGGGAGACATTGGTAACAAATTTTGCAAGCTGAGGAAGGCCCTTTATGTGTTAAAACAATCTCCTAGAGCTTGGTTTGGGAGATTTGCAAAAGTCATGATGGAGTCTGGGTATAAACAAAGCCAAGGTGATCACACTCTTTTGATTAAACATTCGGCTACAGGGGGAGTTACTGCTCTTCTGGTCTATGTGGATGACATCATAGTGACCGGAAATGATGAGAAAGAGAAGCATGAATTGAAGCCAAGACTAGTAAAAAGAGTTTGAGATAAAAGAACTTGGGAGACTAAAGTACTTCCTCGGTATTGAGGTGGCATATTCCACACAAGGGATTTTATATCTCAATAGAAGTACGTGATTGATTTATTGGTAGAAACAGGGAAGATTGGGTGTAAGCCGGTCGCTACACCAATGGATCCAAACCACAAGTTGGGAGAAGCTAAAGAAGAACTAGCTGTTGATAAAAGGATGTATCAAAAACTGGTTGGTAGACTCATATGTCTTGCTCACACTTGGCCATACATAGCATACTCGGTAAGTGTGATCAATCAATTCATGCATGATTCAAGAGAACCTCACCTTCAAGCTGCTTATAGGGTGCTACATTACTTGAAAGGCAATTCGGGAAAAGGAATTTTGTTCACAAAAAACAATACTCTTGCTTTAGAAGCTTACACTGATGCTGACTATGCAGGTTCCATAGTGGATAGAAGATCAACTACAGGATATTGCACTTTTCTTGGAGGAAATTTGGTAATGTGGTGGCAAGGTCATCTACAGAATCAGAATTTATGGCTATTGCTCAGGGATTGTGTGAACTACTCTGGCTGAAGATTATTCTAGATGATTTGAGAGTCAAATGGGACGGCCCTATGAAGCTTTATTGTGACAATAAGTTAGCCATCAATATTGCTCATAATCCTGTCCAACACGATAGGACAAAGCATAATGAGATTGATAGACATTTCATTAAAGAAAAATTGGAAGAAGGGTTAGTGTATATGTCCTATGTTCCATTAAAACATCAAGTAGTAGATGTTCTAACGAAGGGGCTGAACAGTTCAAGTTTTCATGATCTTGTATACAAGCTGGGAATGGAAGACATCTATTCCTCAGCTTGAGGGGGAGTGTCGAGATACTGATCAGCTTTAAATAAATTATATTGAGATAGAGATAAGATGTAAATAATTAGATATAATAAGTTTGAAATCCCTTAAATTAAGGGATTCCTTTAGATAGCTTTAGATAACCTTTCAGATTTAATTTCCTATTTTCTCTCTTGTAATGTCCTAGATAATGCCGTATACTTCCTATTCAATAGATGAGAATATATGAAAATTCTTTCCCGCACTAACCCTTACAGGTTTGTCTACCCACAAACCTTGAGGTCTTGGGATAAGTACTATTTGTAACTATTCAAGATGTTAACTTGTCATCCACCACTTTGCATGGTAAAAATCAAAATTACTGAAAAAACATGTAAATCTCTTTATCCAAGAGACACGTGAATGACAGGTAGTCTCCATCAAGCTTTCCTCTGTGCCTTGAAGAGTACAAGATGAAGCCTTTCACTGGAACATGTAGAAGGGAATACACATTTGCGTAAATTTTCATGGAGCAACCCACGGTCTTTTGTACAATTTTGTATCTTGAGACATTAAAAGGGGATACATTGTGGACATTCATCCAAAGCAGTATCTGGACTTAATAATGCTGTCTATCATTATCAATCCTCTTTATTAATAAATTAACACTGTTGTTTTTAGTATTAAGGAATTATCTGATTGTTTGAGGTTCTTATTGCTGTATTACTGTTGGTTGTTATTACTGTATGACCAATTTTTTTATGAAGGCACCTTGCTGATAGTTTTTATATGATCATAATGAGCATATGATGATTGAAATTTTTGGTTATAGGTACATCAGTTTGTTAATAGAAGACTTCAACAATTCCTGGTATATACACTTTCAACATCAAAGTTCTTTCCTTGGTTGTTTATTTTATTTGCTGATCATTTTCTAATTTATGAGACAATGTTGTTAAATAGTCCTTATTATGTTTATTATGTCTCGTGTTAGAAACTAATTAGTATATTATATTAAGTACTATTATACATAGATGGGGTTACAATCTGATTAGGCTTAGGGTATTCTGTTGAAAACTTCTCTCTTGACTTGAACCATATCATTTGCTTCAGAGGTTGTCTTTTCTGAGTGTTTCTCCTTAATGAAGTTATTGTTCCTCAATCTACTTTGGTTGATCAATGACGTTTTTATCACTTCTCTGTCTCCATTGTTTCCCATCTAATGTTTCACCTTTTCATCCTTCTAATTCAAGTGTTTAATTGTTCATGTATATTCAAGCTGTCTTTGGGGATGCAAAGATGCTTTTAGACTCGCCTTCGGCCACTTTAGACCCTCTAGAGCTGTCAATCACACCTCTTATTAAGCCAGTCATCTGTTGAATTGTACCATAATCTTCCTATAACTCTTCAAAATGGCAGACATAGTTATGCTGATCCACAAGCTCTACTAGTCATCTTCAACAGATTTAAGGTTTGTTGTTGACGTGATTGTACTTCTTCTATGCCTCTTGCTCTCACCATCTCTGCTCCTCTTCTCTGACAATGTTCTTGCAGGACAGCCTTCTCTGACCCTCTTCTTTGGTTCCTTCTAATTTAGTCTGTTATTGAAGTTTTCTGGTGCCATCTCTCATCACAGAACACCATCAGCCTTCTTTGTGTTATTTTTTTAGGATTTAAGAGAATAAAAGAGAAAAAGGCAACAAAAAAGACAAACGTTTGGCTACCATTAAAATAAGCAGTAAAGAAGGAAAAAAGAAGAAGCAAAATTGTCTTATTAAATGAAATGGTATAATTTGAAGAACAGGAACTACTACAAATGACTGAGCTGATTGATAGAGAGAAGGTTAAAGACACAACAAGGTGCTTACAAGATGAACAGTAAGAATGACATTGGAAAGATTACAAGAGGTGTTAAGGGAATACAAAGAGATTTTACTAAGCATGTAAAACAGAAGTACTTAAATAGAATATTATTATCAAATGTGCATACAACATTGGCAGTCTGTTTAGTTCCAAATGAAAAAAATGAGACTATCAATCGAAGGTAATTTTTGGTGATATTGAAATTTTCATCATTCTCTATTTCTGAGGAAGAGTAATTGATATACAAGAGGAGCACCTTGTCTCAAGCTAAAACCTTAAGGGTTAAGGACCCATTCTTGTTTATAGATCACTCTTATTTCTTCCACTTGATGTGAAAATTTATACAAGTGACAGTAGATATGATTATAGTAGACGGATGTGTGGAAATCTCTTAAATGGAGATAAGAGACAATGGTGTTTGAATAACAACAGCAGCCATGTGGGAATAGCCTTGAAGAATAAAGGAGTCCTTCCAAACATTGCCTATGATGCCTATAATTAGAACAACGAGAACCACATCTTCCACGAACTTCTTCATGACGTGCATGGCTTCTGGTAAAACCATCACTACTCAAGCGGTGCTCGTAAATAGCAGATGTAGTGGTTAAGTAAACCAAAAAGTAGGCCTTAGTTGAGCTAGCAATAAACAAATAGTGTTGTTGTTTATTTCACAATATTAAAGCCTAGAAACCAAGTTACACTTTGGAGAAGGTAGAGCCATCGTAGAACCGAAGACACTGGTTGCCTAAACAAAACAGTTGTTGAAAAACAAGATGCCAGTTGAAGACTAGGCTGTGAAAGAGAACATGACCAGATGTGGGAAGGCTGTTGGCAACTGACCATAATTGTGAGTGCAATGGTTTCCATGGTGTCAAAGTAAAAGCAGTTACTGGCCTGGAGGAGAGGAAGGCCACTGGCCACATCAGTGATGACAGTGAGAATTGTGGGTTTCAAGTGAGGAAGGCTGTGAGTAACTGGTGATGGTATTGAGAGTAGTGGGTTTTAGGTGAATCCTAGATAATGCCTAGTCCAATGAAACAATGAAACTAACAATGAACAAATTGGTGGAGGCTCGCAAATGTCAACATATGAATTGACAAAAACCTCTGAGGGAGGCATAAACTCCAATAACTGCATATGAATTGACAAAACCCTCAAGGGTGGTGATGGTCCTCTAATGACAACACAGAATTGATAAAGCCCTTAGGCAACTATGGTTGATCAAAAATGCTCATCAAGTCTTTGTAGTCAAGGAAAATTCAATGCTGGCAACATTATGAATTGATGGCATCTCATTGAGACTCTTGATGTAAATCTGGAAATTAGAATAGATGGGGCGGTGGTAGTGGTATCTGATATTTTTAGTGGATTCCAACAACATAATGATCCTCAAGTCAAAAACTAATTTAGGTTTTAGGTTCTAATGTCACTTGAAAGTGATTAATGGGTATAACCCCCAACAATAGTTTATATCATGTCAAAATGGTGTTATCAACAGTTAGCTCTTTTAAATGCATTTGTGCAAAACAAAAATCCAGAGAACATTCTTTATTGTGTAGAGGGGTCAAGTAAGAAGGGTGTGTCATAGACAAAAATTTTAATAACTTGTGCTAATAAAATTTTTTATGTGTTCTTTACTCTGTTGTCTGTACTGTCTGCTCTGTTTTTAGGCTGCTATTATATGCAGTGCATTTAAATTACGATTTTATTGTTGTCACAGGTTGACAAGGGAGTAAATGCGGAAATTGTTCGTTCTGTTCTTACAGAGCGTGCTAATTTTCCTTGTCTGGCTGCTAAGACAGCATACAAAGTAAGTGGCTATACCTGTTTTCACATTTAAATTTCATCAGTTGATTCTTTATGTTATTAATTTTTACTTTTGCTAATGTGTGAAGTAATTGTTTGATGGTGTAGTGATTCATTAAAGTTTTTTTGAGAAATCTTTGTAACACATTTTTTAAAAAATTTTTGATCATTCATCTGAACTTAGTCTGGAAGGAAAGCTTGAGGTGGGGTGTTCCTACTTGTTTGTAGAAACTTACATGAGAGTGAAGGATCAGAATGTGGATTATTAACAGATAGAGCTAGATTTTTGATGATGAAGATGATCACAATCTAGACATTGGAATTTGGAAATTATATTCTTTCGCTTAGCAAGTTCCTCATGCTGTACATGACATTGAAAAAACAATTACTGGAGATTGGGAATTATGTGATGGTTAAACAAGATATGGATTTTTTTTTCATTTGGAACCAGATTATATTTGCTTTAACAACATATTCTATGTTCTATTTTTTAGAAGACTAGAATTTTCTAATGAAAGAACCTTTTTTTTGAGCAAATTACTTGATCCATTACAGTTAATCTACATGAAATGTATTTTAAAGTCAAAATTGTAATCTTCTTCAAAGTATACAAGAAAAGTTTGTCTTCGAAATTTTCTACAGATGCAAGACATGTCAAGTGGCACCCTTTTCCCAAGGGTAGTTGAAGCATATTCACGTCCAACAAGAATTGTCCAAGGAAAAGATGTAGATGCTGAAATGGAGGTACTTCTTTTACTCTTCATTGAAGATAAAAGGATATATATTTGCAGCTCTCAAATCTTGTTGCATATTAGTAAAGGCTTGACTTTGTAGGACCTGGAGGTCGGATTGCTTTCCATGTTAGAATTGGAAGGGTTGCTATGTGATAAATCTTTCAAACAGAATCTAAACAATAGCCTGGACAAAAAGATACCCTGATAGTACAATTTCTCTCTTTGATATCCAATAATGTTCAAAAGCTTCAGTTAGCCTGATCAATTAATAAGATTATGGAAATTCTTCTATTTTCTAATTCTTAGTTATTCATTTGTAGATCCATGCCTTCAAGTTACAATATAAATACATATATATCTATATATGCATATATGTGTGTTTCCTTTTTTCCATAATATTTCCCCAAAGATCAAACTCACGATAGGTCTTATAGTAGTGTTAATTTTACAAAATAAGACCTTGATTTTAATTTAAGGGTCATGTAGTTTTTTCTAGGACATCAAAGGCGTAGTCCTCCATGATTTGCGCCTAGTGTAGAAGGCTTCATAGCAATTTTGGCGTATTTTACTCTATCCCCTTAAGCATACTAGTAGACATGGTTAATTATGAAGCTGCCGGAGAATAATAGTAGAAAAATTTGGAAGAAAGCATGAAATGAAGTTTCACAATAAATGTGAATAATTGTAGTGAAATTCTTTTTGTTGATTTGGGTATAGACCCAGTGAGAGCAAATTTAATCATCACACACATTGTGATCTGAGCTGAATTGAGATTGTGCAGTTTACTGGTGCTTTTTGATGTGATCCAACATTGGTTAGAAAGGGAGATCCTTTGGGTTTATATGGATCTGGGCAACCTTCCATTTAAAGCTAGTTTTTGAGTTGTAGTTAGGCCTAGGTTCACATCGAATGGTATTAGAGTCTCACCTTGTCTGGTGGATGAAGTGGGCCTTGGACTAGTTCCCTGTACTAGGATGTGCAGTCTAAAGGGATCGCTCGTTCACAAGGTCGTGCAATCTAAAGGGGTTGGCTGTGATGTGAGATTCCTTGTATGAGGATGTGCAGTCTAAATGGGTTGCCCCTGCACAGGGACGTGCAATCTGATGCGGTCAACTATGATGTGATCTCACATCGGTTAGAAAGGGATATCCTGTAGAGTTTATATGGATCTAAGCAACCCTCTATTCATAAGCTAACTTTTGAGGTGTAGTTATGCCTAGGTTTATATCATTTTTCTTTTGATGTGCCACCTGTGTTTTTCATTACATGGTTACCGAAAAAAGAAATTTGCAGTCCATCTCTCAAAGTTATCATGATTAAGTAAAACAATACAATTGTTTTAAATTCTATTTCCCAGCATCTCTGTAATTGTAGTTTGATATTCTATTTCAAATTCAAGTTCACCTATAGTTTCTGCTCCTCACTCCTGTGATACAAATCAAGAGCTACACTTCTGCATAAATTCACCACCTCCTGAACACTAACTTTATGCAAGAAGTTATTGTTATACTGCAAGTTTTTCAACAGTTATAAGATCTCATTTTGTAATTTTGTTCATTGTTTCTTTATTCTTGAAATTTGGGAGATAATAAATCCAAGTTTATGAAGAAAAGAAACCTAACCTATACCAATAAAAAAAGAATTAAAAGAATTTGTTGAAACTGAAACACGTATATCACTCTAATACTTAATTTGAGTATGTGAAAAGTCCCAAGGATAGACATCATTTTTTCCTGTTGTAGGAAAAAACTTTTGAAAATTAATCAGTACACGAACCATTAATTATCAATGATTGCATGCATTTATCAACGTTTAGATTCCTTTTTATATAATTATGTGCCACATGCTAAATGTGAATTTACGGGCTTACCAATTGTAGATAACCAGCATCTACTGCTAATTTGTTCTGAAGCATCGTTATGTGATTGAAAATTATGTAACTAGGTGGACGAGGGTGCATTTGAGACTAACGAAGAAAGAGCTCTGTGGGCCACATTCTTGTCCTCAAAAAGCAAAATTCATCCAGGTACATATTATTTTCTCACGACATAGCTGCTACCTTCTGTGATCAAGTTCATATTTGTTCGATATACATTAGCGTCTGGAGTTGACACTATTGGCATCTTGTTCTAATTTATACTGGCTAACTATTAGTTAATAAATTTACTAAGCTGGAGTTAGCATATCCCTGTTATAGGCATCGAAGTCGAAGAGTTTGTTGAAATATCTTCAGAGCTACTACAACCACTGGAGGATTTCTTCAATAATGTGTTTGTCATGGTGGTAAGTTGAATGCACAAACTTATGAAATGAAATGTATGTTTTCAAATATTATTTCTGAATATACTTTATAATGAGGACAATATTCCTTTTAAAGCCTGTAAATTTTATAAGAAAGCACACTTAAATCTCCAAATTTTAATTTTCACCATTTAGGTCTTTAAACTTTCAAATTTTGTTATTATAAATCCTGTAATCTATTATTTTTCAGAGTGCAGGGATTGTTTAATTATACTTTATAAATTCAATGACCTAATTGGGGAAAAAATATGAAGAGTTGAGTATATTTTACCATAAAGTTGAAGGACCTTAAAAGGTCTGTTCTTTATAATTATGTTGCAGAGGTTGTTTGGCTTGCTATTTTCTTTTTCCTTGGGATAGTTTTGGTGGATGTTTATGAGTATCTCATGTTGCTTTATGTAATGTTGATTTTGCCTTCAAGCAGGAAGATGAAGGGATTAGGAAGAACAGGCTTGCTTTACTAGGGAAAATTGCCGACCTGCCTCGCGGCATCGCAGATCTCTCGGTTTTGCCTGGGTTCTAGATATTACAGGACCAGAGTAAATAGGGTGAGAGATGAGATAACCATGAAGAATCATCCATGGGAAAAAGGAAATGTTGATAGCCTTAACACCTCAAGGGTTGTAAAAATTTTATATCATTTACTGCTGGAGTCTGTAATCAAAGTATACCTTTGTTTCTTATTTCTTTTTAGTATTCCAAAGACGTCTTAATTCAACACTCTTTTAATCATATATTATGTTATACAAATTTCTTATTTTTCATTAGATATATGGGTATTACTATGTTACATGTATGCCGCATGATAAAGCAAAATATACATGCTTCTTTATTTTAATTAATTTTTCTTATTTTTGTTTAAGTTTTAATAAACCTAACTAAATAACATTTTCTAGAGTTTTGTTTATGTTGTATTGCATATTATTTATTAATATTTAAATGGATTTGCAAAAAGACCCTCTCCTTATCTTTGTTCTTCGTTGTCTTTATGTCACTCTTTTCTTTCTTATCACACCAAGAACAATTGTATCACTTGAATTGAGTAATTGCACCGACTTCTTTTGAACCCAATTGTACTGTATAGAAAGAATAGTTATATCACTCTTTTTAGGAGTAGTTGTATCACTATTCTAGATTAGTTCCATCACCCTTTTAATGTAATTGCATCACTCTTTTATATTCAACATGCCAACCATAATAAAATTATTTCATGTCAGTTGCATCACTCTTCTGTAGTAGATGCATCGATTAAAAAGAGTACTTGTATCTTCCGTGATTTCATTTAGTCATTCGAAAATTGTTGTATCATCTTAAAAGAGTAGTTCTATTATTGTTCTAGATCACCATGTCATTTGTACTTAACACACAACATTTATAACGAGACCATTCTAGATTAACTATATCATTTTTTTTAAACAATTGCATTAACTTGAAATAGTATTTGCATCATTGTGCTCTATAATGAAATTATTCTAGATCAATTGTATCCTTTATGACAAATAAAAGACCCAAAATGAAAAGAATAGAGGAAGAGGGGGAGAGAGAGAGAAACAAAGATCTTATGAATATAAAAGATTAACTTTAATGTTTCTTTTACTAAAAGTGCAAGATAGCTCCAATCCATTAATAAATAACTTATAGTGATGTTTTTATGAATCATATCGAGATCAAAGACTACATTTCTAATTGCCCATTATCATGTTTTTGCCATAATTCAATGTTGAAATTCGTATGTATAATAGCTAGCAAGTGCTTTTACATGATGATAGGATAACACTGCCATTTGTACACAATATTTGTACTATTTAAACTTGTCTTATTAAAGTTTAGATTAGATTTTTAACATTACCCAATATTTGTACATAACATGTTGGCTTGCCAAATCACTCTTAGTTTAGAAAATTATACTTGCCACCAAATATTAATAAGAGAATGGTGAGATAAATGAGAGTTTTGTTATTATCATTATAATAGTTTTCACTCTATTGAAAACTTTATAAAGAAATTTTTCTTAAAATTTTTAACAATGGTTTTACTCATTAAAAGATAATTTTTAACCTGATTATATACTTAAGGAACCGATTCTCAATATTTGTACATAAACTTACATGTATTTAATACATATATAAATAATATAATATAAAATTTTCATTTTCTCCACCGAATTACTAGGGTTATGGCACTTTTTTTTGGAAAGTAAAAAAAAATCCATTGAAGACAACTTTAGAGGAATGCCAATCAATTGTACATTAAGGACTTACCAATTGCTTCCTGTACGAGGCTGTTAGAGAATTGCATGGAGTTTATAGTTGTGATGTGTTACATGATTTTGATTTTGTTTATAGTTGTAATGCATTGTAATGTGATGCATTAATGTTTGTGACATTGTTTATGATTTGTGAAAATTTTTGAGAAATTTGAAAAATGAGAAATCGAGGTTTTCAACCGTGAAATTTGTGAAATTGTTTATGAAAGTCTTTGAATGATTTGAAAAGTGAAGGGTTTGAGAAATGAGGAAAATCGCCAATTTTCTATTGTGAAATTTCTATGAAAT
>JAOTBA010000006.1:18672567-18685472 GCA_025629845.1 Erythroxylum squamatum | reverse complement strand
TAAGGGCATATAACATTATAAATCACTGGCATATATACCCAAAAGGATTTAAATACATCTTTGAACTCATATACAACCATATATATATCAATATACAGTAGTATCTCCAAGTATAAAATAATACAAAAGGGCTCAAAGAATCTGGTGTTACATAAAGTGGACTTCTTAAAGCATTTGATACTCTTAAGTGAAACTTTATTCTCTACAACTTTGAGTGGTTTGGTTTTCCCAGTAGGTTCATCAATTGGATCAATTCATGCTTATCAACCACCTCCTTTAGTGTCCTCGTCAATGCACCAAAGAAAATAGATTAAAGGGACCAATGGGATAAGGCAGTGAGACCATCTTTCCCCTTATTTATTTACTCTTTCCGTGAAAATACTTACTAGGATAATCAAGATGAAATCTCTAAGATGCCCCAACCTTAAATTCCACCATAAATGTAAGGAGTTGTTCCTCACCCATATGAGTTTTGCAAATGATCCAATGATTTTTTTGTGGTGCTGATCAAACCTTTATCTCTATACTGTATAACTTTCTTGATTCATTTTGCAGGGCTTCTCGATTAAGTGTTAATCAGCAGAAGAGTAAACTTTATTTCTCTTCTAATGTGACTAATATTACTAAACTAAGGAACATCATTATACTAAATTCTCATTACTTGCCTTTCAAGGACCTAAGAGTTCTAATTCCCTCTAAGAAGCTAAGATATCATGATTGTCTAGTTCTTTTGGAGACTTACAAGTGGAAAATAAATGCATGGCAGAAAAAAAAAGCCTTGTCATAAGCTCGAAGAGTGTAGCTTATCACTTCAATATTAAGAAATCTTCACACTCACCGGAGCACCCATCTTTTTTCACCTAACAAGATCAACATGGAGTTGGAGAAGTGCATCAAGAATTTCTTTTATTCTGGAAAGGCAGGTATCCCTAAAGGAGCAAAAATTAACTGGGAGCAACTATGCTGGAGAAAGCAAAAGGGAGGACAAGGCTTGGCCTCTTTGCAAAATGACTCAGTTAATCCTTGTGGCTAAGAGAATTTGGAGACTAATTACTACTAAAGAGGCATTATAGACTAGATAGACTAACGACTGCTACCTAAAAAACTCCAACTTCTTGTAGATTGGAGAAAAGCAGTAACATTCTTAGCCTTTCATACAAATGTTAAGTAAAAGGCAGGCCATTAATCACTTTATCAAAATACAGGTGGGAAATGGTTAAGACTTTTGGTTTTGGTTTGATAATTGGGCAAATCAAAGCCCTCTAATCTTAGGGGAGAATCTTACTTCACTTATAACCAGAATTCCACTCTAAATTTGAGTAATGAATTTCATTCAACATGATGCATGTACTATAAATTTTAAGGGCATTGATAGATTATAGAGCTGCTTCCCTAATCTCCCAACACCACAAGGAAGGATAAAGCAATCTGGACAAACAATAACAATGGAGAATTTACTAACTCTTCCTGTTTTAAAGCTCTTAGACCTCAGATTCCTAATATCCAGTGGCACAACATTGTATGGAAAGGCTCTTTGATGCCCAAAGCATCCTTTGTTACTTGGCTAACTACTAGGAAGAGATTAAAAATCAAGGACATAATTAGAGGACCCACTAACCAACTATGCACTTTATATTGTCTTGAATCTGAATCCATCAATCACTTATTTTTCCAGTATAGCTACATTAGCTCTTTCTAGACTAGAATGTAGCACAATATAAAATTATTTTGCCCATTTATAGACTGGGATATTATACTTGCATGGGCTGAGAATCAATATAAAAGATTGAAGAATGATCATAAATGTCTGAGCCCTAGTTTGAACTATTTTAAGTATACAATTTGGCATAAAAGGAATCAAAGAATACTTAGGAATTGTAAAATAGAAAAATATGCTCTTGATCATAAAATTTTCTACTGGATTAGAGAAAGACAAGTAGCTCACAAAGTAACTGATGGTTTGAGCTACTCACTTAGAAGAAGATGGAACCTGGAGTGATTTATATCATCATGTCTACTAACTTTTTTAATTAACGTTTGGATGTAAGATTATGATGATATTTTTAACAACCCATTTTTATATAGCCTTTTATTAAATCTTTTTTTATGCTCTTCATCGCACATTTCAATGAATTCATTTCAACGTTTTTTTTAAATACTAGTAATTCTTACTTTAACATTCTTATTTTCTTATTCTGGTTCTTTTTTAGGCATATATTATGTTATAATTAAGAACCTGCATAACCTTTTATTTTGTCATTTATCTTAATCTAACAAATCATTTTATATAATTTAAAATATTTATTAGTAATTATGCTAATCACATCCTCCTTCTACAATTGCATTTAGGATATAATTGGGTGGATTATGAGTAACAACTATTTATAATTTACAGGTTTTATAATATAATAAAGATTATAAAGATTATTTAGTTATTTTTATAAACATAATAATTAGATATTATTTTTATTATATTATGGAACTTGGACTGTGGATAATCATTACTAATAGGCCACACAACATTTTCTTTAAATTTAAATCAAGTCCAAATCCTACTTGTTAAAAACTGAATAAAGACCAAAAGAGCATTTTAGACACTAACGTTTACACCAAAATCTAAGTTGGACCCTAATGTTTTGGAGCATTCAAGTTGAACCCTAATATTTCCAAAATGTTTAAATCAAAACCTGATTGGATAGAAAAACTGACAAATTTTGGCTTAAATGTCATAGAAAAACTAACTGAATTTAGCTTAAATGTCACGTGACATTCTTTTTCAACGTTGCCTTTTTTTAATTTTAAATAGTAATGGGTCCTACTGTGCCCTTCTCTCTCTTCTCTCTGTCTTCTCTTTTCTTTATATATTTTTTCAATCCTCATTGTGACGTTAGAATGCTCTCCTCACAGATTGTATAAGAAATATTTTGCGATTTGATGCAAAGAAATTTCTGAAGTTGATGAGGGAAAAGACATTTGTTTTTATCGAAGACTCTCTTGCTCAAAACTAAATGTACAATTAACTTAAATTATCTATGTCTTTGCTTAAGGTATAGGAGTATCCAATTAAGAAATTACCACCTTTGATGTGCAATACCTATTTAAACTCAATAAGCTTAATTAATCTATCAGTTATCACCTTTGTCTAGGATACCTCATGTCTCTAGATCTATAATTTTATACTTTCACTATATATGTTATGCTTCAAACCTTTTTTTTAATACAATTTCCAAGATTGAATCTATAATGGCTATACATAAATCTAACAGTAAAATCAAGGAGAATAAATTCAACCAAACCAATAATTAATCATACATTAATAATGGAATATTTGGCTTAAACTACATTTCCTAATTAAAAAATTATCTACTAAACATCAAAAAAATAAAAATAAAAAATCTTATCATCAAATAAAGTAAAGAAGAAAAGAAAGAGACAAAATATGTCCCAATTGCATCCAAGTTGAGGTGGATCTCCTTCAATCTTGCTCCCAATCCTTTCTTGATGTTAAAAAAACCATTAAAAAATATGAATTAACGAAAAGTGGTTGCTAAAAGCCTGTCATAAGACCCTCCTACTTGAAAATTTTCCTTAAATGAACTCTAATATGATCATTTATAGCTAAGGTTACATAATAGATCCCTAAGGTCAATGAGCTTGTTATTTAATGTATCCTTAGATTTTACATTATGAGGTTGACACACTTCCCAAACTGATGATTATTCCTTTTATACTTAAAATAATATGTGAATAGCTTGCAGTCAAAATTGTTTTCACTCCTACATTTGGTATTGGTTTGTTACTACTTCTCTATTCCCTTCCAATTTTCAATATCTTCATGCTTGAGTTGATTTTTAATGCCTTCTACAAAGTTTTTTCTACCATATTAGCTTTGAATTGACTTTATTATCTCCTAAATTGACAACTAAAGAGAAAGTTGCATTCAAATACAAAATCTGGCCTTAAATTGTCATTTACAAGACAATGAACTATGCATAAAAAACATAATATACTCCACATAAAACATTTATAAAGATACTAATTTATAGTTAATTTGGCCCCTATAAACATGGAACATATGGACCTATTATGGGATTATTAACAATGGATAAGAATATGGTATATATAGCATGTAGATGTATGTTAGTGCAAAAAAGTCCAACTAAAGTAAGGAATTTTATTTCCAATATGGTTGTCAATTCAATAGTATGGTAATATATAAGACTTTCCAAAGAAAACTAATGAGGTGAGTACTTTTTTATTGGAGAAAAGTTACATAATTTCTTATTTTCTTACAAAAGTTTTTTTATAGGTGATATATAATAAGAAAAAATTTTACTGTAATTATTCTATTTTGAGTCATCCAATTTAAATGTGTTGTACACTTTGGGATGGATCTAATGAACAAGTCAATGGCTTTGGAGGATTACTAAGCCTAACACAAAGTAATTATGACCCATATTCAAATATATACAATATCTGATGGAGGGATCATCTTAATTTTAGCTACGGAGCAAAGCCTTTAAGTTTCCAGCAACAATATCAAGCTTGACAACTAGCTCCACCACCACACTCATCCTTAAAACCAAGAATGGCTCTAAATGAAATTGTTAAAACACTTACAACTAACACATAACAATTTCAATCGGAAGAAAGAATATGCATTCAAAACTTGAAACACTAGGTGAATTAATTGGTGACTTTTCTAAACTGATTGAAGTCTCATTGCTGGGTAAATTGCACTAAAAATCCATTATTAATTTAAAGCAGAATATTAGTGCAATAACCTTGAGAAATGGAAAGGAGCAAAATGCCTAGCAAGGAGATATTAAAACATGTAATTGAAGAAGAAATTGAGAAAGAAATTGTGATACCTTAAGCATAAGTTACTCAGTTAAAGGATTCAATTGGTGAACAACCTACATCTGTAGTGATAACTCATACTTTTCTTAGACAATTTGATAAATCCAAATAAGACATGTTCAAAAAGAATATTCTTAAGACTTTTCACAAGTTTGAGGCAAATATTTCCCTTCTTGAAGCAATTAAGAAAGTACCTTGTTTTGCTAAATTTCTCCAAGAATTATTGTTGTGCCAAAAAAGTTCTAAAAAATACCTAGGCCATCCTACTCGCAAGTATATGAGGTAGTTGTAGTGAATACCCAGGGTTGTCTCCCACGGAGGTGAAATTGGTTGACTTAAATTAATTTTGAACAAAAACAAAAATAAAAGTAATCGTAATCATTCTATCCCAATTTGTTGCATGAAGGCTTTTAAAGAAAATCACAAAATAGTATGAAAAGTAAACTGAATCAACCAGAAGCAAAAATAAGTAGAAATCGAAGTGGAAAACTCTTGAGAATTAAGGGGAAATGATTGGTTAATTGTCTTACTAAAATTAACAGTTTGATTCTACGATCAACTCAAATAATAGACTAAATCTAGTTTTCACATTCAACAAGTTATTATCCGAATTAATTATAGAAACACGACTTCTAATTACCACTTAAGTTAATATATTTCTAATTCTTAATCTAAGCGTCTATAATTTCTAGTTCTATATTAAACTTCTCTCTGTCCTTCGTTTAATACTAAAATGACGCAAAGTTTGGTGATGCTATTACAGCCATTTAGTTCAAAACTATCGCAAACATAAGACAACAACACAATCACTCAATCATGCATATTTGGCTAAAATAGCTACATTAATCCTCAGCCCATCATAGCATAAACACATTTCATCATCTCCATACACTTTAGTCCCATGTTACTATCAACATAAGTATTAATGAAATAAAACAGTGAATACCGAATGGACTATCAATCTTTAACAAAGAAAATAGGTTCAAGAGATAAAATATAAAGGAGTTCAACATATGAGTTTAACATAAATGTTTCGCAACATAGTAGCAGAGATGAAAAGGAATAAACAAACGAATGGCCTCTCGAATGATGAAGCTGGCAGTGGATCTCTAGTCAAACTCCACCTCTCTAAAGTTGGCTCTTGCCTTCTGTCGCTGGTCTTAGCTCACTTTCTTTGCTACTTTTCTGTCTTCCTCCTCTGTTTCTTTTCTTTCTTCTCTCAGTCGAAGCTCCGTTTCTCCGCCTCCCTCTCTATCTCTCTTTTTTTCCTAACCGAATAAGGGTGTTTGTGATGTGTGGAAAGAAGAGTAAATGAAAGATGTTACCACCACCCTCCTCTCCTTTCTATTTGTAGCCTTGTTTAGGTTTAGGTTTTCGTGCCCTTCATCCTACAGCTACCATGTAATAAAATAGATGGAGTGAATGAGAATTTGCACGGGTTAACTATGTTTATTACCCCTTTGAGGGCTACTCATCCTCGTGCATAAGTTTGCAAGATGGTGAATAAAGACATCAATTGTCACCACCTAATGCACGGTGGTGACAAAAGTGTCACCACCGTGCAAGTGGTGACTAATGAGTCACCACCATGTAGGTAGTGATAGTTTAGTCACCACCTTATGCACGGTTGTGACAAAGGAGCCACCACTGTGCAAGTGGTGACATCTTTAATCTTTTTTTTCCTCTTATGAAAAGTGACGTGAACTTTAATTTTTCATGCAAAATTCACAATATAATGCAATCAACATTCATGTAATATTCACACCATTTTCATTCAATTTATCTCTTATTTGGATGAACTCACAAGAATTTGTAACCAAAATCACGATACGAAGGCAATTAAAAGCAATAGAAACTAGACACAATAATTATGCACCACTAAGAGGAAGATATAACATGGCAAGAAAATTCCTATGGAAGAGAATGTTTTAACTATCCTTTAAAAGAAACTACCTCCTACAAGGAACCAAGTAGGTTCATTATCACTTGAAAGATAACTAATGTAACGATTGAGAAGAAAATGCTAGGTTTAAGTGCTTTAATGTCATACCCCTTTTTATTTATAAATATCTAAAATTTGGACCTTTAAGAGAAACATTTGTGATTATACAACTTATTGATCGATTCATTACATATCTTCAAGAAGTTTAAGGGCATATATTAGTTTAAGTAGATTACTAGACTTTCTTACTAATTTTTATAACTTGATATAAAAAAAGATAATACTTATAATTTAACTCCAATTTTTTAGGAAGGACATTTCTTTAAACATTTACAATTAAAATTAATATTAATAAAAGAACATATACTATGGAATTTGATAGTGAAATTATTAATTTTAACTTTTTCATGCCATAAGATATCCTAGTGATGCACATTTTATATACATTAAAGATTTTTTTATTCTTTAGTATAAAATTATGAATTCCATGACACAATTTTTTAGCTCAAATCTCTCAAACTTTTAAGGAACATTGTATCATATTAATTTCCTTATCTCACACAAAAACTTCTTCCTTTTATTTTACAGGCATTGAAATCAAGTTAGAACCGTTGTTGAATCACCTAAAGTATACTTTCTTAGGAGAATGAGTGATAACTCCTACGACATATCTAGTAAACTTAGTTATTTAGAAGAAGGAAAATTGATTTGGGTACTTAAGGATTGTATAGAGACAATTGGATATACCATGCTAATATCAAAAGGACAAGCCCATCTATAAACATGCATAAGAAACTATTATAGGAACTTTCTTTGGCTTTAAGAGAATTTCAATGCCAATTAAACCCACCTATAATGGAAAGAATGAATAAATAAGTATGAAAACTTCTAGATGAAAATATGGTATATCCAATTTCAAATAGTAAGTGGATAAGTCAAGTTTAAGTCACTCCAAAGAAAATATGTATAAGAAATTAAGAACTTATATGGTAAGTAGGTGCCCACCCAAGTTCAAAACATGTGGTAGGTGATCATGGTTTTTTGATGTGTGGAAGTTTTAATTGATTAACCTCAATAATCTGCAAATGCATAGGTCATTCACGTAGTACCTAAGGTGTCGATCCCACAAGGAGGGATAATCTAAACCTAAACTCTAAGGCCAAAGCAAATCGAAAAAATTCAAATGTAACGAAACTAAAACAAGAATGCAATTCATTCAAGCAAATCAATCCAAGAATCAATCATAAAAATATTAAAAAATTAGCAATTGCAATGCACACTCAAGAATCTACCTAAAGAACTACCAATTGAGAGAAAGGTAATTTTACTAATCTTTAACGCTAACTTAATCACTTATGAAGTACTGGATTATTAGTTTTAGACGATTCTAGGGTTGATTACTCTCTCTTGAGTTATAACCATTAACCATAATTTATAAACCCTAATTAGATTATGGAAGCTACAATTTCTCAATTAACATCCTATCCAAAACCCTAATTAGATCTGAAGTTGTCTAATAAACTATCGGAAACTATTGCAACATTTCTCTTTGTACAATTTACCGATTTGATTTAATTCTTGTTCTATTAAATCTCCTAACTCTCGTTAGCCCAATTTAATTACTTTTCACTCGGTTCACCCTCTCAATTTATCACCGAATTATGCAATTGTAGAAACTAAATCACAATAAATCCAGTAAAACACAAACAATCAAATTTCATTAAATAAAAAATAAAACCCCGAAGGTGAGTTTAGAAATAACATCAACATCCAAAAATCCTATCATCAACTATTATTCCAATTATATACAATAATAAAATTCAAAATAACAGGAAATATGAATTTGAATGGAAGATAGGAGGCAGCGACGTCGGGAAACTCCAGATATGAGAAGTACGTCGAGTCGGCTTCTTCTCCACTTCCTTCTTCTCTTTCTCTATCTCTCGACAATTCTCTCTAGGGTTTCTCTGAAAAGTGACTGGTACAAAAAAAAATTCCTCTCCTTTGTGTTATTCTTTAAATACCTTTGTTTTCTAAGTATCCCTAGGGTTTTTTTGGGGTCAAAAATGTAACATTTCATTACTTATGGGAAGGTTAGAATAGTAAATATGAGGGATCAATGAGAGTTTACAAAGTCATTTCCATGCTCATGCATAATATGGCACACACACAAACATGAATAATGAATTTTTCTGCAAATGAAAATAATTGTACATGCATTAATGAATAATTCCGGGTATATTTGGACTGAGTTGTGATTTTTGGGAAATTTGTGAATTTGGAATTTATTTATATTGGAAATTTTATTGATTAGTGGAATTATTATATTTGTGAATTTTGGTGAATTTAGGATTTATTTCAGAATTTATAGAGTATTATGGAAAATAGGAAAAACAAGAAAAGAAATCAAAAGAAGCTTGGGAGATAGTTGGATTGCAAAGATAAGAGTTAATTGGAGTTAGTTTCAAAAGAAACTAAGTTAGAGCTTAGGCATTAGGAAAGTGACCAGTGTCACTGACTAAGTGATTTTTTAGAACCTTGTAGAAAGTTGGTAATGATATCTGTGAGTTAAAAGACTAAGTTTTCCTAAGTTTCCTTCTTTATCATATCACCTTCTCCGAAATTCTTTCCATACGCATAGTTTTTCATCAAACACCTTTTGAGAAATTATTTTTCTTTTCCTTCCTTTACCACACTACTATTTGTCTTTTCTACCTAAGGAAAATTAGAAGTTGGTTAGTTTACATAGAGGAGTACGTGATTTTGCATGGAGTTAGGGCTTGAAGATAGTTGAAGCTTTTGGAGTTTTCAACAAGTAAGTAGCGAATAAAATTTGTTAGAGTTGTGGATTTTTGAAATAAATTGATGAATTTACTGTTAGTTGCATGGATCATGGAATTTACGTTTATATGTTTATGAATACTGTATTGATGGATGAAAAATTTGGTCATAGTGTTATTTTAGTTTTGATGATTATTAGTGATCAAATATTGTAGAAATCAGTTTTGGAGTTTGAAATAGCAATAAAATGGTGTATAAGATGAGTGTAGGAACTGAAAGTATAAAAAGGTGGTATGCTTTGTTTTCTGTTTCTTCACTGTGCATATATGTGTGTGTGTGTGTGTGTGTGTGTGTGTGTTTACGTGAGTTCCTTAGAGATGATAAAAAAAATGATTTTTGAGTTAAAGAGTAGTTGTAAAATGATAGTTAGAGGAAGAGAATTTAGGAAAATGCAGTGAATGAAAATGCAGTGAATGGTGAATGCAGAGCATGAAAAAGTCAACTACTGATTTTTGTTTTTCTTGATTATTTCGATGGAACTTGGGTAAATTTGCTATTTTAGAGGTAGTTTTAATTGTGGTGAACGAGTTTAGTGAAATGGAGTTGAAATGACCAGAATAAAAATTTGAAGTGTCGGATTTTAGAGAATGAAGTTTGGGAAATTTCTGGGAATGAACAGTAAAAGGTTAAATTTTGATCTGAAATTTTGGTGAATTTACTGTACTGATTTAGGCCGATTTTGGCAAAATTATCTTCATAAAAGTTGTAGATCTTTCTTTTATCTTTTCATTGATATAAATTTTGTAAATTTTGGAGTTTTTTATCAAAAGTTATGGAGGTTTGAAGTTGAGATGTTGGTGGAGAAGATGAAGTAGAGTTGCACCATTTGGAAAATTAAGGGGAGACCGTCGTGCATCATTGAGAGTTAGCAAAATACGTTATTTTTGGATATTAGGCTTGCATTCATGCTTAAGCACGACAGTGACTTTGAAGATTGAAAGGTGACTTGCACCCTCGTGCTTAAGCAGGATCGTGCTTTTGAGGGGTTTTCTTTTTGCTAAACAGCGTTCCTTCTTTTGACCATAACTTCTTCTCTAGACCTCCAAATGACTTGGTTCTTAAACCAATAGATTTCTAACACATTTTTCTACCTTTCCATGAAAAATTTTAGCATTCTGATTTGAATGGAAAAAGATTGATCAAATAAAAGTGTGGAATCTGTTGGAATAGTGAAATAGGATTATGTTATTGAACACACTTCAGTATTTTGATTATATCTGGATCTATAGGATTCCAAATGAGATGATTTTTGATTTAGAGTTAACTAAAGATATGGGGATATAAATCATATGAGGAAGTCTAATTTGGATTCAGTGTCAAAATATTTAATTTCTGGATGGAAGTTGTGCATAGTACACTGCTTTTGGACATGGACAACCTGATATTGTTTGAGGGATATCTTCCAAATTACTGAACCAAATTGAGTGATTTTGGTTTCAATAGCAAGATAAGACATTTAGGAACACTTACCTAGAAGAGAGTAAGACCAAATTACATCATTTTCACCTTCTTATTGAACATGAACAGTAGACCTAAATGGGGTGTCTTGCAAAAATCTGAAGTAATTCAATGAGAAATGAATTGTGCTTTCAATGGTTTTGTGAGGCATAAGCCTAAGTGTAAGCTATACTTAGATGAGTTTTGGTATCATAATGATTTTGTGATGAAACCTATGGTAAGATACTCGGGATTGTCATGAACATGCATTGTATGTATTTCATTTCATTCATGTGAATTATTAAACACTTATGATTGTACAAATTGTGATGTATGTGTATCTTGCATAAATGGGTTGTGCAGGTTAAATGTCCGCATTCAGGCGTTCCCAGAATTTGGAATCAAATGCTAATCTGGAGCGTACTGTGAGTAGACCTAGATGGTCTCATTCCACTGTTTGTTTTATTTGACTTTTGGGTATTGACTGATTTTTGAATGATTATATGAATGTGATTGACTGTGTTGGTTTCCAGATAGAAAGTTCGATGAATGTGTTGTATGAATGAAATATTGTAGTGCTCATTGAATGTGAATTGGATGAACTAAGTGTATGTAATTTGATTGTTAAATGTGTTTTGAAAGTACATTTGTATATGAATGAAAGTGCGAATTCTCAACTTTAATGTTGAATGCCAGACTAAGGTCCGATGCTCCAGGAAAGTGATTGAATGGGATTTTGTAAATGTGAATGATGCATTCCATTTCATAAATGCATGAAATATAATTGCGGTTGTGACCTGAGTAGCCACCAATCAGAACTTAAAGCTCAATATGTGAAATGAGCCTCGAGCTCAGAAAGTGATTAAGAGCCTAAGGCTCACTATGTATAATAAGCCTTATCCCCATCGGATAAGGGACAGTTAGTAATGAGCCTGGTATCTAATGGATATGGGACAATTATTCACTCAATCACAACAAAGTAACAAATGAAAAGTGGCTCTCATGTGCATTGCATACGCATATTATGAGTGATTAAATTGTATTGAATGCGAAGTATGAAATGTGAAATGATGTGAATGTGATTTATGTGTTATGTGATTGGGTGAGCCATTGAGATGGTCACTCATTGAGTTTGCAAAACTCACCCAAAATTTGCAAATATTTTTCAGGACTCAGAAGAATACATCGTTAGGCAAATGGGAGTATCCCTACAGCATACAGGTAACGGATAGAGGTCGGGATCAGTTAGCGTATGCATTGTACTTCTTTATTTTTGTATCGAATAATGTATTCAGAAATTTTTGCACAATGTGCATACAAATGTATTTATGTTGTAATGTAAAGACATTATGACTAAAGTGTTTTGTATTTGTAATGGGCCCCAAATGGCTACTAAAATTATGTTGATTGTATTATTGTGATTGAAATTGTTTATGAATGAAAGTGGGCCCGATTTGGTATGGATTTTCGCATATTATGTTGGTGGTTTTATAAAAAAATTATACCAATTTTGACTGATTAAGTGCTCTAGTACGCCACCCTCGCAGGACACAGTTTCGAATATTCCTCAGGATGTCGGGCACGTGTCTTGCGGAAGTGGGGTGTTACAACAATAATTGGAAATTAACACTTAACGAAAACAATTAATGAAGAACGATTAACAATTTCAGATTAAAAATGAATAACAAATAATGGAAATTGATTGATTTGTTGAACGATGATAGCGCACCTTAGAATTCAACCTAGTGTGTTAACCAACAGAGAGAAAGGGAAAATTATCTATCTGTAATGCTAACCTAACCAATTACGATTTATCGAATTAATT
>JAOTBA010000006.1:18648271-18662386 GCA_025629845.1 Erythroxylum squamatum | reverse complement strand
ACTACTACTTAATCTAACTTAATCCTAACCCTTCATTCTAATTTCAATTTCAACTTTCAATACCCCATTCTACCTTGATAAGTTAAAGACTCAACTAAAAAAATAATAATAAAACAATTAAAGCAAAATAAAGAATAAATAAATAAATAAATAATTTGGGGCCCAACACTGAGGGATGCCGAACAAATGGCGCTCATGGTTGTTTCCATGCCTTTGACCACTATCTTTGATATAATCCATAGTGAACAACAAAATTCGAATGACATCCAGCAACTTATCTATGGCATCCAAGAAGAAAGCATGGACGGACAGTGGTATATCAAAAACGGGTTGATTATGTTTAAGAGTAAAGTTTTTGTGCCTTCGAATTCCCCCTCCATTGCATCTATTATTTTCGAGGTGCATTGCTAAAGACATGAAGGTTACCATAAAATACTATTCAGAATTTGAAAAGATTTTCAACGGTGAGGAATGAAAATGGCGTCAGAAACTTCATCAAAGCATGTTACGTTTGCCAACGACACAAAAAACAAAATCTTCACCCTACAGTTTTATTACAACCTTTACCTGTGCCGTCACAAATATAGGTGGATGTGTCACTAGATTTTATTAAGGGCCTGCCTCGTTCCTGTGGAAAAAATGTTATTCTGGTTGTAGTTGATCGCCTATCTAAATATTGCCACTTAATAGCAATTTCTTATCCTTATACAGCTATAAGTGTAACCAAAGTTTTCTTTGATAATGTGGCCAAATTGCATGGTCTGCCTGAAACAATGGTTAGTGATAAAGATGTGACTTTCATAAGTACTTTTTGGACTGAGTTGTTTCGCCTCTGTGTTTTAGTTCAGCTTATCATCCACAATCGGATGGGCAAACCGAAGTGGTAAATAGGGTGGTGGAAGTCTATCTCCGTTGTTTTACTAGCTCACAGCCTACTAAGTGGGCAAATTGGTTGGCTTGGGTTGAGTATATGTATAACATTAGCTACCACACTGTACTTAAGGCAACCCCTTTTGAAGTAGTTTATGGCAGGCCCCCTCCAAAGCTTTTGGGTTATTGTCCAGGTTTAACTAAATTGGAAGTTGTAGATCATGCCTTAAAGGAGAGGGATGAGAGGCTGCAAGTTCTTCGGAGGAATCTGTCATGTGCCCTGTTGAAAATGAAAAGTGTATATGATTCAAAGCTTAGAGACTTGGAATTTAATGTGGGGGACATGGTTTTGTTAAAGTTGCAACTGTACAAACAAGTTTCATTAGCCCAGCGAAAACACCAAAAGTTGCTGCCAAAGTTCTATGGGCCATTTTGCGTTGCGGAACAAATTGGTCATGTGGCTTACAAATTGGAGCTGCCTCCAGATTTGAAAATTCATCCGTTGTTTCATGTGTCTAGTTTAAAGCCTTACAATCTAGAGGAGCAAGAGCAATTCATACCACTGCCTCCACTTATCCCAGTAATCCCTGCACCAATTCCAGCTGCTGTTATTGCTCACCGAATTCGAGATAACAAATTAGAGATATTGGTTCATTGGGCAGGGAAATCTCTAGCTGAAGCTTCTTGGGAAGCAGTGGCAGAATTTATTGTAAATTTTCCAGATTTTCAGTTTGAGGACAAACCTGTGCCAGAGGGAGGGAGTGATGTTACGAGGCCAAAGCTTTATAAACATTATTAGAGATATCGACATGGCAGGTTCAGAGGACAGTCCAGCGTGGCATCCAATTAAGTAGTATTAGTTAAATTTAATGTAGCTATTTTATTTCCAGTGTTATTGTGAATGTTGGACACCTTGCCCTCGTGAGTAACGGGCCTGACGTCCTAAGTGACATCTGGACGTGACGTGCCCCTACCAGGACGGATATTAAAACTATACGTTGTTCCTATTCCTGAACCGAATTTGGGAAAAGCCCAAACTTGAATGTCAATTCTACTTGTTCAGAACGTATGAGGCTCTATGTCTCTAGTTTATTTAGAGACAAGAATTATCGTATTTGGAGATCCCATAACAAAGTTATGGCTACTATCTTGTAAGGTTATATTAGCCAAGAATTTGTTTTGGAGGGATAGAAAAAAATGCATTAGGAATCTATTGCTCCAAGAATCACTTTTTTGGAGTCGGATGATGAAGTTATGGTTAAAGAATCAAGTATGTCCAAATCGTTAAACCTATTGCCCTATCTTGGGGAAATTAGCATAATTGTCCTTAGAGATAGCAGATTAGGAAGAATTTTAGGACTCTTTGAAAGAAGAATTCAAGATCTACAACTTTCATGAAGATATCGAATATAGATTTTATCATCTAAAGGGTCAAATATGGAGCAGATGATAGCAAGAAGGCAGACGAAGCAAAAGCAGATGAATCAAAAAGGCAGACGAATGCGAAAAGCAGACATATGCGGAAGTAGACGATAGCATGGTCAACTTAAGACGAAGCAAAGTCAACTTAAGACGATGCAACGCTTAAGACGAAAGGTTCCTATAAACGATACATTCCTAAAGACGATATGACATCATCACATACGAAGTGACGTCATATCAAACGATATGTCTTTACAGACGATACGTCCCTACAGATAAAATAAGAAGCAGACGAAACAAGAAGCAGACGAACGTGGAAAGCAGACGTATATGGAAGTAGACGATAACATGGTCAACTTAAGATGAAGCAAAGTCAACTTAAGACGATGCAACGCTTAAGACGAATACGGTCAACTTAAGATAAAGCAAAGTCAACTTAAGACGATGCTATGCCTAAGATGAAAGGTTCCTACAAACGATACATTCCTAAAGACGATATGATGTCATCATAGAAGAAGTGACGTCATATCAGCCTTTACAGACGATACGTCCCTACAGACAAAACGAAGAAGCAGACAAATGCAGAAAGCAAACGATTGCGAAAGGCAGATGGAGCGAAAGGCAGGCGAATTCGAGATGCAGACAAATATGGGAGCAAACAATAGCATGGTCAACTTAAGACGAAGCAAAGTTAACTTAAGACGATGCTACGCTTAAGACGAATACGGTTAACTTAAGACGAAGCAAAGTCAACTTAAGACGATTCTACGCTTAAGATGAAGCGTCTTTATAGATGATACAACTTTACAGACGATGCATCCCTATAGACAATGCATCCTTATAGATGATATGACATCATCATAGATGATGTGATGTCATCACAGACGATACGTCTTTACAGACGATACAACTTTACACTCCTAAGAAACTCCCATCCTAAGGACTCTAACTTTTGAACTTTTGGGTCGAAAGTTTCCTACTATATACCATTGGAAAGCTAAGAGAAAGACCTACAACTTTCCAGAAGGCACAATTACCTATTTCTACCTAGATTGATCCAGATCTTTTCCTGGAGTCCGAACACTATCTTATGCCTTATGCAAACTAAACGATGAAATGTATAAACTTGCAAGAAAATCATGAGCCAAATGCAAATCTTATTCCATTGACAACAAAAGATAAGAGTTTTACAAAGCTTTAGCGGGCATTTCAAGCCACAATTACAATAACTCTTAAAATCTCAAAATACAAAAATTATATGAATCGTGAGTTGCCCAAAATGAAACTAAAGCCTTGCTTAACAAGAGTTCTTCAAATACAAAACATTTCATAAGCGGAGTGATGCCTTGGCTACTGAATACTTTATCTCTTGCTCATCTCCTGCTTATGGGGAGGAAAAAGGGGGTTGAGCTTAAAACTCGTGGGTAACAATTTTATAATTGATAACAAGCAAAATTATTTTTAAACCATTTTCAATGCAGAAAATCATGTGTATGCACATTATGAATACATCACTCTTATCAACTTGTCATGAACACACATACATATCAAATGGTTTGGGTAAATCCAAATACATGACGCACTACGCATTTCCATATAATGGTCTTATATAGCCGTAAACTTGAGGGAGTCCATAAAGGAGCTCCGTGCCACTTGCAGGCAGGCGAGAGAAGCCTATACTTGGTCAACGTGCATGTGACGATTCTTGAGGGACTACCACAAACCCGCATAACAAATATATTTCGAAATTTTGTAAACTTGTTACCTAAATTGGCATATTTTCGAAAACATGATTTTTCATATGCTTGCTATATCTTGAAAATCACTTCTGAAAGATGGTTTCATTAACATGCATCTTTTCAAAAGAACCATGTTCCAAAAGCTTTTCATCAATCATGAACACAATTTATGCAGCAATCATATAGCACCAACTTACAACATTTAAAAGGCAATAAATGCATGTAAATGAAGTAGTTGAAAATCAATTACTGCCATTTCTTGAAAGAGCTTTAATGTCTCATTACTTAATCATAAAATTGAAATCCACCTTGAATGTTTCCTTGCTTATAACTTAGCTTAAGGATGTCTCTCCTCTTGCTCCTCTTGTCTTTCTTGAATTCTTAAACATGGATTAAATTCCCAAATCAATAGGAATTCCAAATGAGGGCCCAAAGAAACGCATGCTTAAAAATTGATCCTAGAATACTTAAACCCAAGCATTTTCTAAGTCTCATGAATCAAAGCCCTTCTAAAATCTAAAGCATTAAAAATGTTCTTACCTTAAATCTCCACCACTTGAAGAGTTTCTTGGATCAAAAGAAAACTCTTGTTTTCCTCTACCTTTTTCCCTTCTTACACAACCTCAAAATCACTCTTAAGACTAAGAAAAATCAAAACCTATCATCACTCTCTTCTTTCTCTTCTTTTTCTCTCAACCACCGAAACCTCTCTTCCCTCTTTTCCCATTCACAGTTTTGGCTTCTTCAATACAAGCCAATCCTTCTTCTTCTCCTTTTTGCCCTTAATGATTGTGCAATGCCCATTTTGCCCTTCCTTCAAAGCCTTAAGGACATTTGCCCTTACACACTCTTACAACTTTAATACTTCAATTCCTTTAACTTATGTCATAACATCTTACCCACATTAACATGCGAATTTATCCCGAAAACCTCAACATTGATTTAAAACATGCCTAATAAAAATAATAAAAATTCAGGGGCCAATATGTACTAACCTGTAAAACACTTAAAACATAAATAATTAACAAACTAACACAATTCTAACATAAACACGTACTAAATGATTGAATTAACAATTAAATACATATCAAACTAAGCTCTAAAACACGATACAATTCACACTTATCAGTGGGTTTATATTAATTGTAGGATTTGACCCATCCAACTATCATGATTGGACTTAAATAGAGTAGACATTAATTTCATATTCTATATCTAATCAGAACATTATATAATGAAAGGATTAAATTATACAAAAAAAATCATGCACAAAAAGGTTAGTCAAAAGCACTCTGAAATTTTTAAATATTTGAGAGGTAATGATATGTTGTTAGATGATTGATTTTATTTTAAGTGCTTATAAAAATTAATAAGTTTTAACCACAAATGCACAATATAGCTGTAGCTAGCACTGGCAAGTATTGGCCGATCTCGGAAGAATTGTAAGTACTAATATTAACCTTTTTCTATTATCTAACAGCCAAATCAAGTTGTGAGTTTAATTTAAAATTAAATTGATCAAAGTAAACTAAAATTGACATAATAACTAAGATAAATAAAATACTACAATTAGTCAATATCAAATAAGTAGTACCTTAGTGATGAATCCCCCAATGATATCTTAAATACTAACCCTTTATCATGTAATTAAATTATTGATTATTGGACCATGGGAATTCCTATCTTATGTTAATTTCTTTCTCAAAACTATTAATAACTAATCCTCGTTTGATTAACTAAAATTTATTTCTAGTTAAAGCCCCTAAGATTATTGATTCGTGAATTTCACTATTAGGTTTGACTATAATTTAGAGGATTTATGTCGACCTATCTCTAGGTTTGTTTGCAACACCTTCTAATTGTAATAGATCTATTCACATAAAAGGATTTCTCAATCTCATATGAAATCAAATATTGGACGAATATTTTGGATATATTAGTTCAAGGTTATAGCACATAATTAAGTCGCAATAAACAAATCAATAAAAGTATATTGAATAAAAGATTATATCATATTATCGTCCAAACTTATGGTTCATGACACTTAGGAACTAAACAATTTAGTTCCTAAACATAAAACACAACTCAAATAACAAATATGCAAAAGAACAATAGAAATAAAAGTATTCATATTCTATACCCCGCTTTTGTCTCTAATGAAATCTTCTTGCATTTTGGATTGAAGGATGCTTTGTATCGAATCTTGTGACATAATCTTCATGTTTTCTTCGTCCTTTTTTCAGAACTGCCTCTTCTTTGGTGTTTCTTACAACCAAAAATGATTATTTTTTATGTAGCCTACAATAATATTCTTTTATAGTAAAAACTAGGATTTTTGGGATATACATGGTCACTTATATTGTTGTGTAATTGACTATATATCTCCAAAAGCACCTCAATTCGTGACTTTACAAGGGCACAGTGACTTACACGGATAACATAAATGATCGTGTATGTTAATATACATGGGAGTGTATCTTCAAAGTTGCATCAAATCTTTATTTTATGCCACAATTTCACACGAATTTTTCTCTTTTGGTTTGTGAAAGCAATTATCACCTATAAACACACTTGAAATAAAATAAGTACCAAAAATACTATTAAACTATTAATTAACAAGCAAAACACACTAAACATAGATATATAAATATGGTCAATTAATCATTTATCACTAGACATTAATCTTGATTTATGAATATGAATTGTTTAATTAGAGAATTAAAGATAAATTAAAAGATTTTAATTTACCTAATCCTAAATATGATCTAAGGTTATAATTTATATATATTGTCAACATATTTGAGAACCTAATGTGTCATACAAAAAGAATGAGTTGAAGAGAAAAGAGATATTTTAATCAAGTTATACTTGATTGTAAAATTTGAAAAACTTTATGATTAAATATAAGATATTTAATAAATAAGGATAAATATAAAATATTGGATCTTATTTAGGCATAACTTATATTTAATTAAAATTATTTTTTAATTCTAATTAAAGTTCAATTAGAATTAGAATTTAATTTCAATTAAATTAAATTACTATAATATCGAAAACTTATTATAAATATATTAAATGTTTAAAGGAGCTAGTACTTCTTGTTTAATTATGTATTTAATTGTTACAGAATTCTCTCAATTCGTTACGTAGATACCGTTAGAGGCCGAACACTTGTGTAACTATTATAGTTGAGATGAGTTAGTTTTGAAAACGATTTGAAAGATACGACAAGAAAATGATTAAGTTTTGAAATAAGGTATAAATTAATATTTAAGTTTTATTATGATTTATATATTAATAATTTATAGAATTTAATGTCATCTTAATTTTTGAAAAACTAAATATGAAAAAATTCCGTAATTATTCCCCGTGAGATTAGATCCGGACATGATTCCTCAACATGAAAAATTGTGTAGCAAGCTTGCGGATTTCCTGACATAATTGAGGCGTTTTTCCAGCTGAAGACGAGCAAAACAGTGCAGACTGTCCTTCTCTACCATACTTCTTCGGCTAATCAACCGTAAATTTATGCAGGACTTCTCGTGTATTTCCGCTTAACTTCCCAAACAGATTGCCATTTTCATCCATTACCATCAAACCAAGTTTATCATCAGATTCCAACAACTCATTTAGAGCTTCTGTGTGAAATTTGTTGTCACAAAGTAGAGAGACGCATTTATGGCCATAAAAGGCTCAAAATCGATTGTCACCTTTTCGTTGCTATGTTCATTAACAACTGTTCCTATGTAAAGGACCAAGCCATTGGGAGGCACCTTGTTATATTTAAAACTCAGTAGCAACTAACATGAATGAGCTAAGTAGCGTCGGCTGAGCTTGAGAAAATTAGAATGGCGCAGCGTGGCGCGGCTTCTTAGACAGGCTTAGGGTTTTTAATTTCTCAACATTCTGAATGGAAAAGTGGTGCTTGCTTGTATTACTAGGTTCGATTGTATTGAATTCGATTCCAGAAAGACTCAAAAACAGCATTGCCCCACTACGGAACTGGTTGCTGAGGTCAAATTTCATACAAGGAAAAAGATGATTCACTGATCTGAAATGAAGTTGAGTTCCAATCTGGTTGGATAAATAAATGCTTTTCATAAATTTTCAAATGAAAAGCTTATTTATAATTCTTTTTACTGATTATTAAAGAGGGACAAAAACCAAACTTCTTTTCTGACAATGAACACTTAGGCCCTCACATAAAATAAAAGCCGACTAAAGATTCCCTTAGGAATCATTGGCCCGACCAGTAAAAAGTTGTCGGCTTTCTTTGTAGTATACTAGGTACCAAGATTTTTCCCTCTTCAAGAACTAACGAAAACAGGATTGCATAAACAGAGGAACAAACTCATAATGTGTACCCAGATACGCACATACAAACACAACGCAACTCAAATAAGTTTGTAGGAAATGAAAAGCATCGTATTGAGATTCCCTTCTAGCTCATTTGCACGCATAAATCTTGATAAATCCATCTTCTTTGTTCTCTTTCATGTTATCTTGTCTTCCAAACATCTGGAAGAGAATCGTGCAGTATTCTTTTATTAGCTACACCTTTTACATTGTGGCGGATAACCCAGTATAATAGAAAATATTTAGCTTCAAGAGCAAATTGCCTTCTCTAGCAATTCTTGCAATTCTCCGCTCTTATATGCCTCTGCAAAACAAATTAAAGATCACTCAAGTTAATTCTTAACCATGAACGATTCAATATGAATGTCAAAATAGTGCTGTTGAAGCAAAGCAAGCATTGTAAGCGCAGATTGAAGAAGAGAATAGAGATAAGTGACTAGCAAATAACATATGGCTCTACTTTGAACAAATTCTCCAGATATTTTTTCTCAATGGCCATCTGAAACAAAGATAAACCAAGTCAGTGCAAGGCTATGCATGAATAACCAAGCACTTTTATCCACATTCATTCCCAGAATTAAGAGATCTAAATTTTATGTTCTTTTTCATTGGTGGATTGCATTATTCTTCATAAGCAAACCCGATCAACAAAATTTGTTTCAAACCATCTTCCTAGAGACAAAGAACATCTGACTTTCCTCAGCAATAATTGCATTGATGAACAAATAGTACATCCAGTGAGTGTCATTTCAACAAAATATTATGTATGTAAAAGCTTTACGTAACTAAACGAATCCTCAAATTAAATCAGTTTCCAATGAGCAGAAAGAAATAGCTACTGATCTACAGAACAATTGCATGCTCCTAATATCCTATTTTTCCTAAATTGATTTAATAGTCTACTTATTTTTTCAGGCAACTACAACAAGCAATTCAGAAATGCAGAACAATCAATTACCTGAGCTGGAAGGTGATTTTTTCATTAAATTCCAATAATGAACTAACTGAAAAGGATGCAATTGTTTTGGAACTACAATTAGTACTAGTACTACTTTCTATAAATTGATGGATTAGACCAAACATCAAAATAGTAAAGGCAATCATCAAATTTTCATTTGCATGGTATGATTTTGTTCTTCAGCCTAAACATTTTCTTACTTAGCCTAAACAATATCTTGTAATAGTTTGTTGTTTTATTTATTTACTTGTCTTCTTTCTTGTTCGTATATTTATTTACTTTTTTATTTTTTATTTTTATTTTCATTATATTTCCACTTGTACTACATCTATTTTTATTTTATTATTATTACTTTATTGTTTTAATATGTATCTTTTATTCATTTTTATTTTTATTTTATTTTATATTTGTATATTAGTTATTTATTTATTTAGTATATATATATATTTTCATGTGAGATTGTCGAAAACAACCTTTCTCCTAGTTAGGAGTAGGCCTGCATACTTCTAGACCTCTTCAAACTTCGCATTCAGAGAGACTTCTAATGGAATGTTGTTGTTGCGGTATGATTTTATTATCTTCAAGGTATAAAGTGGAAATTCGAAGTTCAAATTTCAGACAAAAGCTACCATGTATCATGTTTGAAATCGCCATAAAGAACTTAATATACAACACTGTCTAAGTGCAAAATATAATCAAGACTTCTTAAATATATAACTCCTTATGTTTCAAAGAAGAAAATTTTGGAAGCAAGAAAAGAAAAGGGGGAATATTTACACTGTTAAATCGACCACCACAAAAATACCTATAATTCCAACTTCATCTACCTGGTCCTAACTATAGAAGTAAAACCCGACTTTTTCCACCATTATAACTCCACAAAAAGAAGGAACAGGAGTTGGGTTGATCAGCACTCAGGGTTTTGTATCAGTATTGTAAAGGAAACTTAAAGAAAAGCTAGATAACAAATGGATATGTTAGGGATTTGATTTGGATGTTGATAGCCAGCACCAGGTGAAGAATTTCAAAGTATTGGCCCAGCTTGATTAACATTTCTTGTACAGTAAGAACTAGCATTCTTATTGAGAATAGAATTCATAGGGAAGAAGATAGAATTATTCATAGAATGAAATATGCAGTATTTACATAAAAAATTTTCACAATGTACTCTTAATGCTGAATCAGAATATATTAAGCATTACCAAGAAAGTTTAGTAGGTTGCTGTAGTAGAAGGAAGGAGTGGTGGAAAAAGACAGAGAGCTTTTGTCGACTTCTTCGGCCATTTGTGTCACTAAGTCCTATTCTTGGTTTTCACTCCTTATTTACTTGTTACGGCCATGTTCTTCATTCACTTTTGAAATCGTTCTTCATGGTCCCTATATTTTATTCATCTACACACCACAAGCAAACTCATTTGTTGCCCTTTGAGATATTGAACCAATTCTACTTTTAACTGATTGTGTCATTCAATTTTTGGTCAGTGAATGAATTGACCAAATCTTATGACATGCTTGTAAAATAAAGAGAAAGTGAACAACAAGATACAGTGCAAGTAGAATCTAAATCCATGTCTAACGTGTTGTTCTATATTGGGGTAGAATGTCAAGGAGAGGAAAACAGAACCGGTTATGTTCCAAAGATGAGGACCAAATCGAGGGGCATGCTCATCTTCTCAACAGTCAGACATGCAAATTTGATTTGTGTACATTGCCGTGTGCTTGTTGACAATTGACAAATATACTAAACCAAGAACTGATTGTTTTCCTTACCATCAAACGAAGATGAATAATAATTGGCAGTTTGAAGTAATATTCTCAAAATGGATTGTATTTAGGTCACCAATTTCCAGATAAACAAACAAGAAGCATATACAAAACTGGACCAATTTTAAGGTACTGGAGTGAGCTAGCATATCAGAAAGTATAAACCTAGACAAATGATTAAAAACGAGAGCTCAAAATTTCCATAAAACACACACGCAATGCAACATTGAAGGTGACACCAACAACTATTAATAACACAATTAGATTGAACTACTTACCAACAGTGATGTCACAGCCACCAAAAAACTCTCCTTCGATATAAAGTTGAGGAAAGGTGGGCCAATTAGAGTATTCCTTCAAACCCTGACGCAGAAGTTCGTTTTCCAAAATGTTAATGGTTTCGAAAGGCACGTTCAAGGAATTCAGTATTTGGACAACAGTGTTTGAAAATCCACATTGAGGGAACTCCTTAGTTCCCTTCATGAAGAGAATAACTTTTTGTGTCGAAACCACTTTATCCAATGTAGACTTCAGCTCAGGAGATAGAGCTGCAACAAAGCAAATATTCATCAAACTAAAAAACGGAACAATTTTCATCCATAGTAATTTGAGAGAAATACGTGAATTGGGGGTTAGGGTGAAAAGAGAAAGAGAAAGTAGGAGAAAAGGACAGAGATAGTGAGAACAAGAACCGCAACGAATGGAAGAATGCGTTTTAGAGCCGAAATGAAGCCTATCGGCGGCTGGTTTGAAGAGCGGCCATGAAGATGCTACTGATATTTTGGTAATGTTTCGTTGCAGGCCCAGGGACAAGGAAGTTGCTGATGATGACGACGATGATGACGATGGCATCCTGGCCCAACTAATTCCTCCCGACAACAATGCATAGACGGACTGTGAAGCCATCCTTTCCTCTTCTCAGCTCACCAAAGGTACAGAGTGACTTCCTATTTTAATTCCCCGAGCGACATTAAAAGACTTGTCAAAGTCGGAGGTTGACCCCAGTGAATAGATCTGCTAGCCTCTTCACAGCCACTTTCTTTTTTCTAACTTTTAGGAATATATCCAGAGACTTTTTACATGTCACGTAACATAAATTCAATTTAAAAAAGATTAATTTTAGTTTATCTAAAAAATTATATTTAAATGAAATATATATGTTTTAAAAATTTTATTAACTTTTAAAATTAACTTGAATTGTTGAAAAACATCCTAAAAAGAGAGTCCAAGGAACCTAATAGTAAAAGAAGAGGATTTGTGTCTTAACCAAATTAAAACATCCTCTACTTCAAGTTTAGGATTATAATCTAAAATGTTATCACTTATAGGTACAGCTAGCCTGGTAAGGGGCAGGCAGGGCACCTGCCTAGGACCCACCATAAAAAAGGCCCCTTATATTTAGCTTAAGCATTGAATGGTAATAAAGGCTTCCATTTTACAACCTTATTAGCATTGAAAAAAGAGATGGACGTATCAACTTCCATATTTATTAAGTTAACGATAACATATAATCTAAACACTTCAAAATTATTTATAATTAACAAGTTAAATATAACCTAAATACTTCAAAACTATTTGTTAATTATAAATAGTTTTGAAGTATTTAGGTTATATTTTCACCTTCTAATTTTTTTATCTTTATCAATATATGTATTTAAGGTACTCTATCTCAAAAATTAGCAGCAAAAAATTTCACAATTCCGTCTTCTGAGTTCTGAATATAATTTAAAGGTAAAGTTTCTGATTTTTTAATATATTTTTAACTTATTAAATATTTGAATATGTTATAATTAATTTGTAATTTGTCATTAACGTGGACATTATATTAGCATTTTAAATCATAACATTTATATTAAATGATATTGTATTTATTTTTGTATCTTCTTTTTTATTTTTAGATTACTTATTATTTATAATAATTAAATATTAATAAATAATTTAATTTTTGTAATTGTAATTTTCATTATACTTTGCCACAAGTAATGTAATAATTGTTGGATTTGTGTTCTTGTAGAGTTCACGTAAGTTTAGTTATAATATGACTAAATCAAATAATTTAAGTTACTCAATTCAAAGACTACATAAATGGTTTTCTTTATTATAAAAATACGTATGATTCTATTAAATATGTCGTAATAATAAAAATAATAATAATAATAATATTCAATCATTTCCACAGCTTATTAAATAGGATGATGTTTGACTTGGGAAACTTAGAATATTTAATAACTTAGAATATTATTTACTATATTTTTTCCTAAGTATATTAATTTCTTGTATTTTAAGAAATTAGTGTGTCCCTATCATTAAAATTTGCTCTTTGTTTTTTATTTTTAATATTAGATATTAAATTTTGCTATTTATTTTTTCATGTATCTCAGATATAATACTATTTATATCTTTGTGATATATTGTGAAGCTATTAGAGTTTGGTTGTACCTGCATACTTCTTCAAGTTCTATACAGATGCTTTTGTTCTTTTTCTAGTCCAACTGTGCTATAATTGGTTTATATTATGTTGCCTAAAAAGCATTTGTCTGGAAGAGAAAAAAGGAGAAAAAAAAAGAAAACAAGTAGCATAGTTGATAGAATCCCAAAAAGGAGCACTTAATAAATTTATTTAAAAAGTAGGCTTCTCTAGTAAGAGTCCCGAGGAATTATGTAAAGGTAGTTTTGAACAAGATAAAGAAAATTTAAGTGATGAGATTCATATTCATGAGGATATTAGGAATCTAAGTGGGCATGATCATGTACCAAATACATACACTTTAGAAAATTTAAAGGCAGATGAGCAAGTAAGCCCTATATTGGACATTTATGATCCTAAAAATTAGGATAATCTTGATAATAAAGCAAGGGATATTTTAGTTGAAAAAAGGGTTTGTAAGAGAACTTAATCTTATGTATCCTTTAGACAATACCTCTCGTTATTTTTCATATTCTTATTATTATAGAAATTTGAGTAATGGAGAGATTAGCGATAGAAAATGGTTGGTTTATTCTAAA
>JAOTBA010000006.1:18625238-18641088 GCA_025629845.1 Erythroxylum squamatum | reverse complement strand
ACGAAAATCCGATTATCCATACACAATACCCAAATTAATTAACATAGGATAACACAATCAATTCCTAATGAGAGAAAGAAACAACAAAATAAAAAAATACTTAACCCGAGTCGTCGGCGTCGATATTACCTCCGAACTGGCGTCAGGACGTTTAGCCTTTTATGGATCTCTCTTGATAAATTGCTTCAACCCCTATCTTATTGTCCACTGAAAATCCCTAATTGATTTCTCTTTTGCAGCCCACTGTGCTCTCACTGTTTCCAGGATGGGACGAATAAACCTTGTGGGTTTATTGTCCCTTGTTACTGCTCACTATGTGCTGCCCACTGTTGCATCTCCAAAGGGTCTGTGCCTCATAGCTATTGATTGCGTGATTTATTGCTCGTCTTTATTGTGGCGAGCCCGACACTGTGATTGTGATTTGTCAATTAAATTCCCCACTCTTCACGCCGCTGGGTCCCTCGCTCCTGCGCCCCTTGCGCCTATGCGCAGCTCCTCCTCTATTTCACATCCCTGTTGCATGTTTATTGCCTTTTGTCCCTCCTAGCGTGTTTCCACTTAATTTATTTCCAATCACTGCTGTTGATTCCTTAGCAATTAAATGTCTCCCTATGCGTCGTCATGTGGATGCGTTGTCCCCTTTCTATGTTGCTGTTTTGTTTCCTTATCAAAATGACGCCCCCTCACACTTGTAGTTGATTGATTTATTTATCTCCTTTGTAGCTTGTTACGCCGTCCCCTGTAGCTGATTGCGTTGATTTAATTTAATCTTCTCTCCAATGTTGCGTCTCCTCTTGTCTGCTCTTAATTGCATTTTTATTAAATGCCCAAAACACGTTAATTTTCTCTCCCTTGTTGCTGATTTTTCCAATTAAAATGCTACTCTCTTGGCTGCCTTCCAACGTCGTCGTTCCTTGATTTAATTTGTTTTTGTTGTCCTCCCATTGAAACGCTGCGCTCCTCTAATTTTTTATTTTTTTTCAATTACTTGCATTGAAATTTTTCTTCTTCTTTTTCTTCCAATTTTCGTCTTTCAATTTTCTTTGTCCACTCCATAAAGACAAACGAGTACTAATCTTCGGAAAATGTCCCAAATGGGGTACTTTTGACTCATTTAATTTCTTTGCTTCCAAATTGTACCTAAAATTATATATAAATTAAAGTGGTATCTTCAGCATTTTTATGTCAATAATTGCTAAGTGTAAATGATTAAAAATATCAACAATTAAACACATATCAAGTACAATCCAATTCAGGATGCTCGAGGAGATGATTAAGATGAGCTACACAGATTGCTCTGTGATGATGGGCCTGTACAATCAAGACTTTATGGATATGCAGGAGTATAAGACCCTCCGGATGGATTTCCTGTATAGGATATAAGCTCGACACTTCTGGCATAACATCAGCAAGGAGTCAAATTATAACCCAAGCAAATCTAAGGTGTCCACTCTTTGAATCCCGCACTCTAGTACATCTATGGCCTCCTGAATTATACATTAAGAAGGTGGGGAGATAGTGTAGGAGTTGTTATCTATGGCCTCCTGAGTTATACATTAAGAAGGTGGGGAGATAGTGTAGGAGTTGTCAGTAACTAGGACGTTTTCTACCTATAGAATATGAGCAAGAGGATGCAGATACATCTTGGGCATTCTTTAGCTCAATTTTTTAACAACAGAGCGAGGATAAGAAGATAGGGACGATATGCATCGAACCTTATATGATTCAATTAGTGAATAGGATGGGAGTCTTCGAAAGGCTACCACTAATAATGCTGATTAGTACCATAATAGTCTTTAACTTAGATGTTAAGAGAAATATGCATATGGTATGCAGGAGACAGTAACAAGTAGGATATGTTTATCAATTGATTAGGGTCTTAGATAAATAGGCAACCTCGGGAGCAGACAGGGATCACCCCATTATAGTCGAGTAGCCATCAAGATAGGATTTATCAGCATCATGGACGGGAGAAGCAACTTAGGAGGAGAACATAAACTTGTCAACTAGTGTAGGATCACTCACGATGTCGACACTCCTTTAACATTGGGGCTAACTAAAGATTGTTCGGTTGGAGAAATATATAGGGCAGATATTGGGAGTTTAGTTCACTATCTGGGTAAACCAGTTAGAGATGTTGGAGTGGATGGCAAGATGAGAGGCCTATGATAGATGTATAAAGGAGGCCATATTGTAGATGGCAGGAAATCTCAGGATGTGTATACCACCTCTACCATTTGAAGCAATAACATCATCCTCAGCTCTGCAACCAAATGATGTTCAAAGACCTAAGGATCCTCCAGTGGCAAACATAATAAACTCACCAGCAGACTGACAATTTCATTGATAGTTTGGATGTTCTATTACATTTTTGTTTTTCTTTTTTTTCATTACTTGTATATTTTTCATATTTTCATTTGCTTTATTATTATTTTTTTTTGTTTTATCATTTATTATTGAAATTTTAATGTTTTTTTCTTGTATCTTTTTTATCCTTTTTTGTTTATAATTTGCAAGGATAATTGTACATAATATCGGATGGAAAGTTCACCAAATTCAAAATTTGTAAATTTTATTATTCAGGGAAGTGCCAAAATATACCTTTCTTACATTTGGAGTTTACATTTTAATTTTAATTTTATTTTTGCTTCTATTCTATACATTGGAGAAAATGTACAATTTTAAATGTGTGAAAGGGGTAATGGAAAATTTGAAGAAAATTTTCAAATTTCTTAAGCTTATTATAATCTTTATTATTCATTCTTATTAATTGATATCTTAATTTAGTTAGAATCTATATCAAATGAGTTAGGTTTTTAGATTATTGAATAAAATTAAAATGCAAAAGGATGAAAATTTAGAATAGACTTCTTTTATAATCCATATTTTTAGTAATCATTGAGATAGTTAATTAGTATAAAAATTACATATTATTCACACTTGAAACCTATTTGTGAGCCTTTGAGCCTAAGAGTTAATACATCATTTTAATGTTCTTTTATACTTTAATGTGTGTTATCATGCATAGTTGGATAATTCTAAAACTTACTTTTATTATTCATTTCAAGACCACATTTTTAAATTAAAGGCATTAAATTGATAAAGGTACTTAGATTCAACCCTTTGTTTAACCTATTTTCTTAGATTTTCACCTAATATAGTTTTATCCTTTATAACCACTTTTGAGACTCATCCTTTTTCATAATTGATTATATCTACATTGATAGCCTTTACCCTATTTTTCTTGAAACTTTTTTATTATTTTTGAAACCTAAAGGAATTTGCCTTTACTTCATTGCTTGGAACTTGGGTTATAATGAGCATGTTAAAGAAAAGATATGATATTTCTATCCTTTTTGGTACTTAGTAATTGTGAAATTTATTTCTTCTTGAGTTCTTTAATAGTGTAATTTTATGTTCTATCCAAAGTTGCTCAAAAAGTTCAAAAGTTGGAAATATATGTTCTAAGCATACTAAAAAAAAGGTGAAAAGTTATGATATTTGTTAGAGAGTGAGAAGAATTAATGTGTACCAATGAATTTATTGTTTGAAGGACTTGTTTTGTGAAGAACCAAGTTCTATTCAATATTGTTCATAAGAATTTTCTTCAATTATATTACCCTTTCTATTTATCCCTACCATACCTTTAATTAAGCTTCATTTCATCCTGTTTAAAAGACCTTTTGATTTTTGTTTCTAGTTTACTTAGAAGTGGTGAAGATGTAATTTTATTTCAAGCCTATAGTTAAGAACCCTTCTATATATTAATTTGAGAGATTGATATATTTTCCACCCTAAAATCTTTAAGTGCAATGAGTGAATCCTTCGTGAGAGTGTGGAACTTGTGTTTTTAATTTCAAAAGGATTATCAATATGGTTGTTAATGATATTGACTTATGAAATTTTGTTTTAGGATAACTTAAATCTAATTATATTTTAATTTGATTAATATAATATGATGATTTAGGGTGTGGATGGACAACTTTAGGTTAAGAAGAGATAATATCTCTAAGATTGATTATTTAGATTATGATTAGTTTTAGGACAAACAAAAGCTTAAGTGTGGGGATGTTTGATAAATGATTAGTATATTATATTTTTATGCCCATATTGAGTGTGTTTTGCTTGTTATTTGAGAGTTTTACGTTGTTTTTAGTACTTGTTTTTCTTCAAGTGTATTTTCAGGTCTCAATTTCCTTTATGGATCAAAAGGAGAATAATTTGGGGGGAAATCGTGGTATAAAATGGAAGAATTGGAATTATTTGGGAAACACATGCCTGTGTGAATATATACATGCCTATGTGCAAGGACTGTGTAGGAGACTGTAAACATGTAAAACTTCAAAGAGGTTGTCTTACCTATATTGAAATAAATGCTTGTGTGAGCAACATACATAGCCATGTCTATTGCCCGTGTAAGCTCTTATAAATATGTAAACCAACAATTTTGAAGGGTTTTTTAGATACACAATAATTTAGACGTCCATATGGCTGACTGTGTATAATCCAAAAACCCTAGTTTCATAATATAAAAGGAAATTATGATAAGAAGATAGAATAGAAGAGGCTAGAGTCGAAAGCTACAACTAAAGTTAGAGTTAGAGACATAATTTTGAAGTTAGAACAAGAAAAACATGAAGATACTTCAAGAGATCCAATAAAGAACAATCTTTAATCAAGAATTCAAAGGGATTTCACTGTAGAGAAAGGGGATATACATATATATGGATTCTTTTATTGTGGATTATTCTTTTGAATTTGTATGTTTATTTTGTTTTCTATGTTTAAGAGCTAACTTGTTTAGTGCCTAGGTAAGATGAACTCTAAGTTAGGATGGATAATATGATTTCATTCTTTATTTAGTACAATTTAATTAATTGATTCATTGATATTCAATTATGTGTTTATATCCTTAAATTAATATGTCTGGGAAATTAGTTCAATTTCTAATTTCATATGATTGAGATTGAGAAATCCTCTTATATGAATATATTTACCATAATTGGAAGGAGTTGTAAATAAACCTAAAAATAGGTCAACATAAATCCTCTAGATTAAGGTAAAACCTAATAGCGAAATTCACAAATCATAGTAATGCAATCTTAAGGTTTTAACTAGAAAGAGAGTTCAATTAATCAACATAGGATTTGTTGTTAATAGTCTTAAGAAAGACATTAACATACGATAAGAGTTTTCTTGATCCAATGACTGATAATTGAATTGCACGATAAAGGGTTAACAATTAAGATATCTTAGAGCGATTCCTTACCTAGGTAAGGAGTTATTTAATGTTGAATTAATCTTTGTGTTAAGTTTGTCTTGATTCATTATTGTGTTGAGTTTTATTTTAGTTCAGTTTTAAATTAAATTATCTTCTTAATCGATAGTTAGATAATAGAAAACAGGTCACTACTAGTACTTGTAATCCTCGTAAGATTGAACTGTACTTTCCTGTGCTAGTTATAACTATATCGTGCACTTGTTCTTTAAAACAATAAAATAAAAATTATATCTCATGGAGCATATTAGAAATATGGTTATAAAGAATGATGCATAAAAAAATTAGTTTTAAGGAGAAATGGTATAATAATATAACTCCTTAAGTGTTGACTGTGTTAAGTAAGAATAAGAGAGAAATTTTTAATTTTCTTATTGACCAGAATAAAGTTGATAAGATTGAAAATATATTAGATATGTTTCATGTGAAAATTAGAAGTATGTAGATCATAGGATTTAAAAGGAGTTATATATGGATGCCATTTCATATAGTCATTAAAATCTAAAGGAATAAATTGTCAAATGTTACAACAAGGAGAGGTATATGCAAAATTACAAGTATGTCTTTAAGCCACTTAATGGACCAACATTTTGGCTTTAGTGTGAGGTTATTGACCCACTAGCAATAAGAAGAACGGTCGGTCACCCTAGAATGTAGGAAGAAGGAGAAATTTTAGCATTTTAAAACAAGAAAAGATACTAAATTTGGAAAGAGAGTGACTTGCACCAAATATGTAAAGCAGGGGAATAATAAAGATTATAAAAAAATGCATTAAATGTAAGGGGTATTATTATTTTATTATAATTGACATAGATTTTGCTATTACTATTATCTTACCAATTATTACTTTTATGAAATGTTAATAAGTGCTCGGATTATCTAACATTACTATTAGTAGACAAAAATAGTGAGTCCAAGCTTCACTGTCAATCAATGTTGTATCAACTAACATATACACATAAAGTCATTAGATAAGAGAACAATAAAGATTAAAAAAAAAACTAATGGGGTGTTTGGTTGGTTTGAATCATCATTCCATTCCTGATCTATTCTTGATAATAGGTTATTCCCTTGTTTGGTTGAAGAAAACTTACATAATATATAATCCAAGGGTTTACTTATTCCTTGAGTTTGAGGAATAAGTAAACTTATCTTCTCCCTATCTTTATCTATTTCAAGTGGTTTGGGAATAAAAAAGGGGACTTGTTGGACAAAAACATCCTTAATGAATCCATATAGTTAATTAGTTGTAATAATAATAATAATGATGATGATGATGTAGTTAGTAGGGATTAATAGATATTTTGGTCTTTTGTTAGTTATTCATTTGTCATTCTCAATTTATGTTTTTAAACCAAACATTGACATTATATCATCATTAGAAATTCTTATGAATAAATTAAACTAAATAATACATATTCCATTATATTCCTAAAGAATCATCATTCAATTCCTTATATATTCTTGCAAGTGAACCAAACGCCCTATAATGGTTAGAGGAAGAGGAATAGGTAAGATAGAGGCAGATGTAGATATAAAAGGATTGGTAAATATGGATTACGCTTTAATGAGTCAACTAGCTCAATTGAGTACAATATAAGTTACTTAATATATGGAACTATGTTCTATTACTATTTAAAATTATACAAAGACAAATTCACCATTGTTATCATCATACATACACAACATGGAGAAAAAGTATAGATAATAAGGCCATATAGTTCATAAAAATCGATTACTACCAACTCTAATTCTTAAACTAAAATGACTTCCAATTAAGAGGAATACAATGGAATGGTAGGAATAACATCCTTTCATCTACCTCATGCATTAAGAGGGATGCAAAAATGAAAAGGTAATCACATTCGACCTTGAAGTTAAGTCAAACTTAATTTCCATCCATTTGTGTTTCTATTTTTGAATTTCTAGATATCATTAATGGAACTTGATTAGCATATCTACACTAGATATGAATGAAAGAATATTTTGTTGTACGTCTAACCTCTATTAATAATTTTGTTATAACATAGAAATTTCAAATATCACAAATGAAAGTTACTTGCCATATTAGTTTAAAACTTGGCATTTCGTTGTTTCCTTTCTTAGAAGATACAGAAAATAATTTGATATTACAAGCTATACTCCTTATTTGTTTACATGGAGTTACTTTTGCAATTCTAGATATCATATTGCAATTCATTGATAGCTGATTACAACATGTCATCAATATTGAGGAGAATATTGGTGGGTACATCCAATTCCATAAACAACTTCAAACATCACTATATAAAAGGATAATATAATTGTCTACACCACTTACAATAACATTTAAATCCAAAAAAACTTTCTTAACAAATTACTGTGGTATACAAACAAAGTTGTTGAAGATTCAATCCTTAATTTTTCAATAAATATAGCTACAACTATTATAGCACCAAATTATCATTAACCTTTCCAGTCTTATTGTTTCACAAATTATATATTTTAGCATCACTTTAACTTCCGCCAATTGATCGTATAGCTCATGCAGGTCATCCATGCACTTGCCATATTTTAACTTCCTAGTCTCAAACTTCAACTTTTTATTCTCAGCATTCAGTTGATTTATAACAAATCTGGCCCTTTCATCAGTCTTTATCCACTTATACGAGAAAATTACAACCCTCTTCCTATAATAATATGGTAACATAAATTATTTATTATCAAATAACAATTACTTTATTATTAACAACTTACTTTATTAAGACTGCCTTACGAAGCACTCATAATGCAAACTCAGAAATATGGAAGCTATAAAGATGACGAAATAGATAGGTTACCAACTTCACATGCTATGAGTTTGGTTTTAACAAACATATGTAATGGCCAACTTCCCCCTGCCGTTAAGGTATGGCTTCCTAATACTAGTCAAAGAAGTGAATGAAAATTCCTATCTGCATATGATATGGCTGACCACTGTTACGTCAAACTACCTATCTCAGAAATGCGATGAAATCATCACCCATTAGCTGGACTGAGCTTAAAAATCCACCAGATGGATGGATTAGGGAGAAGAGTGGATAAGGGCAAAACGAAAGCTACCATCAACACCGCCTTGGCTCTTTAACTCTTAGGCTGCCGAAGGGTAGTAACTCCAGCAGCAAAAGCAGCCACCATAGTATCCACTTAAGCATTTTGTTGCGCCGAAAGAACCATTGACTGACAAAGACAGTTAAAAATCTCCTTTGTTAGGACAGTCTGATGCTCTATGCCCGGACCGACCGCAATTGAAGCAAGTACCTCCAAAGCTCCTGTTATGCAGATACAAAAATGAATCGGCTTCCACACATCAAATAGCATAGGCTGGTGTTTTAAGGATTAAAGAGTTGAAAACATCTAGTTGCTGCAAAATGCAACTGGTAGTTTACAACTTCCAACACAATAGTATTGGTAAAGCCTTAAACAGAGAACAGAAAAACCAATGAAGGTTCCCACAGTCAAATGCCCAGAAAGGATCTATGCATCTAGAAGTGAATCAGAAACTGAACAGTGGCTTACATCACAGTACAGCACAACTGGATGCCAGAAAGTTTCTCAAATATGCCCTGATTTGCAACAAGTTTTAACTGACCTTTAAAAAACAACTTGCATTACTCAACAATCAACTTCATCAATTAGTTTTCACAGTACCTATTTGATTTCCAACAGTAATTGTTGATTAAAATATTTGCCACAGGTAGAAAGCACTTTTATGTCCCTGGATTAATATACAAGGTGTAGTTTATCCCGGTTCATTAAGGCATCAATTCATTTTGTTATTCAGGAAAATCCGTATAGTTATTCCACTCTCATGCCTGCTCCAGTGCTCCCCATACAAAATGTCACTACTCACTGTTAAATTAACATAACCATTTATTCCAAAACCCCTGACATCAACTTAAAATAGAAGCAGAAACAAGAGAGGAAGCAAGAACAAGGAAAGAATCAGACCTGTCCCCAGATGATGACCTGCTTGACCTTCGACCACCTATCAACCAATCATCTCCACTACCTCTCGAAGCCCTAGACCAGCTATTCTCATTTCTGAAGCTTCGTCCACCACTTTGTCTACCACGCCTATATGTGCTCTCATCACCATCATCATCAAAATCTCGACCACTTCCCCAACCTCGGGATGATCTAAAACCTCTCTGGCTCCTAGAGCCTCCTCTGGGAGGTCTATCCCTGTTAGAAAACTTACCATAGTAATCACTCGGAGGACCCTCATCTTGCAAAGCTGGCAACTGTTAAAAATTATGAATGCTTTAGTTCTAGGTCAATGCATCATAGGCAAATTTGAGGTCATGAATCATCATATCAGAAACAACTTATGTAACATCTTTGCATGTGGAACGGGCATAATGAGGAACAGTAAAAGCGATTAAATAACCTTAGTTATCTTGGAAATAGTGTTTCCTGGTGGCAATTGCTTATTCAGCAATTCTTTTGCAATCTCCTCGGGAAGATCAAAAACTGCTCCTTGAATCTGTAATAACAAGCACTTCTTTCAGATAAAAAGTGATGCATTAATTAGGTAGCACTTGTAGCTAAAGTGTTCAATATTTTGCAAAAAGACGCACCCTTTCATCTGCAATTATAAATATTTTTCCAACTTCATCAGCTGCTGCAGCATATACATCAGAAAGAAAACCAGTTACAGATCTAGCAGACATATAGCCTCTAGAATAAGATGGATCCCGAGTCAACTGCAAAGTCACCCATCCCTGTAGCACAGGATCCAGTTCAAAATAAATAATAGTGCAGGCTAAAGACAGACTTCCTCATAAAATTCCAAATCGAAAAAAGTTGTCACCTGCTCATGGTTAATAAGGGACCGAGATGATGGAGGACGAGAAAAGCCACTTAAATGAGCCAGTGCAGCTGCGAGAGCATTAACTCCTTGCTCATTGATTAATTTTTCAGCTGTTGGGGTGAAAAACTCTAGACACTCATGATGCACTCCACCTAGAGTTGCAATAATTTGCTCAGCTGATGACTCCAAAACATCTTCAACAGCAGGTGGACTAACAAACTGAAATCTGCACCCTACATCTCGCTCAAGGGATCTCACTGTTCTCCTTTGGTTGCTTGTAAACATCAGAATAGCAGTACCTTCCTTTCCTGCACGCCCGGTACGACCAGAACGATGCACAAAGGTTTCTGGGTCATTGGGAAGCTCATAGTGGATAACCTAGAGCAAACAATGAAGTTCGTGATATTCCCACCACCTATAAAATATATCATTCTGGCCAACATCCTAACTAGAGCATTTGAACCATCAAGTATCACAGAGACAGGCATGACTCAAACAATCGATTTATTGGGAGGAAATTCCACCATGTATTTTCCCATTCCTATCTTATTTAATAATATACGAAATCCAAAACAGAGAAAACTCAAAGAAAATACCATATAACCATATATGCAAAGGTACTGCAAAGGTAAAGATTAAGGAATGAATCAAAGAAACATTACCAAGTCCACGTTAGGAATATCAAGCCCACGAGCTGCAACATCAGTGGCAACAAGCACAGTGAATTTCCCCTGCCTAAAACCATTGAAAGTTCTCTCCCTCTGATGCTGAGATATATCTCCATGCAATGCCTCAGAAGCTATACTATTTGTTAGTGCCATTGAGACTTCGTCTGCATCTCGTTTAGTCTGCGTGAAAACTATGGTCTTCCCACCTTTTGCATACACCTGAAAGTTACATAATATTTACAGCTTTAGAAATATAGATCGCAGTGCAGCTACACAATGGGTCACTGATGAAGTAAAGTAATCATATTCCACGCTGAAAAGGATGACCAACACAATGTTACACATGTATCTAGCTTAAACTTATATCTCCACAACCTTAACATTTACTACCCACAACATTGCTTAAGAATTATAAAATGATTAAATTAGCTACTTTGAACAGTCTAGGTCCTCGATAAGAGGAAAGGGACTAACTCCTAGTAACTTATGATCATTTAAAGATGATACTCAAAGAAGGGCTGGAACCGAAAACACGATTAGCCTAGTCTTCATAGCTTATAAGGTCCATAAATCCAATTTCCCATGGCTAACTACTTTCATATGAGTATCCATGGCATAATTCCTGATCATGAGAAGAGAACTATGTCACACAAGTTCTGAGCTAATCGCATACAGCAATTACGTGATAACTTCATATGTCCAGAGTAAAAGATTGGGGTTAGACCTCTTTATGCCATTAAAAACCTTAATATTTCCTGAAACAACCACTAGGATTAAAAGTAAAATTAATTTTAAGTATAACAGGCATTCCAGGCAGGCTCTTTGCCTGTGAAGAATTAAAAGTAACAATGTAATCAATAAATTTCACTCAAGGTGATGCTGACACATACTGTTACAAGATCACTAAGAATGCTCCTCTTTGAAGTTGCTGTGGTTGATATGGCATAAAGCTTGATTCCTTCTGCCAGTTTTTCATCATTTTCACCAACCTACAACAGCTCGCAATGTCAATGACAATATTTTGAGAACAAATGCACGCAAGCATGACAAGGATACAAAATTAACTTAAAAAGGTAAATCATTATACCAAATCAATTTGCAAAGGATTGTCCAAATATTTCCTTGCCAATTTCTTCACCCAAGTAGGCATAGTTGCAGAGAAAAGCATGCTTTGTCGTTTGGGCGGAAGATTTTCTAAAATAATTTCCACATCTTCCTCAAATCCAAAAGAAAGCATCTGGTCAGCTTCATCAAGTACCAAATATTCAACTTCTCCCAGCCTGAGGCTGTTGCCTTTTATGAGGTCGATAATACGACCAGGAGTCCCAACAACAACATCAACCCCACGGGAAAGAGCACTTTGCTGTGTGACATACGAGACTCCACCATAAACGCACACCGTATTCAAGAAGGGAGAAGATTCCTTGATTTCTTTTTCTACTTGCTTGGCTAACTCCCGAGTAGGCGCCAATACCAGAACTCTAGGAAGCCTACCAGCACGTCTGCAGCAAAGAAGTACAAGTGAGGTAGGATAGAGTGAACAAATAGAGTGGAAGACAAAAGCTGGATTACCTTTTAGAAGACGATAGTTCAGTGTCTTGGGTGAGGCGTTTAATGATTGGGATCCCAAACGCTAATGTTTTGCCAGTCCCTGTCTTAGCACGAGCAATTATATCACGACCTTCTAGTGCGGGGGCCAAAACAGCTCTCTGGCAGTAGTCACATTCAAAAAAAAAAAAAGGCTTATAAGCTCATTCATTTTAACATAACAAAGCTAAAGTCTAAAAGTAGAGATAAAAGATACTTGGATGGGGAAAAGGCTAGTAATGCCGCGTTGCCTAAGGCTTTCCACCAGCCGAACGGGCAAACCCAACTTGGAAATGTCAAGCTCATCGGCGTCCAGTGTTGAAGCTTGGGATTGCTCATCGCTCACATCATCTTCATCACTAAAATCGGAAAGGCCGCCATCAAGGCCTTTGAAAGCCTCTTCGCTGAGGATGGAATTCGGGGTGGCTATGGCACAAGGAGCCAACCTCCTCCGCAAACCCTGCTCAGCTGCTGCTACTAGCACCAGTTGTGGTCTCCCTCTTGTAAACCAGTTGTTGTAGGGTGTACAATGGTTGGACAATAATGTCTTTCTCCAACCAAGTTCTAGACTAGGGGTGCACGATACACCTAGCACTGAAGAAGAAACCATTTCCACTGATTATACTATGAATCCAAAGAACGCCCTAAATTCTCTTCTCACAAGACAGGCGGATAGATATTTAGGCGGATGTTGAGATAGAGAGAGGGATAAGGCGGCAGCTTCCTTTCTATCTAGTAAAATAGAAACGAGTGAATGAGTAAACCTCCACCTCACTTAACATGCTATCCCCTCCTGCTCCTGGATATTAAGCTCATACTTGGAATTAGATATTTCTTCTCGCCTTTATTATGCACTTTACTCAAATGGGTCAAGCCCACCCGTTTTACTTGTACAGCTCAGCTCTTCTTTTCCCTTCCCACTTATTTATTTTTACTTTTGAGTTAGTCTCGCAAGAATTCGTTTTTTTTTTTTTTACATAAGAATTCGTATTTATATAACAAAATGATCTCTAAAATAAATAGTAAGTTTTAGTAACTCAAAAAAGAATGTGTATATATATATATAACTGAAAGAAAAAAATTATAATGTTTTGGACTTTTGGTCCCTTGACTTACATCCACTATTTAACTCGTGCTTATAAGTTAAATCTAATTAGGAATGTCAATAGGCCGGCTTAACCATAGGCTAGGAGGCTCGTGGCCCAACCTATGGCAGACGGGTCGGAGTTGGTGTATCCTTCCATGCCCGACCATGAGCTGAGTGGCTCACCTTATATTTAAAAAAACGTAAAAAAATAACGTCGTTTTTGAAGTTACGATTCAGCCACGGGTCGAGCCGAGCTGGCCAGTGGTCGGCCCAACCTTGACCAATAGCCCGATCAGGGCGACCACTTTTAGCTCGTAGCCGCCTATGACTTGGTCAACCTATGCCAAAATTAACTTCCCTAAATCTAATACTTTTTTAGCGTAGATATCAAATGCTACAATAATTTTTATAAAATCTCGTTAAATTTTTTTTTTCACTTTTAAAAACTATCTTATGATCTTAATGATCCACTCTTTACTAGAGTATCACTATCTTAGTATAACATTTTAAGAACAATTCTATAGCCTAATGTAAAAAAATAATTGTTGAATCCATATTGTCACTTGTTTAGTCCCTTTCTCATTGTAATTCTTATGATTCAAAAAAGGTCTACTTATAAAAGCTCAATTAGTTATTAGAGGTTGAATAAACCTTAAAAAAAAAGCCATAAGAGGGTAAGATATGTTATTCATGAATATAATCACGTATGAATTACAATTAACATTATGGGTAACATGTTAAAAAAATGAGGAACCATTAATAAGGATAGAATTAACTTTCGATGACCAACTGGGATATCTTGGCTAGTGGAACTTTAGAATGCTCACCTGAATATAAAAATGGTTAGAACTTTAGGAATATATAGAAAGACTAATAGAAAATAGGCTAAGGATTTGGAGCCTTTTTTAGGGGAAATGAGTTTAAGTGGGACGTATATAACACTAAACTAAACATAGTTCCAATTTATGTTTTAATGATAACAAAACATAAATACTACTATTGACTTTGTATTTGGATGAAAGCAATGTGAAAGATATTTTAGTCATGCGCACATTAAAAGCAATCTCATGAAGACAATAAAGTCTTTTTTTAAAATTAAATGAATGAAATTACTAGGTAAAAGCCTCGAGTAGTATAACCATCAGAAAAAGCCATTCTTGGCTAGCCATTCTTGGCTAAACATGCTAAAAGAGCATCAAAAACTAACCTTTTAAGCTTCATACAAAATCAACAAAGAGACTAACTGAAAGTAATATATGAGAAAAGAACTAGTGTATCAGGCTAATATTATATCAATCCATCTGCTAGCCATCTTTGGAGAAAGAGAAATGCTTTTACCATTTATTATCATCATTTCACAAATTCTCCTAATATTTAGTTGTATTGTGGTTTGGAGATCTTAATGTTGGCTTCTTGAAATCACCATTCTCCTACCATATAAATTATACAATATTGCCTAATGTAATCTTAAAGAAGTTAAAATTGTCTATACTTAGTTGATAAGAAGAAGTTGCCCAATGTTTAATGCTACTCTTATGAGTTACATAACAGCAGTGATTGTGCAAGAGTTGTATAGTCTTCCACATACCATTAGCAAAAAGGCAACTAAAGAAGAGGTGTTCCATGTCCTAAAGGGAAGAGTCTACGTGTGGGATTAAGGGTAATTGACTTTTAATTCAGAGTGCTAATGCAATTCTATGAATGAGATCTTAGGAGATAGAAACTTACACCAAACTAACGCAAACCAATCTACTCAAGGTGCATCAGTTTTAAAGATGTCTGCAAGATTTTTTGGTAAATTTTTTAAAAGGAAAATTAAGGTACATCAAAGTTATAAATAAAAATATAATGATTATTGTACATCATATTTAGTTTCTTTGATAATTTAAAGGCCAATCATGCCTAAGTATGTCTTCATTTTAACTCATTACATAAAATCTTTTTTTCAGTCGTTAAGAGGAATTAAAATTTTTATTATTAAAACACTCTTGAGTGTATATTGAGAAGTTTTTGAGTCAAATTTCCATGAAGAAAAATAATTTTGATTATTTGAAGATGGTGGATTTAAGATTTTAGGTACATTAGGCAACTAATGTCTATTAAAGTTGTACAAAAATTATGTTGCATCTATACTAATCGACCAATGTTCTAATAAAATGCAAATTGGTCTACTCATATATAGCAGTAGATGACCAATGTATACAATAATTAGTCGCTTTTAATTAATGCACATTGTTTGACCAATGTACTGTTGGATCGCGTACGGTCCGAGTATTCATAATACACTGCGGAAAAGACCATACAACAACATGAAGTATAATAAAAAATACCAAGGATATACGAAAATACCTCTTTGCCGTGGATAGGTTTCGTCTTTTTCGGATTCCAAGACACTGCAA
>JAOTBA010000006.1:18600702-18618743 GCA_025629845.1 Erythroxylum squamatum | reverse complement strand
ATATGTATAATGAGCCCCTTGTGGCTTTATTGTTTTTATTCATTGACTGATTGTAAATGATTATTGGATGACTGTAAGAACTGAAAATGATTAATTGTGAGCATGGACTCAAGATTGTTACTGTATGTTTTGCTTCCGCGTGAATAAATGGTTTAAAAAAAAAGTATACCGAGTTTTACCGACTGATGTAGTACGCCACCCTCGTGGGACACGGACTCGGATATCACCCACGATATCGGGTTCGGGTCACTCGGGAGTGGGGTATTACATTTAAGAGGTACAAGCACTAATCAGGCTTTCATGAAATCTAAGAATGAGCTAGCTGATATCCAAAATTTTTTTGCAATCCCTCCACAAGATCCTATTCTCCTTTCAAAAGAAAAAATAGCTTCGTCTCAATAAATGTAGGTAGTTAGCACTCATATATGCCTCCTTCACTAAAGAGCAAGATTTAATTGCCTCAAAGATGGTAACAAATGCGAAATTTTTTCTTCAACGCCATCCTAGCTAGAAGAAACCAAAATAGGACCAGCTCCATTACTAATCATATGGGAGTTCAACTATAAAACTAGAATGATATCCAAGTGGAAACTATAAGGTACTTCTCTTCTTTGCTTATCACTTCAGAATGTAGCCTTTGTATTGACCTTACAAGTATTATCACAAAGAAAATCACTCAGAGTATGGTATACTCTTAACTAAACTTATAGAAGACAAGGAAATTGAAGATATTGTTTTCAAGTTGGATGGTATGAAAGCTCTTAGACCAGATGGGCTAAATGGATTCTTTTTCCAAAAATCTTGGACTATCAGTGGGACTTATGTTAAACAGGTTGTTCTTGAAATCTTCACCAACGGAAAACTTCTCAAGGAAATTAACAGAATATTCCTATACTTAATTCCCAAAAGAATTCACGCTTCCTCTTTCACTGACTTTAGGCCATTTTCTTGCACCAATTTTCTATACAAAATCATATCTAAGATCGTTGCTGCTAGATTAAAGAAGGTACTAACTCTCCTTATTAGCGACAACCAAAGGGCTCCCTTGATAGTTCCTTGCGAACTATACCGGTTTTCAAGATTGGAGCTATCAACCACTCGGCCACCTCTCCGAAAGATAATTTTTATTTTACTTTTTTTTTATTCCACCAAATAGAGCATGGTTGTAAAAGTGGATATCATCACTGTACTAGAGAAAGACATTAGGTGTAAGTCCATATGTCTATCTATTTGTATATATGGAATTTGTATATATAGATTGTATATACAGATAGATACAGGATCTATCATGACCTTTTGTGAAGTAAAAAACCACTCTCGATCCCATGTTTGAATAAAGCGGGGAAAGGGTAGTAATAAGTCATATAGAATCTACGGATTCATGTGCAATAGACAAATCGGGGAGAACATTCTCATTGTCCAAGAATTGTTAAAGGGCTATTCTGTGCCAAATGCTTTTGCTAATTGTACTATCAAAGTTGACTTCTTTAAGGATTTTGATAGTGTTAGGTACAACTTCCTTTGGAAGGTACTGGAGGCTTATGAGTTCCCACATATATTTATTAATTAGCTGAAAGAATGAATTTCCACTGCTAGCTTTTAAGTATTAATCAATGGGAGTCCATCATGTTCATACTTTATATGGAAATTCTAAATTCCATTATCAAGTTTGAAGTGGAGGCTAATCCCAAATTCAAATTCCATGAAAGATACAAGAAACTTGGAGTAACCAAATTTTCTTTAGCAGATGATCTTCTTCTTTTTTGTAGTGCTAAGCTCAATTCAATGCAAACCTTTATAAAGGCTTTGGATAGACTCAAAAGCTTATCTGGATTGTAGGTCAATTTCAATAAAAGTCAGTTTATCATCTCTAAAGCTACTTTCTCTATTAAATTAAGAATTGCTTCCATTACTGGTATGTTAATGAAGACTCTACCATTGCTTTATTTGGGGTTTCTAATTTCCACTAAGAGGTTAAACTATCTTGAATGCATTCCACTCATTGAAAAAAATCCATAAATGGATTAATTCTAAGGTGAACAAATTCTTATATTATGCAGGGAAGATATAACTTATTAAATTAGTGCTCAATCCCTTATACATCTACTAGAGTTCACATATCTTCTTATCCAAAAAAAGTAATCAAGATTGTGGAAAAATTATTCAAGAAATTCCTATGGAATCATAGAAGGAGGGGGCTAAACATTAGCTCAGCTAAGCTCTCTAATCAAGCTCTCATGCTTAAAAGACAATAATGGATATTGGAAGACAAAAAATCTCTATGGTTTAGGTGGGTGCATTCTTATTTTCTCAAAGGTAGATGCATTTGGAAGAAAAGTAAGAGCCCTTAAAACTCTTACTTCTTGAATTAACTATTGCATTTAAGGAACTTAGTCCAGGATGATGTCAAGTGTAAAGTTGGCAATGGGTTTACTTACCACTCTATGGTTTGACAATTGGTCAGGCCAAGGCCCTTTTATTCACCATCTAGTGTTATCAATGATCTCTCTCTTCCCCCTTTATACTAAGCTCAGTATATTCATTAACGGTAACTCTTGGAGGCTTCTTGCTCATCTTAGTCTACTGCAACCACAATATTCTCCAAATTCATCTAGAGAAGATACATTTTACTGGAAGGATCTTCCAACTTTCAAACTGTCAAATAAGCTTACTATGGATATGCTTAAATTAAGAAATCCAAAATTCGAATAGTGTAGAATCATTTGTCACAAAGTTCTTCCCCCCAAGGTATCATTTCTCCTATGACTTATTATCAGGAATAGGTTTAATACTACAAATAGACCTTCTTACCTAGACATAACTAGAAGATGCTCTCCATGTTCTACACATGATGAAACTAAAGGTCATCTATTCTTCATATGTTCAGTTTCTAAGTTCATTTGGGAATAAGAGAAACTAAAATGCTTACGGACTGGTTCTCATAACTCTATTTCCATCATTATTCATTGGCTAGCTACTTAAGCTTCTATTCCTAAGACTGACAAATTGATCTACTTACTGGTTATGGGTCTATGTGTGTAAACAATTTGGAAACAAAGGAATATGAGAAGGTTTGAATCCAAATGCAAAATTGTAGAAGAATTTATCAATGGGATTCGAGAAATTATTTTACTGAGGAACCTGCAATTGATTGTAGTTCCACTTTACACCTCTCTTTAAATCTCTAATATGTGTACTACTTACAAAATAGAATTTTGTAGGTATATCCAATGTGCTCTCTTTTGTGTTGAGGGATAATCCCATGAACCTCTTTTTGTTGATGTGAGTTCCATTATTTATTAATTCATTCCTTTTTCCTTTTTTTTAAAAAAAGTCCTTAGAGTTGTCATATGTCTCCCTTATACATATGATTCGGCAAACTTTCAACTTAAGGTCCATCTCAAGTAATCTTTTTGTCTCACATCTGAATCTTGTATCTCGTTTGAAGATTTCTGTCAATGTCAAAAAACGTATGTCAACTCATCAACAATGCCTACTTTTCTGACCTACTTGCAAGTCTTTGCCTCATTTTGTCACTTCAACTATTAAACATTGGTTAAGGCTCTCCAATGCTCACACAATTTCATAATTAAGACTTAAGGGTCTAACAGTAGGCTCCTTATACATTTGTTTCCTATAGAGAAATGTCTAACATGCGAATTGTGTTACACTTGCCAAAAAGAAAGATATGTTGTATCCAAATTTCAATATATCCAACATATCCACACTTACCAATATATTCAATATCAACTGACATGTCTCCAATGATGCAGCAAAACCACACTTAATTACAATTTTAAAGAAGAAATGCACTAAAAAGAGAGAAAGAAAACAAATTTCATGTGTTGATTTATGTTTTTAATACACATTAAGAAGCATAACCTGAGGTACTGGCATGTGAATTAAACATTGGAAACCTGAGAAGCTAACTGTTAGGTATATCTTCTGTCTTTTTGTGTTCATTGCATGCTTCCTTGATGTCCCTTCATCAACAAAAGATTATTAAAAGAAGGTTGAAAACTTATTTTTGCCATGCCTATCGGCAATTCAAATAGAAAATCACGGATGATATCTTGAAGCTGCAAGTAAATTCATCCCACATCAAAATTCTTATATATATACTTTTTCACATGCGCACACCTTTCTTAATGTAAAATAAAAATATTTGATGATCTCATTGACTTGCTTTTTCAAGTACCAAAAGCAATTTTAGTAGCTCATACGTACCTTCCTCGAGATCAAATTTTGATACCTATAACCCTGTTAAGAAATTAACAATGTAGATGGATTAATATACTCAAAATCATATTTCTTAACTGTGCTTTAGAATAAATAAAAAGAGAGAACAAATGTGAGATACCTTATTGGTGCCATAGATGTAATCGCAATATGTGAACACTGATGCGAAGTTGCTTTGGCTTTTGCCACCCACGTAGTGATGGTAATCATGATACTCAGCACCTCCAAACAGGGGAACTAACTTTGTAAGACTCCATGGAAATTCATATCTACAACAGTTAACTTCTCATGAATAAATGATGTATCTTCGCAAGTTTCTGTTCTGAGCTATAATAAGCCAGCCGTCGGATGCTTTCATATGAATATTGAGGTAACTTTATTACAGCAACTCAAATAAGCTTTTCACAAAATTTTAACATATGTATGCAGTCGACTATTGTATACATTAATGTTTTCAGTTGCTTATTGAAGGACAATCCAATCCTAATGAATGATGACGTTTTCAGTTGCCTTTTTAAGGACAATCCAATCCTAATGCTAAAGCAGCTACATGAAAGAGGTCTGCTACACAAAAAAATGGGTTGTCAATGGAAGAGTTCGACGAGACTTACCCGCCGTGAGCATAAATTGCTTCCATTTGCCTCAAAGCAAACCAAACCCAAAAGGTGAGTATGTGTCCCGGAACTAACGCGGGACCGATAAATGAAGGAAAGCTAAGGATCAAAATTTCTGCCCAATGTGCATATGGTGCTGCAGGTCCTATTGGAGCAGTGTACTCATGGTGAACGTGGTGGATTTTCTCGTATGCCCATTTGGTATGGAGCCACCTATGAAGCCAGTAACCTATGTAGTCTTCTATAAGGAAATAGATTAATATTTGAGAGAAGACTTCCCAACCACAAGGCAATGGCAAACTAGTTCGGATACCAACCCACTGCAACAAAATAATTGAAGATAAGATTTTTATTAAAAAATGTTTTTGATCAACTAATATAAGCATACAGTTCTCTATAAATTGTTTTTACCACGCATCAAAGAAGATAAACATAGTATTACAGGTGTAGTGACGAGGATAAAAGTACATGAAGGCTGTGTATGAGCAAGCTAAAAGCGTATGATGTCCTATGATAGAGTTGATAACTAAGTGCAAGACATTTGAATACTTACTTTGAGTTCGTTATAACATGACATACAAATTAAAATAACCTGTATCCTTCGCATTTGAATAATCACTTTGAGTTCATTATAACATGACATACAAATTAAAATAACCTGTATCCTTCGCATCCTTTATGTAAAAATATCAAGAAATTTATTAAATTTACTGTAATCAAATGACTGCAAGAATTAGAATAAAATTTTGTTAACTTTCAAGATTAATCGACTAATTCTATAGATCAAACATATTATTGTAATATTTGTATCTCAATTCTCTTTGTAGGTAAGTATTTTAGATATTATATACGTATGACAAAAAATTGTAACTTTTTTATGTTTTTTTAGTTTACAAATATAAACTTTGAAGAACAATTTATGAAAATCCCTCAATCTTTTTTCTTTTCATGCTCTTTCTTAATATTTTCTGTTTAGAATGATAACATAGTAACCTTACAACATTTTGACTTGATAATGATAATAAAATCTTTTTTTAGTCCAACCAATGGAAAGAGAAGCTTAGCTTCTCTTAAGAATAAAGGGATTCTTCTTATGTTTTCCAACTCTCATCTTCTTCCTCCAAGTGCTTTCTTATTTTCTTATTTCCTTAGTCCATTCTTATTTCACCCTTCGTTTATTTCCTTCTTATCTACTACTTTTGTGCTAGATCTCACCTTATATTTGCTTTCTCACTATTGTTGATGTACATGAGTGTTTTTCGGCTTCTTAAAGACATTTTTGTTCTTTCTATATATTTCCCTTCATGTCCTCTATTTTATTACTATTTCAAGAATGATTATTAAAACATTTTTCTCTCTAAACTCAATTTCTTTTCTAATTTTCAGTCAATGGTCCTTTACACACCTAAACCTAGGATAAAACCTTCTTTTATGGATCCATTTTTACCCCTGCTTACTCGCCCCACCCTTAACCCTTTGCTCCCTCTAAGCTCCAGCTCTTCGCTTGTTTGTTCTACCTTCCCCACTATCTAACTTCTCCTCTTTAGTAGGCAAGCTTCGGTGAAAATGATCCTTTCTAGATTACTATGCCTCTTCCTCCCTTTAGTATCAACCCTTATCTCAATTGGAAATAGGTACTAAGCAAGAGCTCCATATTAACTCTCAATTATTTCCCTCCTACTGAATTAGAAAGATGTCATATTGTTTCTCCTCATATAGAAACCACGAGAGAAGGAGCTAAAAGTTGGTCATCTACCTTGGTTGTCTTCTTCTTAGGGAAGTGCCCTTCGTTTTGTATAATCAATAGTTAGGCCACAAATTATTGGAAAGGAAAAGTCCTTCGCGAGGTTTTCCTTTATAAGGATAATAGATTTTTTTTAAATTCTCTACTAATGCTAGAGAAAAGGAGATCCTCAAAGCTAGGCTCTGGCATGTTAATAGCTTCCCCATCTTTTTATAGCTTTGGAAACTAGGTGTTACCATGGAAAAAATTAAGTATGAACTTATCCCCATATGGATTAACATTTATAATTTTCCTCTTTAGTATTAGTCAATAAGTGGATTGAGTTAATTGGCAAGTTATACGAGCAAGACTATATGCATAGATGAAATAACTACCTTAAGGAAAAGAATTGGATTATTGAGCTAAAAAATAGTTTGCCTTACATTATCTTTGGTTAAAGATTCTATTATAATGTCTTATCAATGGTAGCCAACCTTGAAGCAATAAGATAAGAAATGGAAAGCCACGAGGAGGTTCTGAAAAGAAGACTACTTAGAAATTATGGGCCTTGAAACTCAACTAGATGTTATTCTTAAAACTAATAATTCTCAAGGCTTTAAGCTAGCTCATAATATTGATGATAAGGTCCCTAAGGAAATAAGTGCCATTAACTATAACAAGGTAATGCTTGAATAGCCTATAACTACTAAGGGAAATCCAAGTATCCTTGAGTCCAGTGATATGCATGGTGAAGCACCTAGCCATAAAACAATAAACTTAACTCAAGATATGTACCATATATTTGTGGTTCCTCCATTACACTCACAAATAGCTTCACTTATACTCATTCCAAGTCTAGAGACAAAGAAGATGATCACCAAAGATTTTTTGGATTAATAATAGTAGGAAATCTATTAGGAAAAGTAGATCCAAGAATCCAAAAACCTATCTCCTTCTTTATATCCTTAATTTCATGTAATGTTGAGCAACATTAATTTTCCTAAGTGATTACAATCCCTAAAGGAATTTATTTTTGAAACAAAACCTATTTTATTATTAATTTTGGAGTCCAAAGTCAATTTGGATAGCTGTAATAAGTTGAAAATTTTAGGTAATCAATGGTCATTACTCATAAATTGTCAATATTACTACTATGGATGTATATAGTGGTTGCCTTTGGTTTTAGGGTAAAAAATGTCAACTTGCTCCATACTAATGATCAACTTGTACACCTATCAGCCTTCTTTTCCCAAGAGAACATCAATGTTAATGTCTAATTCATATACGATTCTAACTTTTCATTTCAAAGAAATTCTTTCTTGGTTAAGCTTGAATGCAATCACTCTTCCATTCAAGGCCTTGGATTCTCTTATGTGACTTCATTAGTACACTTTATAATTTAAAATTTGACGATAATGTATGTTTAATAAAATTTAGTAATGATTTTAAGGAATTTGTGGAGGAACCAAATATCACTAATTTGAAACAAAAGAGAAATTTCTTTTCATAGAGCAACAAATAAATTTCAAGTTAGCAAAATAGGGAAAATTGGATTAGGCTCTTATTAATGGAGATTGGATGGCAATGCTCCTTGAAACTATATCCCTTTTTATAAATCCATCATTTTAAGGTCACTCTCCAATAATCATCGTAAGCATCTTCCCAAAATGTTTAAAGAAGTTCCCTTTTAAATTCAATAATTTTCTTGTAGAGGAAGAGGGATATAATGAGGCTATTCTAAGAGGGATGTCTTGCTTTGTCTCTAGTCACAAAGCCTTTATTTATATCAAGAAAGTAAGACCAATGAAAAAGAGCTTCAAAAACTCAATTCTAAAAAGAATAACAACATTTACTTGTCATAAACTTCAACTAAGCTCAAGCTTATGAAGGGCCTAAAAGAGTTTTAAATAACTATAAGACCCATGATAAATAATTAGCTCTCAACTTCTATTGAAGTGCATTTGCTAACCATAATTATTTGCATAAGTAAAGATGTAGGGTTTTGTGGCTCAATAATGGAGATACAAAATACTATTTTCTTTTTATAAGCCAATTTTTGAAAGAAGGACTCCTAACAAAATTATCTCTCTAATAAAGCACAGTGGCAAGATTGTTGTTTCTTAAAATGAGAAAGAGGCATTTTCCTTCTTCAAAAACTCATTTTTTTCAGCTTATTCCTCAATGTAAATTCTCAGGTCCTTTATTAATGATTAGATTTTAGATGAAGATAAAGAGATACTATGGAGGCCTTTTAAAGATAAAGATGTTAAGAGAGCAGTGCTTATACTAAAACCTAATAAGGCCTCAAGTCCTTGTAGACTTAATAGGTTATTCTTTTAAAAGGCCAAGATATTAACTAAGGATATGGTAATGAAAGTTATTCTTAAAGTTTTTAAAAAAAGAGAAGTTGCTTAAAGAGATCAATAAAACTTTCTTTTGCCTTATTACCAACATCTATAATCATAGCTCACTTAATAAATACAAACACATATCATGTTGTAATTTCTCGTATGAAATTGTATCCAAGTTACTAGCATCAAGATTGAAAAGAGTAATGAAGCCTCTGATCAATGATGCTCTAGGTACTTCTATATAAAACAGATTGGTTGGGGATAATATCCTCATTTCATAGGAGCTATTCAGGGGTTATAGCAGCAGGTGCTTACCAAAATTATGCTATTAAGGTTGATTTTCACTAAGCTTTTGACTTTGTTATTTAGGAGTTCATTTTACATCTTCTATAAGTGTTTGCTTTCACTATAAATTTCATTAATTGGATCACAAAATGCGTTATGACCATGTTCTTCTATGAATTGATCAATGGAGGACTAACAAATATGATCAAGGAAGGTGTCCATATCTCTTGACATTTTCCATTTTGTATATGGAAGCTCTTACAAGATCAATAAAGTATAACATAATGCATGATTTCAACTTTGAGTATCATTTTTAATACAAGAAGTTATGGATCTTTAACTTATCATTTACAAATGAGTTGCTTTTATTCTTAAGAACAAATGATAAGTTAGAGAGTATATTAATGGCTTGTATTAAAAGGTTTGGATTTTAATATAATTAAAACCTATTTAATTGTTTTAGCTGGTGCTCTTTAACTTATCGATTAGTTTTCCTATATCATAGGCATCCAAACTAAGGACCCCTTTTGCACCTACCTACCTCCACAAGGAAGCCACAATTCAAAGAATGTCTTCCTTTAATTGAAAAGGAGCAAAACAAGGCTCAACAATCAATGTAATAAAGCTTTATCTTTTATAGGGAGATTGTAATTGATCAAATCTATAGTTAAGTTTCTTCATATATTCTAGTCATCCCATAGTTTCCTCTGTAGTGGCCTAACTACAATAATAGAAAGAATAATAAGATGTTTCCTTTACACTTTTAAACCTTGCAATAGATATAATGTAAAGGTAAGTTGGGCTAAAGCTTATAAACTACTAGGTGAAGGAGTCTAGTAATTACTCCTATCAATTTGAGCAACAAAGAATTCATAGGCAAAAGAAGTTGGAGATTGTAGAAAAATAAGGATGTTTTATGGGTTAGCTAGATCCACACTTACTTCTTAAAGTGAAAAGGTTTTTAGAAAATTAGTAATAGGCCCTTATATTTTTTGTTCCTTTCCTAACTTCTCATGCTAAGAGGTCTATTAATTGGGAATTACAAATGTATTGTAGGAAATGGAGAATTGTCTTCTTTATGCTTCAATAATTAGATAAAGATAAGGAGCATAAGTATCTCAATATATGTCTTATAATCCTAAATAGGTTTCTAAGATATTCTAAGGTGAACATGTGGATTAATTCAAATAAATGGTCCAACTATCCTATTTAAATGTCTCACATCTTCCCTAATTATAATCTAGATCTTGATAAGAATGACTCTTACTAGTAGTTTGGACACACTTTTGGCTTTTTCACTAATTGATTTTGCAAAGAACTGTTTAAAACTAGAGGGACAAAATAAGCCTAAAACAATATAGTTTAAAGTAAAAATCTATTACCAAAAGGTTTCTTTTTCTTTTGGCTAGTAGATAAAAGTACATTAGCCACACTTGATAGATTGAATTACCTCATATTGCCTAATACCTATTGCTTATCTAAAATTCACCATGAATTGTTAGTATACTTTTTTTTAGTTACTCTAGTGATATTTGGGATAACATTCTAGCTTTATGGCAACTTATAGATTCTATAGCTAATTATAATGAATTCTTAGATTGGCTAGGCTCATATATGACCATTCTTAAGGGAAATAGAGTGCTTTATCTAATAGCCACTGGGTTTACAAAACAACAAATTTTTTAGGGAGTTGAAAGTAGCGAGAGCAAGTTTCAATAGAACTTATTCATTAAATAATGGAGCAACCCTTGCTTAATAAGTATGTGAGAGAGTATAGTGATGTAATATCTTTAGCTTGGAGATTGGATGTTAGTTAATCTTATTTCTAGTTTAGGATATGAATGAACTAACTTATAATGCTTTAACTAACCAGGGATTACTTTTATTGCGTCGCTCTTTTTTGGTCAAAGTTGTTAGTGGCATAAGATTTGGCTAAAGGAATGGTAATTTTCTCGTAGATGTAAGTTAGCTTAGTGTGGTTTATACACGTAAAAAACATTGTTGCTTTTATTTAAGACCTATAACCTTATTTTACTTCTCTTTTTTCTATTAATCTAATTTAACTTATAAAATAATTTTTTTCCTTATAGTATGATCAAAATTTTTTATCCTTTTATTAACATAGTTAATGTGGTTTATTTTTAAAAATATTATGTTAAATATCATTTTATGTTTAGAATCATGAAACTTTCATAGTGTATAATAGTGTTTATGACGTAATCATTAGTTATTAAGGAATAAAATTGCCATTCTTTATGAGTTTAAAAAATGAAAGGCATATAATGTTTATATACATGATGTTGTTATTTCATTAGGAGGTATAAGATAAATGTTTTATGTCCAGTGTATTATGAATATTCTTTTTAAGAAAAATGTTATCTATATAATGGATAAGCTTCATATAATTAAGATTGTGAGAAAATCGTTATGTTTTCTTTATATGTTATTAGTCCTCCTTATAGTTATGATTGCTAGTAAGAATGAGCTTGTCATAAAGCCAATGAAAGGAACATGAAGCTAACTCTTTAGTCATAAAATCAACAATTTGATCAGATAAAGAAATATGCTTGATGAAGAGACCATTTTTAGAAAGCAAATCATAAAAGAGGATGTCAATCTTGATATTATTTACTTAAGAATAAGAGAGTAGATCTAAATTAAGAAACATGTCATTAAGATTGTCACACTATAAAGTATGTTTGATGTAGAACGTACTTATATCACTAAATTGTTAGGTGATCTGATATAATTTTGAAATGGTAAGAGTAATACTCTGATACTCAACTTATATACTGGACTTAACAACTACAAGTTATTCTTGGTACTTCAAGAAATGAGAATATAACCAAGTAAGCCAAAATAGTTAGAGGTTAAATGATGATAATTAGAAAAACCAACCCAATTAACATTATAAGACTCCTATATGGTTAGTGTTATAGTTGTAGTTAGGTGAAGGCCATATGAGGGAATGGTACTAAGATGCTATATAATCGGTTTAGTTGAAATCTAGTGAATATAGGTAGGATAAAGAAGTAGATGGCTATGATTTTAGAAAGAGGAAGGATAGGGTCTAAAGGTGTGTTAACAAGTTTAGAGTAGTCAAAGTATGTGTGAAGAAGGAAATTCCTAAGGGATTGGATTTAGGTTAAGAAGAAATCCAATAATTGTGGTTGTGGCCATAATGCCAAGGAAGTGATAAGCAAGACTTAAGTTTGTAAAGTTGAAAGTAGTGTTAAGGTCATGTATAAGTGGGTTAATGAATAGAGTTAATGTATCCAATATGTCATCGATATAGACTAAAAGTAAGAATGTGTGAGACAAAGTAATGTGAAGGAAAATATACGTGTCACATTATGAGAAAGTAAAATTGAGATAATAAAGTTTTTGAATTAAATGATGAAACTAAGCACGAGGCTTGTTTAAGATAATAAAGGGATTTGTGAAGGTGAAAAATATAGTGAAGATGATGGGGATCAATAAAGCTAGGAATCTAATACAGAAACAATAATTCCTAAAGATGACCATAATAAAGGCATTATTCAAATCAAGTTTATAAACATATTACTTATTAGAAAGAGCAATAGTGAGAATAATCTGAATAGTTATAAGTTTGACAATAGGACTAAAGTATTAGTGTGATTGATACCTAGAGCTTGATGATATCCCTTGGTAACAAGGCAAGCTTTATAATGCAAATTAGGATTATCAATATTCCATTTAATACGAAAGACTCATTTATAATTGATAATGTTAACATTTGATATTAGAGGAATAAGAGTCTTCATTTGATTTCAATAAGGATCATTGAACTCATTAAGTATAACTTATAACCAATGCGAAATTTTTTATGCTTAGGAAAAGGACTTAGGGCTAGAATCATGAGGATTATGATTGTTAACAAAATACGTGATATAATTAGAAAAAAATTTGAGGGATGTGTGCATGATCAGAGGATAAGGACATGGTAACAAAGATGTAAGAGTATGATGTGGTCAAGGAGTTGAAGAAGTAAGGCGAGAATCTATATTGAAGGGAAAAGGTAATGCTATTGTAGAAGATGAAAAGGGAGAAGGAGTCAAAGAGGTGATTTATCATAGTGAAAGTCATTTTAAAGAAAGTGAACATGACAAGGGCTACGAAGATTATCTTTCTAATTGGAATTTAGAAAAGAGAAATAAGTACGTCCAAATGCATGAAATTGAGAACTGCTTAGTTTGGTGAGAAGAAGCATCGCATGTAGGGACTTTAAATAAAGAAGTAACAAATTAATAAATTATATAGAATTAGAGAACGCTTGAAATTAAAAGTATTTGGGAAGAGGGGGTTTGGAGAAGAAGAATGAGGTCAATTTTAGGATATGATGGAATTCGCATACGGCGAGGCTATTTTGATAAGGAGTATGAGGAAAAGACATATATTAGGTGATGTTATATTGAGTAAACACCCTTTTGATGAGTTCATATGCTCTATCACATTGTAAAGTTTTAATAGTGGTGGAGAAAAAAGTTTCTGCAGCAATTTTAAAATTTGAAAATAAGAAAGAGTATCAGATTTTTTACTATTAGAGATAAATATCCATATATAGTAACTAAAATCATTAATAAAAATGATAAAATATCAATACTTAGAAAAGGAAAGCGATAGGAAAGGCTCTTAAATTTCACAAAGAATAAGTTGTAAAGGTTTGTATATATACAAGAAGATAAAGAAAAAAAATCTTAGTACTTTTTTCTTGAAGACATGAGATATAAGAATTAAGGACATTTGACTTAACAAAAAAAAAAGAGTTAAATGAGAAAATGTAAACCAAAAGGATGATCAAGACGTTGATTTTAGATATTGAGCAAAGCAGGAGTGATTGTGAAAATAATAAGATTAATGAAATTTATAGGATTTTTTTGTTAAAAATTAATCTAGAAAGTACATAAAGTTATGAAGAAAAATAGTTTAGAAAGTCTGGGAAAGTGTGTAAAAAATTAATTTAGAAAGCCTACGAAAATACAATTAATTCAAAAGAAATATCTTATATGAATTCTAAGTCCAAAATGATAGAAACTAGGAAGTCAAATAAATACTTGGAAAAATATCTAGAATATTTTTGGAAGTCACCACTCACTTCTTACAACTATAAATAAGCCTGAAATGTAAGCCACTAGAGTAAGAAGAAAAACATCATAAGCATACTGTAAGCTAAACCAACAAAACCTTTTTTTTTAAATACAAATCATTCATTTCCCCTCTCACATCCTCAAAGTCTAGCAATGGTATCAGAGTAATGTTGGCCCTTCTTAATGGCTTTCCTTTGTTCACCTAATTTATCAACCTTTAACTATACCCAAACTTTAATTCCCATTTTTAATAGTGAAGCGTATAATTATTAGAGTATCCAAATGAAGACATCTTATAAGACTTATGGGATGTTATAAAGAATGGTTATGAAGTCCTGACAATCTAAGAAGGATTGGCTACATAGGCATATATACTATAAAACGAGTATGGGCAAAATAAGTAACATGATGCCAAGGCCTTGCTATCATCAAACAAGGGGATTTTTTTGAAGAATTATGAAGTAGGCAGTGCAAAAGGGGTATGGGAGACACTCAAAAATGAATTTAAAGGCATAGAGAAGGTAATATCGATCAAAGTCTAATCCTCACAGAAAGATTTTAACATATTGCTAATGTGGGAAGACAAATCATTATAATCTTTCTTCTCTTGTATTTATAATATCTTCAATCAAATTGGAATTTATGGGGACACAATATAAGATAAGAAAATAGTACAAAATATTAGGAATTTTTCTTGCAAAATATGATCTTTTTATTCTTCTATGGTATCCACAACACTAGAGGGAGTTTCGATAAATCTTTTTATTCTTCTATGGCAACCACAATATTAGCCACAACACTAGAGGGAGTTTTAATAAATCTTTTTATTCTTCTATGGCAGTCACAATATGTCTCTCTAGAAGCTCATAAAGCTAGACTATAAAGATTTGAGATGCCATTAGAGCAAGCATTGTAAACACAAATAAATATCTCCAAAATGATGGAGATAAGAAAAATAGCCACGATAAAAATTCTCAAAGAAGAAAAGCACTTACTAACTGTGATAGGGGAGAAGGAATGTAAAAGAGCAATGATAAATCAAGCTCCTATTGCAAATTATGCAAGAAAAATGATTACGACACAAAAGATTATCGGAACAAATGTAAAAGATGCAAAAGGCACCTTCATTATGAGAAAGATTGTTTGTACCAATAAAAGGAAGAATCGAATATCTCAAAAAATAATGAATCTTTTGATCTTCATAAGAATCAATGGATGTTTGATACATTGATAGTGGCTGTTTAAACCATATGACAATAATAAAAGTTGCTTTGTGCTACTATATGAAAGTGTTAAATCCTAAGTTACACTTAGTGATGGAAATATACTCACTATGTAAGGAAAAGGAACTGCTACTATTAGATCCCAAGACGATAACAAAAAATAAATCCCTGAGATTTTCTATGTGCTAGGCCTTGCTCAAAATTTATTAAGTGTAGGCCAATTGATTTGGAAAAATTATAAAGCCATCTTTAATGACAATATAAGCATCATTATTGACAAGAAGAAAAGCCAAGCCATATCTTCTATTAAAATGGCCCCTAACAAGGCTTTTCTTGTGGAGATGCCGTTCAGGAAAAAAATGCACTGAGATTCAAGAAAATGGAAGAATCCATATTGTGGCACTTGAGATATGGTTATTTGAATTTCAGTGGCCTTAAACTTCTAAAGAAAAAGAACATGGTGCTTGTGCTTCCTTCTATTTCTTCAGAAAACAAAGTTCGTGAAGGTTTCATTTATGGAAAATGCATAGGATTCCATTTTCAGAAACATCTTTAAAAGCTAAGACTCCTTTTTAGGTGGTGCATATTGACATTTGGGGTCCATCAAGAACCACTAGTGTTGGAGGAAAAAGATATTTTCTTCTCTTTGTCAATGATTGGATGCCAATGATATAGGTGTATTTCATCCATTTTTTTAATCCATTCGCTTACTTAAAGTGGTAGAAAGCCTTAGCATAAAAACAATATAGGCATTCTCTTAAAATCTTGAGAACTGATCATGGTGGAGTATTTAGTAGTCATAGGTTCATCATTTTTTTATAAGGAACAAGGCATAAAAAATGAGCTACTTATTCGATGTACACCATAACAAAATGGTGTTGCCAAAAGGAAGAATAGAACCATTGTCGAGATGGCTTAATCAATGCTATAAGGTAATAGTCTACCAAAACAATATATGGCTAGAAGTAGTTAATGCTATAATATACATTCTAAATCATTCTCCTAATAAGGTAGTCTTAAGTATGACTCCTTATAAAGCATGGATGAAAAGAAATCCAACAATTGACCATTTTAAAGTTTTTAGATGTGTACTATATTCCAAAAGGGAATAGAGAGAAGTTAGATGAAAAGGGAGAAAAATGTGTCTTTATTGGCTACAGTGAGCAATCAAAAGGCTAGCGATTATACAAGTTAAAGGACATCATATTCGACTAAAGAGTAAGTTGACAATGGAATGTTGAAGTCATAAAAGGAGTCAAGCTTTATAAAAAAAGTCAGTGAGCCGCAGAGAGTAAGCTATCCAAGCTCGAGCACACCGTTACCATCATTAGCACAATATGATCGACAACATCAAAAAGAAGAAAATCAAGTAGAGGAAGAAGTACCTTAACTTTGACAATCAATAGGGTAATGAAAACCAAATCTAAGAATATGAAAAAAGTACCAAAGAATAAATTTGTAGAAAAGCCATAAATGAGGAAAATAAAATGATTGAGAAAAATGGTATATGGGAAATCACATAAAAAGACAAAATAAAAAGAAGTAAATAGGTTTAAATGGATTTACAAAATCAAATACAATAAGGATGAAGCCATTCAAAAACACAAAGCTCAACTTATCTTTAAAGGCCACTCATAACAGCCAGGTATTGACTTCAGTAAGACTTTTGCTCTGGTTGTTTACATAGAAACAATAAAAGTAGAGTTTAGTCTTAGTTAAGCAACTAAATCTTCAAGTATATCAATTGAATGTGAAATAATCTTTCCTAAATGGAGAAATTGAAGATGAAGTCTATGTAGAGCAATCAGAAGGGTACAAAATTCAAAGGAAAAATGACAAAGTGTATTAGTTGAAAAGGAATTATATGGAGTTAGACAAGCTCTCTAGGCATGGAATAGTAAGATTGACAAATATCTTGTAGAGTATGGTCTACCAAAATTCCAAATGAGCCATCACATACTTTCTTAGGATGCAAGTCAAATATGAGCCCAGATGAATCTTTATCTCATAAGAATAGTACATGGATGACCTACTAAAAAATTTGACATGAAAGAATGTAGACCACTTGTCACACATATGACAATGAATGAAAAGTTGTACAAGAATGATAAACAAGAGAAAGTTGATGCAACAATATATAAAATCCTAGTTAGTTTACTAATCTACTTGACAAATATGAAACCAGATATTATATATGTGGTAAGTATTGTGTCCATATTGATGAGTGATCCTATCAAAGCACATTTTATGGCATGTTAGAGGATACTAATATATGTCAAACGTATAAAGAAATTTGTTATTTGGTACGAGATAGAAAGAAGTAATAATTTGACAGGCTATATGTTGGCCCCCGAAATTCTTCTTGATGAATTAAGCATGATTTCGATTTATTTTTGAGGTTTTGAAGTATAAATTGTTTGGTTGGATTTTGATTAAGCATGATTGAAATAAATTATGAGGTTTTGATGGAATAAATTTTGGGAGTTAACTATTATGTT
>JAOTBA010000006.1:18550054-18563676 GCA_025629845.1 Erythroxylum squamatum | reverse complement strand
AGGTTAATTTTGGAAGTAAAATTATAAACATGTATACAAAGTCAAGAATGACACTTATTTTGAATAATTAAAATGTACCTAAAACGACTTTTACTATGAATCGGAGGGAGTAATAACTAAGAAGCTTATCCCAGTTCATGAGATGAGACTACGCCGGTTGACGCGTGAATTTATGGAGTGAAACGGTTAACAAGAGAAGAGAGCCAATTTATGGATTGACTAAAAATTATGGGATCGAAACCTATGGTTTATTATAAAAATTTGTGAAGGCGCTAGCTAATAATTTATTTAACAGCAACTGGGATTTGAGTTTGACTGCACCAAACCAATACGTTGGGACTTGGAATGGCAGATGACAGACAAGACAGAGTCGACCTAGGATTTGGACTTGGATATGATTTCGATGGAAATAATTATCTATCATTACTTTTGGACTGATTATTGGTTCTGTCAGTTTAAAGAAACTAGGAATATATTTGTGTACCATGAAGAAACTACACCATAGCAATTAAATTTTACAAAACTGATCAATTGCACAAAATCAAGGGTTAACGTAAAGATGCAAATTTTTTTATTTATTGTTTTAACTATTTATAAAATTGTTCTTATTATTTTGAATTATTAAATACTCCCTCCAATTCATAATAAGTGTCGTTTTAGAGGAATGCACACTTATTAAGAAAGTTAATGAAATGTCTGATATACCTTTATTAATTACATGTTAAAGTGCCTTGAAAAAATAATCTGTGTAATCTGTGTAATTAAGATAAGAGAGAAATTAAAGGTTAATTTTGGAAGTAAAATTATAAACAAGCATATAAAGTCAATAGTGACACTTATTTTGAATAATTAAAATGTATATAAAACGACACTTATTATGAATTAGAGGGAGTATAATTAAAATAAAAATAAACAAATGATCGCAGAAATTAAAATAAAACATAAACAAATGATAGCTTTATGCGACGGGAAACAATGGGACGAAAAGATAACGGCAGGGAGACAGGCAGACAGCGAGACCCATACGGAGTAAATCTATGTGTGTACTTAGCTGTTTCTTTTTTTTTTAAACGAGTGTACTTAGCTCTTTCTGTATTGAGCTCCATAGAGTTTGTTTTTGCTTGATGGGACGCCATATCGTCGTCAGAAGACTGGAGGATATCGTATCGTATGGTTCTCTGACTTTGACCCACTCTTTTGGTTGGTTACTTATACAATTATTTGTTACCAAATTCCAACCCATGACTGGTTAAATTTTTTTATTGAATCCCTTTCCTACACGGCATCCTTTGTTAGACTTAGATTCCACTTTTAACCTTTTCGTTGGCAACTAACTTTTATCTGCTAAAATTAGAACCTTGGGTTGAACCGAACGGAACCCTAAAGAGCAGATAGTGTGGTTAATAAATTTATTAGGATAACACGAGAGTGAGTGAAGAATAAGATAGTATTGATGGCAACTGTTATCCACATGGGAACCAACAAAAAAAGAGTTCCCATTTACATTTACAATTCACAATGTAATCTCTGTGAATTTTGGTGGAGCTACGAGTACGACTCTGTTTACCTATGATTTATACATAACATATATATATAATGAATTGGAATACTAATATGGTGGTCCCTGCTCTGTCTCGGGACAGAAATAGGGCCGGGACACACTCACTCATTTCCAAGCTTTTCTTCTTCTCCTTCCACTTCTTCTTGTTGATGAGTAGCCTTCCCAATTCAAAAGGACTGGATTTGAAGCAGTGATTTGGCTTTCGTCTTCTTCTTCTTCTTCTTCTTCAACTCCACCAGGTTGGACGCCTGTTCCTTATCTTTCATCTGTCTCAAAATGCTCTTTGTTGTTTAATACTTCTGCTCTCTCTTCGGTTATTATCCTTAATTATTCAATTAATGATTTCTCTTCTATTTATTTTATTCCAAAGCTGAGCTTGTTGAGTCAAGCAAATTAAAGATAGAATAATTCGTGGGACTTCACTAATTATTTCTTTTCTTGATTCTATTTTTTCCAACCAAAAGATGACTAGAAAATTCTTCGCACTTGTCTTGTGTGCTTGGATCAACCTTTGGATAATAGTCATGCTATAGTTATTACCTCCACAGCCAACAACCTAGTATGTTTTTTATGGCGATGATAGAAACTTCCAACTTAAAAAGAGGTTAAGTAATGTTTAATTCGTAGCCCCAAAAGAACATTAACAGAAAAGAAAAAGGAAGAGCAAAAGCAAAGGGATTGTTGTTGATTAAGTAATTTCTGACAATTCCTTGTTTTAATTTCCCCAGTCTGCAGGGAAATGTCTTCTTCAAGGCCTAGCCATTCGTCTAGCAATTCTGGGAGATCAAGACACAGTACTAGAATTATTGCTCAGACCACCGTGGATGCAAAGCTTCATGCAGATTTTGAAGAGTCAGGCAGTTCGTTTGATTACTCAAGCTCACTACGCTTCGATGGTTCCCTTGCAGGAGGTGATCAACAACGTAAGTCTGACAAAGTGACCACAGCTTATCTTCATCACATCCAGAAAGGCAAGTTCATCCAGCCTTTTGGATGCTTGCTGGCCTTGGATGAGAAAACTTTCAAGGTCATTGCTTACAGTGAAAATGCCCCCGAAATGTTAACCATGGTTAGTCATGCAGTCCCAAGTGTTGGAGATTTCCCTGTTCTTGGCATTGGAACTGACATCAGAACTATCTTCACTGGCCCCACTGCTTCTGCCTTGCAAAAAGCCTTGGGTTTTGGGGACATTGCACTTTTGAATCCTATCTTAGTTCATTGCAAGACATCTGGGAAGCCTTTTTATGCAATCATTCATCGCGTAACTGGTAGCTTGATTGTTGACTTTGAGCCTGTGAAGCCTTATGAGGTCCCCATGACAGCAGCTGGGGCACTCCAATCCTACAAGCTTGCTGCCAAAGCAATTACCAGGTTGCAGTCCTTACCTAGTGGAAGCATGAAAAGGCTTTGTGACACTATGGTCCAGGAGGTTTTTGAATTGACTGGCTATGACAGGGTGATGGCTTATAAGTTTCATGATGATGACCATGGGGAAGTTGTTTCCGAAATAACTAAGCCTGGTCTGGAGCTGGAGCCTTATCTGGGCTTGCATTATCCAGCTACTGATATTCCTCAGGCTGCACGCTTTTTATTTATGAAGAATAAGGTCCGGATGATTGTTGATTGTTGTGCAAAACATGTCAAGGTGCTTCAAGATGAGAAACTTCAGTTTGATCTGACTTTATGTGGTTCAACCCTAAGAGCTCCGCACAATTGCCACTTACAGTACATGGAGAACATGAATTCAATTGCTTCACTGGTTATGGCGGTTGTAATTAATGAGGGGAATGAAGATCTTGATGGCCCTGATTCGACACATCCACATAAAAGAAAGAGACTCTGGGGTTTAATTGTATGCCATAACACTAGTCCAAGGTTTGTTCCTTTCCCTTTAAGGTATGCTTGTGAATTTCTTGCTCAAGTATTTGCTATTCATGTGAACAAGGAATTGGAATTAGAAAATCAGATTGTTGAGAAGAACATCTTGCGCACCCAGGCACTATTATGTGATATGCTAATGCGTGATGCACCATTGGGTATTGTGACTCAGAGCCCAAACATAATGAATCTTGTGAAATGTGATGGTGCTGCACTATTATACAATAACAAGATATGGAGGTTGGGAGTAACTCCAAGTGATTTCCAGATTCACGACATAGTTGCATGGCTCTCTGAATGCCATATGGATTCTACAGGGTTGAGTACGGATAGCCTATGTGATGCAGGGTACCCAGGTGCACTGGCTCTTGGTGATGTGATCTGTGGCATGGCAGTTGTAAGAATAAGTTCCAAGGATGCACTGTTTTGGTTTCGATCTCAAACTGCAGCAAAAATTCGATGGGCTGGTGCAAAACATGAACCACGTGAGAAGGACGATGGTAGGAAAATGCATCCAAGGTCATCCTTCAAGGCCTTTCTTGATGTTGTCAAAACAAGATGTCTGCCTTGGAAGGACTATGAAATGGATGCAATTCACTCTCTGCAATTAATATTGAGAAATGCATTTAAAGACATGGAAACTTTGGATTCAGATACCAAAAGAACTCATTCCCAGCTCAGTGACTTAAAGATTATAGGAGTGCAGGAACTTGAAGCAGTGACAAGCGAGATAGTCCGATTAATTGAAACAGCTACAGTACCAATATTGGCAGTTGATGTTGATGGCCTTGTGAATGGGTGGAATACAAAAGTTGCTGAGTTGACAGGGCTAGCTGTTGAGAAAGCTATTGGGAAGCATTTGCTAACTCTTGTTGAAGATTCTTCTGTTGACAGAGTTAAAAAAATGTTACTCTTGGCATTGCAGGGTATGCCCTCAAATTTCCTTATGCTATGAAATATAATGGGTAAGGAACATTTTTATAGGATGAGAGGAGAGTGATCTGACAGTAAATTCTCTAATCAACCCATGAGAGGTTAGATTCAAGTCACCATCTCTCCTCTTAAAAGCCGATGCCCTCAGATGCATCAAAAATTCAAACAAGAATAGGTACATTGATAGAACTAGGAATTATTCATAGGAAAACTAGAGCAATTTTGGTTCTCTAGCCTAACCAACCCCACAATTCCAGGTTGGGGAATTTGAAAACCAACAATGGCCTTTAGTTATGTCAGATGAGAAATTGCATGTTCTTCTATATTTCATATTTTAACTATTTGAAGCTTTAAAAGACAGAATCCTGAAACAGTAAAATTTAGATTTACTATTTCTTGAGTATGGTTTCACAGATCAAATGGGAAGTCAACTTTTTAGTTTGACAATTAAGGTCTTGACAAAGTAGGTCGAGAATAGGTTGGCGCTTCAATTTTCCACTAACCTATAATAAATCCATCTATTCACTTCTTTCAAAATAATATCTAGAACCAACTTGATAATTTCATGACCACTGTTTTGCAGATTATGTATATTTGAACTGTTTCTGTGGGTTGTCCAGGTTTGTACTCACCCCTAAGAAAACTGTAGGTGTGTTGTATTGCCCTAATAAAACATAAGTTGTGTGTCAGTAGTTCTTTGATTCTTTCTCATCATTTGTGACCATCATTAACAAAAATGAAAAAGAGAAAGGATTATCTATGTTAGGATCTTCAGGAGAGAGAGAGAAGATTATTCTAGAAGGAATTAGTTATAACCGTATGTACCTAGGGAGGTTATAAAAGGGGGGAATAGAAGCAGGAAGGGACGGGGAGAATATTTGTAAGAAGAGTGACAGAAGAATTCAATCTTCTGAGGAGCAAATCTGCTCTGGTTAGTGAGGAGCATCTGCTCTGGTTAGGCACTACCACTCGGTAGTGATAAGTATTTTACGGATATATAGTAATAATATAGAGGAACTTCAGTATTATAAGTATAGAGTCCTGTCATGTTTCTTGAAGTTCAAAGAAGTAAGATATAATAGCTTTGTCATTGTCAGAAGCTGAAAATATCATTGTATTGATATCAGCCTGCCAAGTAGTTTGATTAAGGAGACTATATATTATATGATTTTGGCCATGATCAAGGAGGCATACTCAGATACCTTGTGACAACAAAGCAACAATCGCTATAACAAAGAATCCATCATATCAGACTAGATCCAAGGTATCGACATTGCTACCATTTTATTTGGAATTTGGTAGTTGGAAGATCGATCACAGTAAAGTTTTGCGAGACAAATGAGTAAACCAGCATGAATAATTTAGAATGAAGATGGGAGTTACAAAATTTGAAGGAATAAGGGCGAATGTTGAACAATAGTATTTCAAAATTTTAGTGTTTTATTTTTGTTTTTCAATTGTTATTTTTCAATAAGTATTTTTCAGAGGTTTACTAATTTTCTGATTAATAACATGTGTTTTTAGTTGATTTTTTCTATTGAAATTGGAAAAGTTACTGGGATATGTTTTACTCATTATTTTCTAGTTTTAGTTGTTGATTTTTAGTACATATACTCTATTCGACTGTATGCCTATATATTATTTAGACACCTGCTTTTGTCATTTCGTATGATGGAAATCAGTTGTTATCTCTCGCATTAAAAAGTTTTCTTCTAGCCTTTATTTCCTGTCGTGCTATAGCTTTTGTTTTTACTTCCAACGTATAAAAACATGGTTTAGGTGATTAGAGAATAGTAAGCCTGATAATCTACACTAAATGGCGTTGACATCCTAGTCATTGTAAGTTTCCTAAGTACTATTTCTTTCCAACATGGTTTCATGGGCATGTGCATGGGTTTCGGATGGAAGTGGAGTAAGTGTGTGAGAAATGGAATAGATTGGAGGAAAAAAGAAATTAATCAGATTAAATCAACAAACTTTTGGGTTAGGTTATGAAAATTTTATTTTATTAATAAAATAAGCCCTTTTTTGTTAATATGTATTTCTCATAATTGTAAGCTTATAGAAAGTTAACAGAAAAAGATAGTATGACTTATTCTAAATGAAATTATAGAGAAAATTATATAATTAGTTATGAAGTTATCATTTTAGTGATATTCATAATTATTATTATCTAAAATACTATTAGTTTAAGGTGTAGTTGGGTAATTTAAGTCATATTAACAACGATGGACATTGAGAACTAAATCATATTATTGAATCAAGAGCATGAAAGCGTTAAAATTAAGTTGAAAGGTTTAATCAAGTTTCAGCTAGCGGATTTAAACAAAATTAATAAACATAATTAAACTATTAAAATAATACGTCATATATTTTAGGTAAAAAGTGCATTTGCATTAGAATACAAATTAAAACCTATTAAAATAATTATGCTTTTATTTATATTTTTATTACTCTTATGAGTCTCATTTTAATTGTTACATGTATGTCACAGAAATCTACTTATTTTTATTAAACATAAATTAATGATAATTCATTTTTATTTTTGCTTATTCCAAACTAATTATAATAGCTATAGTTTAATTAAAATAATTTAACTTTACCCTAATTTAATAAAAAATAAATTAATTTTTATTAAAAAATTAGAAAATTTTATTTAAACTAATCTATATTAATTAAAATAAGTAGATCCTGCCGTAAAGTGACATGTAGGATCGATCCATTTAATACAGAGTTCATAATTTTTTTTGGACAATTATATATTTGACATTTTTTATTTCGATTTTTGCCTGTAGAGTTGAAGGAGCAGAGCAGTGTCCCAACCGGTGGCTCCAATCAACAACTTGGATTGGAGCGGATACCATACGTAGTGTTGGAGATGTTTTAATTATCTTTTTGTCTATGTTTAAAGAATCTAGTATGTCAAGAGTCTAGATTTAAATATTAATTATATTAATCTATGTATTTACGTAATAACAACATGGCATAAGTTATCATAAACATCATTTAAAAGAGTAGAGGGGGCTTCTTAAGGCTTCTCACCACATGTATGTATTCTTCGTGCCCATTTAGACTACAATAGAAAAAAATTCCTACAACTTACTCTTTAAGTGGTTCAAAGAACGAGTTGGAAAAATAAAAGAGACTTATATGACAAGACGATTTAAATGAAGAGGCAGTAAGCTATAATTTGAGCCATTGGTCTCCTTCTATGAATTCCATGCCCAGAAAGGGCTTAACTTCATCGTACGTGAATTTCTTTCGCCATGAAACCCGACCACGTGTGTTAGCTCCTCTTCCTCTGCAACTATACTCGCTAAAAACTGCAGTCCTGCGCTTGCATTGCATAAATTCGTTTAGTTTTCTGTTAAGTCTGAATTTGCATAATTGATCAAATTGAGCAAAAGAAGACTCTTACTTCTGTCTGTGAGGCAAGTCCCAATCACTCCAACCTGTAGGTATTATAATATTATCAATGGAACTGTTTGCATATATTATCCTTGAGTAATCCCCCCAAGCTCTCCCAAGAAAAATATTTCCAGTTCCTGTGATCACACAATCTACGAAAGAGAAGCCTGTGTCGTCATCTGGTGAATCCCTGTGGTGAGCTGCAATTGCTCCAGAGCTTTGAGCTGTTGAATGAAGGTTGCAGTTCTGTTCCAAAAACATCAATGTATAGGATAAGATAAGTTCTCATGAAGATTAAAAAAAAGAAAAGAAACCTGTTTGATACTTCTTGCATAGCTTATATCTTACCTTAAAAAGTGATCTTCCTCTGCCAAATATGAAGTCAATATTTCCCTGAATGTAGCATTGATAGTAATAGTGTGATCCTCTCTCATCTAGGAGTGTGTCCTGTGACCCTAAGATCCTTGCTCTATAGAAAAAGGCCATATCGCCAGAAACTCGTAGAGCCACTGCCTGCATTCCAGTTGCTCCAGGTTGTGCTACCACTGTATTCTGTTATCACCCCCATCAACTTACCATTAATAAAGCACACATGCAGTAACTGAGTTGAAATAAAGGAAAAAAAAGTAGTATCTGACCTGAAAAGTAATCCCAGTTGCGCAAAAGTAATCAGATTCTATGGTGACTGATGCTGATCTATAGGTTCCAAGTTGAGCACCATTTTCATCTGTATCAGATGCTTTATTGTTCCAAGTAATCACGGTATGAGAAACTCGTCTTTCGTCGCCAATGAATGAGATATAAGGCTTCGTTTTCGGCACAACCACCTTCTCCCTGCATACATGAAACTTGGTTATGTAAGAAACCAAAATAGCGTCAACTTATGCAGCTTCGATCCAATAGAATTTATATAACCAAGATCGGAGAAAATACGTAGGCGAAGTAAGATAAATATCTGCTTCATAGTAACCCGGTGTAACGAAAATTAGCTGAACTATTAAAGTAAGCGAGGAGTTTACAACATAATTTCCTACTTCTATACAGAGTTAATACATTATACGCATATACATACACAGTAGACAGAGATTGAATATATGTAAAAGTATGGTTTCACATGCACGTTATATACCTGTAAACACCAGCCAGGATAAAGATTTTCACTCTTTGTGTGTTATGATCTGGCACTATATCTATGGCACCTTGAACTGTTAATGAATCTCCCCCGCCATATTGGTCTACTACAATTACTTTGCTTCCATCTCTAGTACTCAATCCTGCTCCATCCTCTCCCAGTTGGATATCATCCCAAGTAATAAAATCCTTGCCACGTCTCTCACTTCGACATGCACCCAGTTGAAACAAAACTAAAACCAGAACAATGCCACCGAAAGCACGCCTTCCTCTGACCACTCCTTTCATGTTCATGATACTACGTTGTTGAGATATAATGAAAGAATGTGGGCATATATATAAATAATGATGTTGTAGCGGTGTTGGAAAAGGAAAGTACAAATATTTTAGAACAAGGACTAAGATGTGGTTGAGTTCGAGTAGCAAGGTGAAATACAAGTCATGGATTGTTTTGGAAAAGAGACGTTCTCCAATGCATCACTTTTCTGGGTTATAATTGAGTTAGTATTACTTTAGAAAACAGCTTACTTGTCATTGTTAGACAAATAAAGAAAGTTCGTAACGTGGATAAAGAGAACTTCGACCAATCATTATACATGTAGCCATGAATTGCATTCGCGATTGCCATAAATTTCTCTTTGAGACTGAAGAGGGTCGTGATATATACAGTAGTTTAATTGTATTTTTGAACAGAAGTTTTTTTCATTAGTTAAATATGTAAGCTTATGATCATATAGGAGCATCTTTACCATTTATTCCAAGGCTCACTCTCTTTTATTTTATTAACATCTATAGAAAACTAACAACAGTGGACTACAAAGACAATACCAGAAATAGATTTATTCTTTTAATTCTATAAACATGTGAAGTTTACATGTTGACAGAAAATAAATTTGAAAACAAATCATTAACAATGAAAATTTCTATAAAAATTAAAAATTGGAAAAGTCTTTTTAATAAATTTAAAATTTAGAAAGTTTATTTAAAAACAAAACTAAAAGACCCTTCAAACAACATTGAAACAACCATTTCAACCAAAGTTAAGAATATCATTGATATTGGATTTAGTTTTCGTAAGATGCTGTAACGATACCGGTCAATATTGAGTATCATTTTGAATAATTTTGTAAATTTATAAAATTGTCATTGAATTTTTTAGAATTACAAAATAGTCCCTCAATATATTGTACTATATAATTTATAATTTTACATAAACCATGTATCCAAAAATTATAATAGTAGAAATTTGAAATAACAACAATCTATTTATTTTTATTAATATTACATTTTACATATTTCACATATAAATATCAGCCATAATTAATATGAAAAAAATCATTTAACCATTATACAAATAAAAAATTAAGGACAATACAAAGTATTTAAAATATTACAATTTCATCATATAAAAATAATAATTACATTAAAACATTAAATAAAAAATAAATATCTATGACTCTCTAATCATTATAATTTACAACAAGAGTTCGTGTCGAGGAAATAACTAACTAGAAGTGAAAACTAAAATAATAACATTTACAATTATATTTATATTGCATATATAGAATTTAACTTATACATCAAATATAAGTGAAATTAAAAAAAGAGAAGAAACAAAAACCTAAAATTTCATTCAATCGAATAGCCATTTAAATTGTATTGACTTCAATTCTCATTTGGGACAAAATCGTCATCACTAAGAGAATCCTCATCGTCTCCATAATTCAAATTCATTGCACCAAATGATATGTCAATACTTTCCCATTCAAAATTATCTTTGAAATCACTCTCATCTATCAAATCTAGTTTTTCATAAACCCAATATGCCAAAACATCGATATGGTCAAGGCAAATTGGATCTACAAAATTATTTGTTCTATTAAGAGTTCAGATAAAAATTAAATTAAATTATTAAAGTTTACAAGAAATTATATCCAATTTAATAATGATAATAACATACTTTTATCGATGTTTTAAATTGTATCGAACAAATATCAAGTCTTTCAAATTTTTTTGCTCCAATTTATTCATTTTCTTAAAATGGTTGAATTTAAATGTGCTTTAATTCTTTTCAAACCTTGTTGCACTCACACATTAACTCGAAATTTGAATTGTAAACCTTTGCAATTCTGAAACAACACTTCTGAATTGGCCTCATCAAGCAATTGTAAGATAATAAAAGTAGCATTGTAAACAAAATAAAATGATGATTAATTTTTAACAAGTAACAAAAAATGCTTTGATTAAGTTTGTTTATTTGATGAATAGTAATTAACATCTCAAAATCACCAGAAATATCCTTATAAATCTCCATTTAGGAGCTTAAGATATCTTGTATCCTCTCGTGAGAAACAATTGTTGTAATAATTAATAGTATTCTCCTATTAACTTTAGCTTTCTTTGTAAAACTTAGTCTGAAATAAGCACTAGGATTAAAAAATGCCTCAGCTATAAGAAAATGAGAATAAAGTTGCTTTTCCTATCTCTCATTGATGACTGCAAAATAAGGTATATAAAGAATACCTATTTTAATATTGACCTTGATTGTTTCCTTTGCCCTTCTCTATGACATCATAAAAATAACTCATTGTTGTCTTCTCATGACTATCAACCAAATTAAGTTTCCTTACTAAAGGCTTACTAAGCTCGAACGACAGAATTAACATTGAGACCAAAATTCATTATCTTCTAAGTATAATTCTAGAAACCTCCAATCCAACATTAAATCTAGCATGCTGAGATGCAATTCATTTATTACTTTAAACATTTACCTAAACTCCTTTTTCTTTAAAATAAAATACCGAAGTGATAAGAAATTAGTTGCAAATCTTGTAATAGTAGGATGACATAAATTTCAACCATTGGTGAAATCCTTTTTTATTAAATTTAGGACTCATGCACGATTGTAGACGAATATAGTCATCTTTTTTTCTTTCTACATAGTCTCATCAATAATAGGAAAACACCTAGTATCTCCTATATTTTTCAACATTAGGTTAATGCAAATTACAGCTTAAGAAGTCCAATAAAAAGAACTATCTTGTTTTGCAATCTTCTTCCAACTGCTTTATTAGCAAAATCATTGTCAGTAATGAATTGAATAATATTTTTTGACCAACTTTATTCAGAAATTCATCAAATCTTTGAAACAAAGTAGCATCATTTCTAACAAGGTTAGATGCAAAATTAGACTTCAAAATTTTTTTTCCCTTTACATAATAAACCAAAAATTACTATTAAACCTATGTTTTCTATTTGTCAAACTATTACACATGATTGAATACCCATAAGTAGCACAAGTCATTTTTCTTTTATCCAAATAACTTTTTGTTTCATAAATAGAGCTACCTAGAAGTTTACCTCTATAGTTATCAATTGAAGGAGCTTTGTATCTTAGGCCATATGAGATAATAACATATACCATAGGTTGATAATAACAAGATAATTCGTTCTTGTTGTGTAGGAATCTTATCACCATCTACCCATTGCCATGTTCACATTAGGAGCAACTTCTCTAGATTGTAAGACACTATGGATTGAAAACTAAGCTTTAGGAGTTACCCGTGGCGCAAACAAATTAGATACATGTTTTCTTCTTTTCCTAACATTCGGTGTAATATTTCCTTCTTGTTGGGTAGGAATACTACTACCTTCAACGTCCCTACTATCATCTTGACCACCAACAAAAGAACTTCCTCTACCAAATTCATAGTTCAGTCTTTGCCTTCTATCTTTCTCATGCTGATATTCTTCAAGCAAAGTATTTATTTGCCATTTCACATCATGATTCACTTTCTTACCAGGCTCCATATCACCTTTGAATCCAGCTAAATGTTTCTTTAATATGGTGATTCTTTTATCTTTCAAATACTTATTACAATACAAACAAATAGTATCGTTCTTTATTATAGGAACCAATCTAGTATGAGCCCAAATTGGATCATCAAATCTTCCTATACCTAAAGCGACTAAATTATTAGGAGCGTTTGAATTGCCCTCTATATATTGTAAAATAAATAAAGACATATGCCAAAATTAAATTAACAAATTCATATCAAAATGAAGAATACTTAATCTTTATTATCAACTACTATTACAAAATATGTATCGTTTAACTTAAAACTAACACAAAAGCACATACATATACTTCATTTTGTATGATTACATAATTCAACCATAAAGATATATAATCACAACTATAACCTATACAATTTCAACCATAGTCACAACTATAAGTTTATAACCTATTTTATGTAATTACATAATTCAATTATAAACTAATATAATTTGTTTGCTGATACAATTAAATTTGTAATGCTTATCATTATTTTATTTTCTTAGCTAATTTTAATCAACATTGTCACTAAAATCTTAATTTTCAACTTTAATTTAACAATCTTTCATTCACCAATTTTAATTAACATCTTAGTTTTTTTACTCAAATTAGTTCCACAATCAAGAGTCAACATATACTATACAATTCAATTTCATTCAGTACAAATCACCAATGAGTTAATAGCCAACAATTTAACATATACAATTACACATATACATCATATATAACCATTTTGTATGTAACATCCCGTTCCCGTCAAAAGGGTAGAACCCTATAGTGTGATTAATCGAAGAAATTGGGACAACACATCTACTGCTCATGCACCATAAGGGGTCGCATCCTCGCGACTAGTAAATACTGGCATATAGCAATAAG
>JAOTBA010000006.1:18501030-18518204 GCA_025629845.1 Erythroxylum squamatum | reverse complement strand
GGTGAGCACGAGAGAGTAGGAGAAAACAATGAGAACCAAAGACGTAGGACTATTAGGGAAGCAACCACTTCTGACGTAAACTATGACCCATTTACTGTTGCTTGCCCTAATTTTGATGTTAATTTTGAAGTAAAAGGCTTGCTGATTAGTTCCCTTCCCAAATTTCATGGTTTGGCAGGAGAAGATACGTTAAGAATTTTGTGTTTTATGATTCAATGAGAATTGCTATGATCATGAAGGTTTTTAATAGTTTTTGCTTATTACCGGTTATAAAACTGTTACTCACGAGCTTTCGAGCTCACCCCCCTTTCCTTCCCATCTTCAGATGATGAACAAGATATCGAGTGATCGAGTCGAGAGTAAAGGCATCACTCCAATTTGCATATTTTATTTTTGAAGCTAGATTTTGTAAAACAGGGCTTTAGTCGCATTTTGAGCGATTCTAGTTTATGTAAACTTGGTATTTTTGGATTATGATGTATTGTGGCTCAAAATGCTCACTAAAGTGTTGTAAACTCTTATCTTTTGATGTGAATGAAATACATATACATTATGTTTGTTTGTGGCTTTTCAAGTCTTTACATTGCTAATTTCAATTCTTCATAAGGGTAAGAATTGTGTTCTGAATTCAAGGGAAAATATGGAATTCTAGGTAGAACTGGTAAAAATTGTCTATTTGGAAGTTGCAGATGATCTTTTGAGCTTTCCAACGACATAAAGTTTGTAAGTTTTGGATATCGGAGTGGAAAGATATGATCATTACAAGTTGTGATGCTGTATAAGATGTGTGTATAGGACAGCTATGGTAAATGATGGGAAATTGTGGTTTTGATGACCCAAATGGGTTGAGAATTGAGAGTTTTCTAAGATAAATTTGGTCTTTGAATTGATATGAAGTGAGTTTGCATTAGAAGATTTGAATTTGGGAAGATTATGAGCGAAAATGAGGTTAGAATGAATGTTGGAAGCATCGGAGAGGCTTTGGAGGGCTTAGGGATCCCCTATGTCCGTTAGATGGACATTAGGTCCGTTTAACGGACCTTCTCGAGTGTAAAAAGACCCCCAGACTCACCAATGTCTGTTTAATGGACATTAGGTTCGTTAAACGGACCTTCTCAGGTGAAAAATGGCCAAGCCCGTTTATGTCCGTTAGGTGGACATGTATGTCCATTTAACGGACATTCAAGGGACAAATACAGTAAATCATGAATTTAACCCTTTTAGAGGCAGAATCTCACTTCAATTCCTGCATGAAGTTGTAAATCTCGAAATTCTCTTTCAAACCATTAAAAAATGACATCAATCCGAAATCTGTAACAAAAGTTATGGCAATTACGCCAAGACAGGTACAATATGAATGAGGACTTAAACATGTTGGATTCTTTTGGTCATAACTTCCTCATCTGACCTCGAAATGAAGTGATTCTTGAACCAATAGATTCCTAACACATCTATAAAAATTGGTATCTTTTGGAGTTGATTTGAGAAAGTTTGATGGAGAGAAAGTGAGGGGTCGGTTAAGAGAGCATGATTGGGGTATGAACATACTTTGGCTTTTTAAGCATATCTTGTTTTATAGAGCTCCGATTAAGATAGTTCTTGCTTCAAAATAAACTAGAGACTTATAGCTACAATTTCTTTGAAGAAGACATATTGTAATTTTGGTGTTTGACTGGTGTGGGCACACCACCCTTGTGAGATGTTGGCTAATAAGGGTTAATTGAAATAACCCTACAAGGGAACCCACCCACGCTTTATGACTTCAGATAGTTGGGCTCCAGAAATGGGGTCCAACATTGTCTCCTACAAAAGCTATTCGTAATCAAACACCATTTAAGGCTTGGACAGGTAGAAAACCAACGGTAAGCCACTTAAAGGATTTTGGGTGTATAGCTTATGCTTTGGTCAAAACTCATTCTAGAAAATTTGATGAAAATTTGAGAAATATATCATTGTTGGTTATTGTTCTCAATCTAAAGCATTTAAGATTTATAATCCTACTAGTGGCAAGATAACCATCATCAGGGATGTAGTTTTTAATGAAAATGCAAGATGGATTTGGAATGAAGAAAATAAGGAGGAGCATATTCAAGTGTTAGAAGATAATATTGAAGCACCGCTAAATCTAACACCAACAATTTCCCGCTCCGGTACTCTTGGAAGGAGCAATTCATCTTTTCTTGCAAGCAATGAATCATCATCTTCAAGCTCATCAAGTGAAACTCCTCCAAGGAATTATAAATCCTTGCAGGATATTTATGATTCTTGTATTTTTGTTCTGCTTGTTTCAAATCCTATTTGCTTTGAAGAAGCTGCAAAAGAGAAAGAATGGTGTAAAGCTATGGAAGACGAGTTGTTGGCTATTTAAAAAAATCAGACTTGGGATTTGGTAGACTTGTCGAAAGGAAGGAATGTTATTAGGCTCAAATGGGTGTTCAGAACCAAATATAATGCAGATGGGAGCACTCAAAAACACAAGACGATGTTGGTGGTAAAGGGTTATTCTGAACAGCAAGATGTGGACTTCTTTGAAACTTTTTCTCCAGTTGCACGATTTGAAATTAGCCTTAGCTGCTCAATTAAATTGGTCGGTATACCAATTTGATGTTAAATCCACTTTTTTGAACGGTGACTTGGAAGAAGAAGTTTATGTCTCACAGCCTAAAGGTTTTGTAGCTAGTGGCAATGAAGCTAAAGTGTACAGGTTAAAAAAAGGTGCTTTATGGCTTAAAGTAAGCACCACGGGTATGGTATTTTAAATTTGATTCTTTTTTTTATGAGAGAAGATTTAAAAGAAGTGAAAATGAGCCTACGCTTTATCTGAAAAGGAATGGTAAAGATGAATTTCTGGTGATATGTCTCTACGTTGATGATATCATTTATGTGGGTTCTAGTGAGTTGATAATTGTTGATTTTAAAGCTTGCATGATGAAGAAATTTGAAATGACAGACTTAGGTTTATTACATCATTTTCTTGGTCTTCAAGTGAAACAAGATTTTGATGGGATCTTTATTTCACAAAGAAAATATGCAATGGATCTCTTAAAGAAATTCAATATGTGGAATTGCAAAGTAGAAGCTACACCCATGAATGTGAACGAAAAATTGAGTCAAGATGATAGTGCTGAATTTGTAAATGCAACATATTTTAGGAGTCTTGTTGGAGGTTTGAACTACTTGTCCTACACTAGACCAGATATTGTTTTCTCAGTTGAAGTTGTGTCCAGGTTTATGCATAATCCAAGTAAGCTACATCTTGGAGCTGCAAAGAGAATTTTGAGATATGTGGCAGGAACTACTGAGCTAAGAATTTGGTATTCCAAGGTATCAAATTTTAAACTAACAGGTTACACTGACAGTGATCATGCAGGTTGTATGGATAATAGAAAAAGCACATTTGGTTTCTTGTTTGATCTTGGATCAAGGGTGATTTCATGGGGTTCAAAGAAGCAAGAGGTGGTAGCCTTATCATCATCAGAGGCTGAATATATTACTGCAACAACATCAACTAGTCAAGCAGTTTGGCTAAGGAGACTTCTTGCTGATTTCAATCAGAAGCAATCTAGAGCTATAGAGATTTTTTGTGATAGTATGTTAGCTATTGCAATTGCAAAGAATCAAGCCTACCATAACAGAACAAAACACATTGATGTGCATTAATCACTTTATTAGGAGTCTTGTTACCAATGAAGAAATTGTGTTTAAGTCTTGTAATACAAAAGAACAAGTTGCAGATATACTGGCAAAGGCACTTCCAGTAGAAAAGCTTGGGAACTTCAGAAAATTTATGAGAGTTTGCAACTTTGAATCAAGAGGGAGTGTTAAAATTTGATTCAAAGGTTGAACGAGTATTTCTCTAATTTATTATTCTATTTCCTTTATTTAAGCATATTTTTTTACTGTTGCAAATAAGTAGTTTAGTTGTGGGATTTGATACCCGGATCTTTTGCTGTGTCAGTTTTTTTTTTGTAAGCCTATATATAGGCATCGCTCATTTGTTTTATTTGTAAGCAATAGCTGAAATAAAAAGCTCCGGTTCTCTTTTGGCTTTATGTGCTCCGTCTCTTGCTTTATTCACTTTTTCCAACATCAACTGCAAAATTCACAAATGTACAGAAAGATAGGAAAACAAAACATAGGCAGACGAAGAGCTGCAGTTGGATATTATATTCTCTCAAGTAACAAATTTCAATGTTGTTGCCATAATTTACTAACCATCTGATTCTTTTCGTTGGCATTTTTGTTTTGAACTGGTGGCATGTTCAAGCTCTGAACCAAATCCTTTGAACCAGTAGAGAGTACAGTTGCGTCCTGATTCTTTGTCGGACCAAACATATCACATACATTCAATCCCAATGTTGATCTTCGAAGAGGCCCTGCAGACATTGGCATCATGGGAGGGGGTTGAAATGGCATTGGTAGTCCTTGACCAGAAACACCAAACATCTGACAGTTAGACCCTACCAAGCTAAGCACAGCACTTGGCACTGATGGTAATGGCCGAGGGAAATGTGCTCCATGAAAAGGAGGCAATTGAAGCATTGAACAAGTGGAAGCTCTACCATTCATTTCAGGTATGCCCATCGCCATGCCCATTCCAATCCCAACACCCAGGGGAGAGAAATGTGCCATATGAGCTGCATGGACATGAGGTACTCCTGGAGGAATCATCATTGATGGCATATACAAACCAGATCTCATAGACATAATCTGCAGGAAAACGTTTTCTGTTAGATCAACCAATTCTCAAAAAATGGGCTCAACTCAACTGAGCTCAAAATGAACTCATGTTTCGAAAGCCTACCCTGTTGGGCTCGGTACAGCTCATGAAACCTAAGTCAAACAAAACTAACATGGATGGAAAAGACTTGCCTGAACTTGAAGCTGTAGTGCTTTCAAATATTCAATGGCTTCATCAAGCATTGATGCTTTGTCCACCTTATTATGTCAAAATGCTAAGCGTCAATTGAAGGAGAAGTTCCATAAGCTTTCATGGATACGAGGGAAAAGTACAGCTTACAAAAGCGTCCGAATAGTTTCACATTTCCAATGAACTTAAGATCTATATCTCATGAACTACTTCACAACAATAGATTTTTTTTTTTTTTAATCCATCAGCCAACATCGTCACAAATGTTCCTGTCCTATATTTCGATGCAAAGAACTATACTACTTTATAAGACCGTGGAGAAAGTTTGGCAGAAGATATAAAGTTTCCACCTTGTTGCAGTTTGGTATCAGTTCTTGTAAAGCACGCATCTTCTCATTAATCCTATCCCTTCGCTTCTGTTTCAGTGAAGTCCAGATGAAACAATTCAGAAACTCCACTGGAACTACAAAACTAGGAACAATTACAACTAAACAACAGGGCATATGAATTTCTATAAATACATAGGTTTCTAACCCTTTCAGACAAATTATGTACTTCTGCTGCTCGACTTCTCTTGGAGCCAGTACCCCCTCGAACTGAAGTTCCCTTTTTTGCAACTACTGATTCTTCTTCAGCATCCTGACACATTGAAGAATGACAGTTATGGTGTTCTAAGGTCCAAAGAAAATAAGAAATATGACATTGATATTCAGCTTACTTCACTAGGTCCTTCAGACTCCTCGTGGTCGAGATATTTTCTCTTCAAATTCCGAGCTGGATCATCTGAATTTCTGTCTACACTGTTACCTGAGCAAACGGAAGAAGAAGCAACGGCAGGTTCTGTACTCCTTTCATTGTCTGTGAATTCCTTTCTAGCACCCTCAGCAGAATTTGGGCAGCCGTTTTCGTCTTTCTTAGAGTCATCTTGATCCACAGCCTTAGGCTGTTCAATATGGGCAGGTTCCTCGAGAAGCTTTGCCTCCAGCTGTTTAGCCTTGACCTTCGGTGACATTATAACAGGGTGGCTAAGATACCTATTTTGTTTCCGTAAACCACTACATGAATCAATGAGCGTGTATTGAGCACGATTACTATCACTAGTGATGAAGAACTTGTCCTTGCTGCCTGTTCTTTCCATGCTTCCTGCTCCTGCATTGGCCGTCATGCCAATGCTATAAAGATTTACTTTAACAAGAGCAGCGGGCCTTGAGAAATGTGAGAAATTAACCAAGCTGGAAGAAGTTGAAGCTGGTTCGAGATCTTGCTTCTTCGGCGTCTTTATGCTAGGGAATCCACCTCCTGAAGTTGCAACACAGACATCATTTCCAGTAAGATGGGTGTCATTGCCTATATTATCACCATTGTTACCCGGAACTCTGGATCTAAAGTATGGAAATGATGTCTGATGTTGAGAGAGTGAGGGACATGATTGAGTAGAAGTAGAACCGTTTCCATCTGCTGAAGAAAATTTTGTACCATTAGCTTGCTCTAACCTCAAATCGTTATGCATAGAATCCATAACTGGGCCACTGCGATTACTTCTCCGATCAAACGATGAAAAATGATTTGGGGAGGAGTTTCCAGTGACTACCGATAATTCAGGCATAAGCTCAGAATCATAATCATGTTGCACAGGCTCGTCAATTTGATAACTCAACCAAGGTACCATATCATCATCCTGTTTCAAGGCCATTTCAGCTGAGGGCATCAACATTTGAACTTCATTTAGCAGAGGAAACTTTCTAGTTTTTGAATTAGTCCCATCTCCAGTATCGTTATCTCTAATCTGGAGGTTTTGAGACAATAAGTTGTTGCAAGCTTGGATCTTTCTAGTTTTGCTGGATTGAATCTGACCATTTTCCCAAACCAGCTCATGAAAGTCATTCTCAGCCCTGCGATTAAACACGTTAAACAAGAAAAACCCAAAAGGAGAAGGAAAATCAATGAGAAGTCAAACGCGATTTTTTATCACCAGAAGAATATGAACCACTAAGTGGTAACTTACACAGAAGATATATCAGTTGAGCTTACGAGACTTTTCTCTTGACAAGATTCAAGCTTTCCTTTAGCAAGTCGATATAGTAGTTCAGACAAAGGCATGGCGAAATTGGAAAGGGTTTCTTCTGCGGAAAATGACTTAAAGCAAATCAGCTAGGCATTATAGACATCTTTCTACTCACATTTAGGCCTTAGTACAATCCAAAAACCTAAAGGAAGCAACATAATCTTGGAAGAAAAGGACATGACTGTGAGCAAAGTGCTGGTTAGCTAGCAAAGGTAATAGAAGTAGTATAGACACCACCTTCTTTGAATTTAACACTAAAAGTATCAGTCAAACCTTTTCTTTATTAAGCTGCAGAAACTACCAGATCTCAGATTATGGAAACTAATTGACAGTAAAAGAAAACATCTTTAATAATTCAGTTAAAAATCCTCGAATCAACTACAAAGAAAACAGAATAATAAAACTTGCCCTCCTCGAATCAGCAAAACTACTCTACTCCACGTACATTGGAAACGTGAAAGCCGGTTGTAAAACGGGGTTACCCAAAATGCAATCTTTAAAAGTATGCAAAAAAGTTCCAGTTTCAGGCAGAGAAGCCAAGTGGACCTAGAAGACGGCGAAAGGCCTGCAGAGTGCATAGGATCAGAACGCGAAAGAATAACAATCTTCTTCTCTTTTTGGCTTTGGAAGTAAGAAAAACAATTTTCTTTGCTATTTTAAGTAAATACTGGTGGTTAATAGTTCCTAGTTTGCCATAATATGTAATATTTTTAAGAACTAGCCTGGAGATATTAATCTTCAAATAGTTACATTGTTATTAACAAATGAGGTGTTAATAAGGCACATATATAATAAACTAATCGTTGTACGGACTGATTTGCATATTTCGTAACACAGTTTGAATTAGAAGTTACTACTTTTTTTTGTCTTTAGACCAGGGTATCCACCGGCGGACCCAGTAACTAATCCCCTCGCTGGTTTGTAGGCACCTCACAGGGTGGGACAGCTGGCCCAAGAATTTAAAGCTGCTCCATACCCAAAGTCAAGGATCGGACCCCTGACCTTTGGTTAAGGATGGATGAGTCCATTCCACTCAACCACACCCCTTGGGTTAGAAATTACTACTTTTTAATTGTAGGGTTACAAGCTTTTTAATTGTTCTTCCGGATTTTTGGCTCATCTCAGAATAAGTTGTATGAGATTGGGAGAATATGTATTCTATTCATCTAATGAATCTGGTCTTTAAGAAAAAAGTTGGTTCAGCCAGATTTCGTTGAGGCTGGATGCCGTCGTTTGGATCCATGATCTGTGCGACTCCGGCTACGGAATTCCTGCAAAACGAATAAAGGCGCGCCGGGGGTTGATTCCCGGAAGGCCCCTCCGATGCTCAAGTCAGTCTTTTTGTGAGGGTTTTAGTAGTTTTCTGAAAAGAAAAGTAAGGTTCTGGAGGCGTACCTCTATCATGACGAGATAATGAGTTTATATAGTAAATACCTCTAGGAATTAGGTCAACGTTGAGGAATGGGCCGATCGACCCATGCATCTTTCTAGGTTCGGGCTTGGGCCTAGCACAGCTGACCCAACCATATTTCAATGTGGATTATGGAAAATAAATTGAGCATGAGAAACTCATAACCAACGATTTTCGTGGGTTATACAATTTCGGAAAAACAAAACAGGGGTTTTGTTGTTTGTGAATGGTTTGATTTTCTGGTTTTTGCGTTGGTTTGTTGATCTGAAACTTAGATTGTCTGTTGGAATAAGTGATCCATCACGAGCGACTGACATAGTCGCTGGTGAAAGAGCTGGCCAGTGGCGATTAGGGCGACAGTCGCCCAGATTATATAGGTGAAACTTGCCCAAGTTGAGAAGGCCAGATGCCTAAGATAGGAGAGCAACCTAGAATGAGCCAGCGGTTCAGAAGATGAGCGACGACGGAAAATTTTTTTAGAAACCCTATTTCTACATGCGCCCCTCTTGCATGGCCTGCGTTTGCAGCAAAGCGCACGCGTCAGTCAACGTCAAGCGCGCACGCGCCTTATAAAACGCGCTAGATAGTCTACCACACATTATTTATTTGATTTTTATATGTTTTAAGCCTTAATTTTAATTAAATTTGTTTAATTTAGACTAAATTAGTTTAAATCCCTAATAAATTTGAAAAATGTTTTCTTAATTATTTTCAAAGGGTTATTTTATTAGGAATATTTTAGAATTTAGCTTAATTTTTTAAGGTGTTGAATTATTAAATTAAATTAATTATCAAATCAATACCTAGAATCAAGCAAATATTTAAGAGTTTCCTTTTATAATTAGATTATGTTAGATAATTAATATAATGACATTATATTAATTAAAATGAGATCTGAACTTCAAAATTAAATTATTTTTTCTTATTATGATTAAGATTAATAATTAGATTGATTCCTAATTAATTTTAGGAAAGTAATTTCTAATTAGAATTAATTAGTTTCGATTAGATTAAAATTAATTAATTAAATTTCTTAAAATTAAGAAAAATATTTTCTTAAATAATTAAGAAAAGTATTCCTTAATTGAATTTATTTATTTCAATTTGATTGAAATTAATTAAATTTATTGATTTATTTGTTTATATATTATTATTCTATTTATTTAGAAATTTTTTATTCATTTATGAATAATAAATTCCTTGATTTATTTTAAAAATATTTTTTGATTAATTTTGAAAAGCATTTTCATTTATTAATTAAGAAAAATGAAATTTCTTAATATTTCTGAAAATAGTTTTCTAACATATTAAAGGTAGATTTTCTAATTAATTAAGAAATTAATTTCTAAATAAATAATTTAATGAAATTTCTTAATTAAATTAAAAATTTTATTTAATTTTGATAGTAATTTCCTTTTAATACCGATAAATAGTTTTCTGATTAAGGAAAAGTAATTTCCAATTAGATTAGAAATAGTTTTCTAATTGGATAATAATATGTTACTTATATAATTTTGAAAAAAGAGTTTTTCTAAACTATAATGAGTAAGAAGAATAATTTATTGAATTTTTTTTAAGTAAATTTTATTAAAGGAGTGAAAATAATTAAAAATAGTTTCAGTTGGATTTGAAAATTATTTTCAAATAAAATTAAATTTCTATTTAGAATAGGAATTCAATTTATTTAAGAATCAATGGGTTTAATCTAATTTAACTTTTTTAAAGAGTTGGAAATATTATTTTGGATTATGAAGATCAACAACTAGATCAAATGAAGTTTGATGTTTTATACATATAATTTAATTATGAGTACATAAGTTGTATACTTTATTTATGCATTTGACATATATATTGGATGCATGTTAGATTGTGTGTTTTATATGTATGAAATTTTATATGCAATTTTATGTTTGATGAGACTTAAAAAAAATTAATCTCTCGATAAAAATATTAAGTCCACATTGAGAATGTGATTGTTGTCTTCCTTTGTTATATGAATAAACCATAGTTCTGTTTATTAGATCAAAGGAGACTTATGCTTAACATAAGTGACAAGAATACAAAGTTAGATAATCGAGACTATCCTTTTTACTATGTTGGCTAAATTAACATAATGAGAATCATAAAGTTACATACTAGGATATATATATATATATATATCCTTTTTATTATGAATCGTATGAAACTTGTTAAGTTGAAGAATAACTAAATCAACTTTTTGTGAAAGGATGATGATGGTATTGAGTTTTTAAGTTCATATATGAAATTATTTGGTGAATACCTTCACAACAAAATTTCATAAGAGTATGGATTTATGTAATTAGGAAAATGCAATATGTGATCTTGCATGATGCAATATTATTTATTTTATAGCTATGCCTAATACAATTACTTACTTTCAATAGTTCCAAATTAAATCAATTAGCAAGATTTTATATTATATATAAAACGCTAAGTCTTTGAAAAAGTCAAAGTTAATGATTTAGGGATGTGATGCTTGATTAAAGCATGTATTAGCCACTAATTTTAGAACTAAAATGAGTAATAAAAGGTTATGAGATATTCAATAGGTTTGATGTAATCTTACATACATGTTGAACAAATTATTTATTTCAATGTATACTTATGAGATAATAATTCTCAAGATAAGTAGTGAAAGTAAGATGAAATTTGAAAAGTTTAATTCCTATGACAGTACATCCAATTGGAGCTAGTGGCTTTGATGATATCTTTAATGTATAGTTAGGAAAAAAATGAGACGTTGAAAGATTCATTTTTATGATAAATTGAAAGAGTTTGTTTTGGAGATGATTGTAAATTTATCATGTCTACAAGAAAGTTAGTAGGAATATAGTTATCCTCTTTAATGGGAGTACATAGAGAAATATTGCTCATAAAGAACAATAATTCTATTTTTCAATTGTTAAAAACATATTTGTTCAAGAACAACACTTGTTGGATATAAAAAGTTAACAATTTAATTATGGGAATTAGATCTATAAAGATAAATTAGAAGTTGTTCACCTATTGTAAGTCCAAGTGCATAGATAATGTACTAAAGATGTTTAGGCCCTATCTGGCAATTAGCGGATTGCATTAGCTGTTAGCTGATTCTATCAACGGTTAACTAATAGCAGATTATATCAGCTGATTTGATCAATAGGTAACATCAGCTATTTGTTAGAGATGTTTGGTAAAATTAGTCGTTTAGTATTAGTTGTCTATGTGTAAAATGACTTATGAAGGCATGACTTTAGAAAAAGATTATAAGGACATGAGTATTATATATCTTAGTATTTCATTGAATATTCTTATAAGGATTTAGATTTTAGAGATTTAATTTTACAAAACTTAAGTTTGTGACTCTAATAAAAAACATAGAACATATAATAATAATAAAAAATGGAACTTCTTTGCGGACTTTCTTTGTGAATATTATTAAAAAATTATACAAAATTTTATTATAAATTTTTATTTAAAATATTGTATTATAAAAATATTTTATTAGTTTATATATAATAATTTAAATTTTGTAATACTACGTAATTTTGGTAACAAAAAGAACTATAAAATAATTAAAAAATATTAGAAAAAGATAAATATAATTTTCAAAAAAATATTAACAAAGCATTAAACTTTTTAAAATGATTAAGAGAAAGACAAATGGAAATAAAATCAGTAAACTTGCCTAAAGATTTTATGTAATGTCATATTTTTAAATTAGACTTATATGAATCCTAAAAGACGAGCTCAATAGTAAATAGTTGATCCTTCTATAGTCACCAATTCGCTTGGTGAACTAAGTTTAACCTTCAAGCACTTTAAAAACCATATGCAGCAACAAATGGATCAGTCAAATGTGAATCTGTTTCTACTTAACAAGAACCCACTTCGATAAACCCATCGCTATTTCTTATCAGATCAAAGCTCCACAGATTAAGAGAATCACTGGACGACGTGCTTATTCATCTCATGAGAACTCAACAATAGCAACACACACACACACACACCCAAAAGCATTAACCTTCGCAGCAAAGTTCAGATGGGATCCAAGAGCTGACTAGAGTTGTAGCAATGAAGCACAACAAACCCAGAAGTTAAAATCAAATAACAAACTTTTTCACTTCTACAGACAACTATCCAAGTCAAAATAACAACAATGTAAGAAACCAAACCAAACTGTGCCCTGTTTGGCAATTTAGAGAAGAGACATCAGATGAATAAGTAAGAACCAATTAAGAAACCTCGCTTCGTCTTCTTCTTATTTCTTAACCTTTGATTTCTTCTCCATAATAACCGCTTTCTTTACCGATTTCAAGAACCTTCTGACTCCTCCATTGCTATTCGATAAATCTCTCAGTGTTGCAAGAACCTTCGATTTCTTCTCCTTAACAACTGCTCTCAATGCTCGTCTCGTGAAGTTCACTTCGTTTCTCGCCTTTCCTCTTTCGCCAAAAAATGAATGGCGAGTAGCGATTTGGTGAAGATGTGAGAGCCAAAGAAAGAAGATTCTAGAGAACCCTAAATGGAGAAATGAGATTGAAATACCCAAAGAGTAGAGAGTAAAGTGGGGGTAGATCATTAACCTATCATTTTTATCAGCTGAAGACCGAAACACTCTTACAGAGGAGTTTTTTAATTTTCAGCTGGTTGGGTTGAATCAACCAACCTACCAGCTACTAACTAAACAAAATAATTAGTCATTTGACATAGTCAAATTGCTAATACCCTCCAATATGCTAAAATATGGCTATAGTCAAACAACTAACACCCTCCAATCTGTTGAAATATGACTGAAAAGCTATCTACCAAACGAGACCTTAGTATTTGAGATGTCAGATACTTTAATGTATTAAAGATATCCATTATTTTAAGTATGAGTTAATATTTAAGTTCAAGATGATAAGGATATTACTTTAGAAGTAATTCTTAATTGAGGTCTATTTTACTAAAAAACAATATCATTCAATATTAAAAAGGTCCCAATGCAGCAATGGTTACTAATTAAGCCATAATACATTTTCATTTAGTGGAAATGATTATTTGGATCAATAAGTTCTTTAATAAAGTTGTTATAGTTCCTTGCATTGTTCAAAATAGTAACGTACTATGAAATATTAGGACCATTAGGTATATAAAAGGAGATAAGGTTATTGAAGATGCAAAGATATATTTAGATAAATTTTCTTAATTATGATGATAATTAAGATAAAAATTGTAAGATTTAAGTAAATGCTCTCACTATATAGAATCTTGTAGAATTCTCTCATTAAATCACCGTCCCAATAGTAGCATGATCGTCATATGATGATATAGTATATGATACTTAAATGATTGACTTAGTACAAGTGAGAGATGTTGGTTTATTCCTATAGCTAATCAATTTGGATGTAGATTAGTGACAAAATAATTTAAAGATATTCTTTATCTTGTACAAGTTTAGATATATATGATAAATTATACGAGATAATTATACATTGCAAATGAAATTATAATGAGATTATAATTATGAGATTCGTATTGTATTATGTATTATCCCTAAATTGTTTCTAATCATTGTTCTATTAAGGCTAGACATTAGTAGAACACAAAAATACTATCACATATTATGTTTTTCTTTATGAAGGAAGTAGTCAATCTCATAGGCTAAAGTATGAAGATACTTAAATAAACATGTGAGTGTTTATTAGAGAATAAGTTCACTGAACTAGCCCAATATGAAAATTTCATTTGGAACATTACTTGTACGTCTGTGGAACTTCTTATTGTGATGATTATATAAGTGATCATTTGACTTGAAGTCTCTAAAGTTATCTTCTATAGGGATTGCTATGCTTTGATACTATTTATAACCTATTCTAATCATGGATAGCTCATTTAGTAGTCATTGAATATAGTATGAACTATATGGAGGCAGTTGGTAATCAAGATATGATTCATTATCTTAAAGTAATTAGGGATAATGTTATGTTATTCTCAATTAGTATTGATTGAGGAAATCTTTGACTAAAATTGAAATGACATTTTGCAAATAATGTACAAATGTCATTAATTGAATCAATCACTAATGAAAGAAAACTAATATGATTGGATTTAAAATAGAGTAGATATTAATTTCATGCTCTATGTCTAATCGGAACATTGTATGATGAAAGGATTTAATTATAAAAAAGAAAAATCATGCACGAAAAAGTTATTCAAAATTTCTTTGAGATTCTTAAATATCTGAGTGGTCATGGTATGTTATTAGATGTCAATCTTGATATATGATAAATTGTTTAATTAGAGAATTAAAGTTAAATTAAAAGGAGTTTTAATTTATCTAATTCTAATTTTAATTTATAATCATTGCTAACATATTTAAGAATCTAATGGGTCTCACATAAATAACAGGTTGAAGAGAGCAAAAATAGTTTAATCAAGCTAGACTTGATTATAAAATTTGAGAAACTTTATGATTAAATATGAAATATTTAATAAATAAGGATCAATATGAGATATTAAAATCTTATTTAGACATAACTGATATTAAGTTAGAATTATTTGGTTTAATTGAAATTATAATTGAATTTCAACTAAATTACTAAAATGTCCAAAATTTATTATAAATAAGCTTAAGCTGTAATGTAGCTAACACTTCTTACTTAATTCTCTCTATAAAAATTACAAAGTTCTCTCAATTTGTTTTATGGATAGTGTTAGATGTTGGACATTTGTATGATTACGGTAGTTGAAATAGTTCAGTTTTGAAAATGATTTGATAGATACGACAAGAATATGATCAAGTTTCAAAATAAGGTACAAATTAAGATTTATGCTTTATTATGATTTATGTTTTAATCATTTTATAGAATTTAAGTAATTTTGGTTCAGGAACCAAAAATTCGAAAAAGCTTTGTGATTATTTTGCTACGAGATCATGATCAGATCTGACTGCGTCAATGAGTGTGACTTAGTGGAGGAGACAGATTCTGATACATTAGGTTGGTTTCATGTCTGTGTCTAAGAGTGTGGCTTGGCGGAGGAGAGAAATTCTCATTCATTACGCTGGTGTTAAATAAATGTTTCTTGAGTATAGACTATATAATATGAGCCCACAAATTATTCTATTCAAAAACGGCAATAATAGACTTGTCCTATATACAGTATGACAGAAATCTCGTAGTTTGGATTGGAATACCATTTCATATATATAATATAAGCTATGAACACATATTATTCTATCTAAAAACGGCAATAAAAGACAACAAATTATTCTGTTCAAACACGGCAATAATAGCCTTGTCATCCTCTCTTCTGTATCCTTCAAGTTCAAGTGTGTGTATATATATATATATTTATTTCTTTTGTCCCTACCCCTCTCTCCTTCAGTTCATACCTACTTAACAATTCACCCTTTCTAGATATACATCAAGACCCAATTTTGCAATCTTCAAATGGCTTTTGAAATGGATAAAGTTGAAGGAAATCAGAACTGCATTCAATATATAAAGAGCAGAAAAAAGCAACTGGACTTTATTAACTTCCAAAATACTCCCATAGTCATTGCCTAGTTTAGTTTATGAAGCTTTATATTCTTTTTATCTTTATTTTTGTTAGAACACATAGCTTAGAAAGTCCTGAGTGTCCCACGTTGTCGTCTTTGGTCTGGCAATGGTCAGGGAAGGACATATGCTATGATGACTGCCCAATCAAGTTCCCACTTCCTATGACGCAATAGTCGTCAAGCTCAAGCCCCTGTTTTTTCTTTTTTAACGATTATATTTATGAACAAAATGAGAAATGAAATACCAAGTAGAAAGAAGAAACATCTAGCTAACGCTTAGAGTAGAGTGTAACTCAGAAGCAGCTAGCAAGCACCAAAAATTGTCATCAAGACAAACTCATCAGTTGGGACTTTGGGACACAACCACTACACTAGTTTTGCAAAATTGCTTACCAAGCTCTTGCTTTTGTTTGTTTGAAGCCTACACAAAAACCACGCCTCATCTCTCTTCTCATTCTTCTCTTTCTCTTGCTTGCGAACGCGTGGGACGGCGTCCCTATCTCTCTCCTGTAGTTTCTTTTTATCCTGCGTCACTGCTTATGCTTGTTAGGGTGTTGTATTATTGACCTCGTAAAAATATTTGTATTTGACACCATTGCACAGAGTTTTCAATACAGAGTGTTCCTCATTTCACTCTGTCAAAAAGATCATATTTTTGGTGTTGGGTTTGTTATTATTTACCCAACCATGTGTTAAATTGTTTCCTCGGGTTTACAGTTGCTGCCTAGGATCTCTTGCTTGCTGACATCTTTGCTTTTAACTTCCCTAACTGCGTGGAGAGCTTAATTCACGAACTGGGTCTTGGCGGATCAGGCTTACGTGTTTAACTCGGTAGCTTAAGGTAAGTTTTGTTTAAAAAACACTGATACCCATCTTTGTTCGTTGTTTGTCAGTTTGTTTCGTACTTTTTGGCTCCCGTTTCGGTAAGTTCTTTTTCTACTGTCTCGTGCTTTTGAAGGGTTCCACTTTCGAGGAGAATATCGGTGTGTTTGTGTTTTGAGTTGCGTGGGAAACTGTGCCATCTTTGGCCTCTTGTTACATTTTTGGCTGTTGGCCTGTATTATATTTGTTCTGAAAGTTCGGTACTGTAATTGAAGCTTTTGGAAGAGAATTTATTGGATATATTTCTTTCTTTTGTTTTTTTGTTTTTAACCGTGATTTGAGTTAGCCTTTGTTTGTTTGGATCCTTATTTGCACAAAAGAAAGGAAAGGAAATATTGAAGGGAAAAGAGGAGAAAAGAATAGAAGAGAAATTAGATTTCTTTTCCCTTGTTTGTTTTCC
>JAOTBA010000006.1:18457222-18481990 GCA_025629845.1 Erythroxylum squamatum | reverse complement strand
CTATCCATTTATTAATAACAATATATATAACAAATTATACCATTTAATTAAAAGTAAGAATGTTTGTTTAATTGAGCCCAAAATATATAGCTTATTCATATTTATATTCAATTCATCTTAATTACTTTCCATTTATTAATAACAATAAATATAACAAATTATACCATTTAATTAAAAGTAAGAATTTTTGTTTAATTGAGCGCAAAATATATAATTTATTCATATTTAAGTTAAATTTATCTTAATTACTATGCATTTATTAATAACAATATATATAACAAATTATACAATTTAATTAAAAGTAAGAATGTTTGTTTAATTGAGCACAAAATATATAACTTAATCATATTTATATTAAATTCATCTTAATTACTATCCATTTATTAATAATAATATATATAACAAATTATACCATTTTAATCAAGTAAGAATGTTTGTTTAATTGAGCACAAAATATATAACTTATTCATTAAAATTATGAATAATTTAATTAATTACATTTAGTTTTTCATAAATAATTTGCTTTATTTAATTTAAGTTATTAACTTTATTTAATATTTGTAATTTCATTTAATAGTTATTAAATTGTACTTTAATTAAATTGAAAATATGTTTACAATATATACTTTAACAATGAAATAGGAGTTAATAATTAAACAAATATATACTTAATTCAAAATTATTTAATTTAATAAAACAATATCAAAAATATTCAACAGATTATTAATTTAATTTCTTTGAAATTAATTAATCTTATACATAATCATTATGCATACATATATAATCATATTAACAATTTAAGTCTTATATTTTTAAACAAAATTGAAACTACTTAATCAAAATCAACACCAATACTACATTCTAAACTTCATGCAAAACAACACCAATATTACTTAAACTTCAACAACAATTCAACAAAAACACCTATAGGCATTTTGTCAAACACATGGTGTGCACACATTTTTTCATCCCTAATTCAACAAAATTTCCCACATTCTTCCCTTTAATCTACAACAAACACAAGCCCATTCAATAACACTCACCAACCTCATTTTTAATCAAACAACAAAAAAAATTTAACCTCAAATCAACTCCACCGATTGTCAACACAGGAGAGGAAGAAACTTTAAATACCTTCGGATGTTACCACCAGAGCAGGGGACGCCGGCGACCTTTGGCTCGACGACGTTGGTGTGCGTATGCAGACGGTGGCGGCGATGGCGTTTGTAGGTGGCCACAGGGACGTCCAGTCGACGGAGAAGGAGAAGAGGAGAATGCGCGGGAGAATGGGAGGGGAGGAACGTTTTAGAGGCTTAAAACCAAAACGGCGTCGTTTTGGTTAAATTCAAAACGACATCGTTTTTGTTAGTTTTTTAAACGCTTACAGACGACACTCACCGATGGAATATACTCCATCGGTGAACGCTTGCTTCCATCTTGTTTTTTCGACGTATTATTTTCTCCATCGGTGATTACAGACGGAATTACTTCCATCCCGAAAATTTCGTCCCTATTTAGTTCATTTTCTTGTAGTGTGATACTTTTATAGGAGGCATGTAATTCTCAAATATAATCTTTCATCAGGTTTATCAATATACCAATTAGGGAATGTGGTATCAAATATAAAATGTATTGGATAGTGCTTCATATAGTTCACGTGAGACATAGTTAACCAAAACTGGAACTCTAGTCAATATGTAAAAATTGTGTTAAAACAAGAAGAACAATGAAGAGAAGAGGGAAAAATAAAAATTAAGAAACTCAATTCATATATTGGTTAGATGGATTGTAGTAAAATATAATATTTCTCTATTTAGACCCTAATAAATGCTAAATATATAATATTTCTCTAGTTAGACCATGATAAATGATAAATAGACTATATTTATAATCTCATATTTAATGTCTTTTACTTGTTTAATTTAGAGTTTCTTATTATTTTTAGCGCTTATCTTGTTTCTATTGTGTTTTTAGGTCTTATTTGCCTTAGTGGATAAAAGGAGAAGAATTATGGTGAAATCAAGATAGAAAATAAAAGAATTGAAGTCATTTTGGTAATTGCCCACGTAACACAACCGTGCGGGTGCCCATATAACTCTTTAAGACTATGTTTCTTTATAATATTCAAATATTGAAGTATGATTAAGGAACATGATCATACAAACGGCTGCGTGAGTGATCGTGTCCACTCCAGAAATCACTCCTATTTCCCTAAATTTGAGTTATAAATGGATAAAGTGAAGAGAAAACAAGGGGAAGTTGGTAAAAGGTTCATAGGAGGCCCAAGGGGCATAGAAAAAAAAACATATTGATGACTTAAAATGAAAGAGAGAAAGAATAAAGGCAAGGAAACATATTTAGAATAAATTTTCATCAATCTAAAGTTTATTTCATAAAGATTAAAAGGGATCTTATCATAGTTCTCTTAGTTTTTTGTTTTTTTTCTTTAACTTTGATGTTATGATTACGAATTAAGCTTTTACTGGTACTTAGATTAGATGAACCCTAGGATAGACTTTATAGTGATTTTATTTTAGCTTAATTCGTTCTTTAATTTCGTTAAGATTCAATCATATTTCGTAATTATTATTGAATTAATATTGCTAGAACATTATTTAATGTAATTATGATTAAGAAATATTTTTGTATATATGAATAGATCTATCATAATTGAAAGAAGTTATATACAAACTTAGAGATAGGTCGACATAAATCCTCTAGATTTAGGTCAAACTTAATAGTGAAATTTATTAATCAATTAATACAAACTTAGGGGTTTTAATTAGAAAGATATCCTAGTTAATTAATCGAGGGATATAGGTGTTAATAGTCTTGAGACAGATATTAACATAAGATATAAATTTTTCCAGCCCGATAAACTATAAATTAAATTGAGTAGTAAAATCATAATTGCATAAGAAAACTTAGGGGATTCAAAGTATAAGTACCACCATTTTCCTTGATTATTTCTTTGTTAAATTTTTTTTCTAATTAGTTAATTGTGTTGAACTATTTTAGTTATTGTTTAAATTTTACATTTGAATTATCTTAAACCCCATAATTTTGTAGGTTAGATAATAGAAAGAACGTAAGTACTAGTAATTCTAGTCCTTGTAAGATCGACTCGTACTTGTTAGTGTTAGCTACATCTATATCATGAACTTGCGGTTTAAAACATAAAGTTACATACCGAGTTTTTTGTGTCATTTTTTGGAACTAGAATATTAAGAAAACTTTATTTTTATTAATTTAATCAATTTTCATTTTTAGGTAGTTTTCATTTCATTTCCTCTATATTTTTTCCTCATAACTTTCTTTTTTGGTCTTGTGTTTATGTCTTATTTTTTAGTATTTGGGAAGACATTGTTATAGCCTTTAAACACAATAGAATGATGGATAGGATAGTATTCTTAGGGGGATTATAATATGCCAGCACTTATGGCAACTTTGGAAGCTTAGAAGAAAAGGCATAGTGACATGTATTTGGTAACTCAATTGATATCCATAACGTGTTATGAAATTTATGGAGATGATTAACCAAATCATTAATGTTAGAAATTTAACTATATATCCAAATTGAATGAAGAACTAGCCTTAAGATACCCATTACAAGAATACTTATAATCCATAGTGGAATAATTATTATAATTTTGTATGGAATGATCATGCTTCGTTTAGATTTATAGAACAACTATAACAAGAGGAAGAGGAATGTCATAGAGATGTCATAATGAAAGGCATTGCTTTACAAGAGGCTGCCCTCCATAGACTCCAAGAGCTTGTTGTTTCATCCAAACACACCAAGTTAAACACATTCATTTTCCAAAGTGGAGAGAAGCTAGAGGTTTAACACATGAAGCTGTGGTTAAAGAAGAGAAGGAAGAAGATTCAATAAAGAAGATAGAGGTTGAAGACAAGGGGAAGTTAGTGCTCAAAAAGGGAAGGAAGAAGAGAAGGAAGAGGAGAAAGAGGAGGAGCCAAATAAGGAGGCTATCGAGGAATTATCAACAGTCATATTAAGTACGGAGGACTCCTACTTTCCAGAAAACAAATTGTTGAAGTCAATCAAAGATCCAAGAAATTTTGTTATTCCTTATTATGATGATAGTTTATTACTAAAAAGATATTAAGGGAGCTAATTGGTTTTATTAATTTGATACCTTATGTCCTTATTATCTTGTAAGATGTGGCCTATTTGCATGTTATTGAACTATCATGTGGGAAAATGAGCAAAAGCAAGCCATTAATTATAAATCTAGGTTGAAAAACGGCTTACTGAGAAGGCTAGTCATAAGACTTATAATGAAGCATCGGTTGGGACACATCTAATAATTAGGTACTTTTTAGTTTTTATTGAATAGTTTGAAGGATTTTCTTTAGTAGTTTAGTTAGTTTTATAATTTTAGTTTGATGGCCCTAACTTTGTTACTTGAGATTTCATGAAGTTCTACAGGTTATTAAGGTAGCATCAACCTTTGCTTTAGAGTATAGAATATATCACCAGTATTGGATGGATGCTTATGATATTATATAAGACTGGAAATCTATTTCTATCAGAGAGTACCAGTTATTCTCACCCCTCCTTTATTATTCATAATTTTCATTGTTCTTTCATATTTTGTAAATTAAAGACAATGTACAACTTAAGTGTGAGGGAAGGATTTGGCAGCAAACTTGTCATTCTTGTTATAATTAACTTAAGAATGAACAATTCATAAATTTTTTAAAGAAGATGTTGATCAAGATGATTTATTACGAGTTTGGTTGTGCTTGTGATTTGATTTATTTAAGCAAATAGTTATGAGTTTTAACAATTAAATTAATTTTAATTTGGTTTAATAATTTTGAGAATGGATGCTTGATTTGCATTATTATACTTTATGTATAATTTATACATACGTTGAGTTAAATGTGAACTCTTTTTGAACATTGTTATTACCTTACTTAGAAAAAAAAAGAAAAGAAAAAATAGTAGTATGTGAATAAATGAGCATAAATAATTTCACTCTGCTGACTTTGTACTAATAAAAAAGGTTAAAGTTAAAGAGTGGTGCTAGTATTCATTTAAGATAGTGACCTAGTTGAGTAAACGAGGGTATTCATGATAAGGTGTTTACTCTTACGACAAAAGACTAGGTGATTTTTCAAATAAGCTTTAAAAGACTCTTAAAATGTTTAAATTTAGTGTTTTGTTTTTAATAAGAAGTATGAAATTGTTTAAAAGTTTTAGCATTTTTCTTATATAAGTCACTTTATACATTAAGTGGAATAGTGTGAATTGAGTTATAATTTGAAAAATTAGGGATTGAATTTATAATTTGATGCAGGAAACTAAGTGCTTAACATTTTAATGAACTTTGTAATTAAAAAAATAATGGAGAATCTTGATGGATATCATCTTTTTGTCTAATGTTTTCCCAAAGTTGTTTCTTATTAAGTTGAGAGTAATGAAATTGATTTGCTTGAAGACAAGCATAGGCGTAAGTGCAGGAAAGTTTGATAAATGCTATATAGACTATATTTCTAATCCCATATTTAATGCATTTTGCTTGTTTATTTGATAGCTTCTTATTATTTGTAGTACTTATCTTGTTTCTACTATGTTTTTTAGGTCTTATTACCTTTTATGGATAAAAAATGAGAAGAATTAGGGCAATTGAGATAAAAATGAAAGAATTAAAGTTATTTTCGATAAGAGTTTGTGTAAATCTACAAGTCCATGTTAGTTCCCGTGTAAGTATACACGACCATGTGGTTAACCATATAGAGACCGTATTTCTTCATAAATTTTGAAGATTAAAGTAATATTGAGGGATGTGGTCATACAGACGACCGTGTGAGTAATTGTATCCACTCCAAAAACCCTAAATTCAAGCTATAAATGAATAAAACCAAGAGAAAACGAGGGCAAGTTGGTAAGAGGTTTGTAAGAGGCTCAAGGCTTGAGAAAACACTTATTGACGACCTAAAATGATAAAGAGAATGAAGAAAAAGTAAGGAAACACATTTAGAGTGAGTTTTCATCAATCTAAAGTGGATTTTATAAAGATTTAAAGGGATCTCATCATAGTTCTTTTAGTTTTCTGTTTTTTCTTTAGCCTTAATGTTATAATTATGAACTAAGCTTTTTTTGGTATTTGGATAGATAAACCCTATGATAGACCTTTGTAAAAATTTTATTTTAACTTAATTAATTCTTTAGTTTCGTTGAGATTCAATTATGTATTCTTAATTATTCTTAAATTAATATTGCTCGCATATTATTTTATACATTATTTTACGCAATTAAGATTGAAAAATCCATTATTAGTTAACAGTCTTAAGAAAGATATTAACATAAGATAGGAATTTTCATAGTTTGATAAACTATAGATTAAATTGAGTAGTAAAATCATGATTGCGTAAGAAATCTTAGAGGGATTTAAAGTCTAGGTACCACTATTTTCCTTGATTATTTCGTAGTTTAATCATTGTTCAAGTTAGCTAATTGTATTGAACTATTTTAGTTTATCATTTTAATTTCACATTTGACTTATCTTAAACACTATAATTTGTTAAGCTAGATAATAAAAAGACGGTAAATACTATTAATTCTATTCCTCGTAGGATCGATCTGTACTTATTAGTGTTAGCTACAACTATACGATGTACTTACAATTTAAAACGTAAGATTATATATCAGACCTAAACATATGTAACAAAGACTGTAAGCTCATTTGCTATTAAAACATTTTTTAAAACATATTTGGACTTAGTTGTGAAACCTCGTACATGCACATATGTGTTAACTAGCTTTACTAAAGTAAGTGTCATATGGTGTTTTAAGGCTAGATAAATGTCATCTTTTAAGGCTAGATAAATGTCATCCCTTGTGTCACAACTTAGTCCCTTAACTAACTTTTCAATGAAATTCCACCAAACAACTTAAGTGCACTTAACCTAGTAATTGTTTTAAACAACTACTAGGCACTCTTTTGAAGCATTTCATCAAACATGTGTTAAGTCCTTTGGTTATAGGCTTAGCTAAATGTATTTAAATGGTTTAAAATGGAAGAATACTTGCTAGAAACTCACAAACATAAGAACAACCAAATCTAGACCAAAGAATTAGTAGAAGTCTCACTTCATTGTTTAAGACATTTCAACAAACAGGATTCAAACATTCAATTTTGTGACATTTTTAAGCAGTAAATAATATTGAATTAAATCATGTAAAGCAAGGAACATTTATTGATGTCACACAAAGATATAGACATACACGCACATATGCATAGGCACACGCACACACATGTATAGATGCACATATGTACATATGCGGTCGCGCACAAGCACGCATATACAGAAAGACACACACAGATACATACATGCATACATGCACTAATGCACGCAAACACTCACATACGCACACACTAACACATGTGTTGCACAAGCCCACATGTGTATGCAAACACAAACATACGCACACACTGACACATGTGTTGCACAAGCCCGTATGTGCACGCACACACATGCATCACACACACACACACAATCATGCATGTATGCACGCATGCTCACATGCACATGCACATGCACACGCATGCAACACACACACACACACACGCACATAGATTCATGCATGTAGATACGGATCTAGAATTTTTTTTGAATAGGAGCAAAATTTTATTTTTTTATGGGATCAAAACTTAAAATAATAAGTTTTTTATATGAATTTTTTTGGAGGCAGTGGGGGCAAGTGCCCCCAATGTCGATCTATTCATGCATGCATGTATGCACGCATACACACGCACGCACATAGGCATACGTGCATACACACGCATGCACATGCACATGCATAAAAGCAGACAAACACATGTAGACGCACAAACATACACACATGCATGCAAGTATACGCACGCACGCACATATGCAAGCACGGGCACACATGCACACACACACGCACATACACATGTACATGTACACGCGCACATGCACATGCACGGAAACACACGCACGCACGCACGCACATACACATGTACGTATACATGCACATGCACAGAAACACACACACACACACACACACACACACAAATGCACATGCACACGTATACGATACGCACGCACACATGCATGCACGCGCACATGCATATAAGTACACATGCGCACATACACACACAAACACACACACACATATAAGCATGCATGCACTCACACACACGCGCGTACACATGCAAACACACACACACACACACACACACACACACAAACTTGCATCACATACATAGGCACACACACATACGCAGTGACGGAGCCAGAAATTTAATATAGGAGGGTTTGAATATTAATTTTTTTAAATTTTAGGGGGCCCAATACACCACTAACCCTTAAATAACTTCATTCTTTTATATATTTATATATATATATATATATATATTTAAAATAATTTTTAAAAAACCTTGGGGGGCCCAGTGCACCACTGGGCCCCATGTAGCTCCGTCGTTGCACACACGTATACGTACGCACGCATGCACGAGAGTGCACACACACACAAAAGAAAAGATATTTTTTGGAAAAGTTTTAGTAGTTTTTCCTCCAGCTTATCATAATTCATTTATGAAGTTTTTTGTAGCAACATGACTACTCCAAACATTCAAATTAGGAAAAATAACTAAAATTAACATAACCAACAAACCAACAATAGTGAACATAACCGAATATAACAGTCAACTAATAATTGTCATTTGTCACTATCATAACTAGGTGCTGAAGTGAATTTTAACTTATGTTAAATATGAAATTTTAAAAACCACATTACCACGATCATTATGATTGTGAATGTTGTTGCATTTCATTCAAATGAACAACTTATATTTTTTTGTGACTTAGCTAATTTTTTGGACAATTTTGTTGCACCAATTTCTTGCCAAAATATGCAACCATCATATTGTCAAATTTGTGCAACATGTATATAAACCGAAAACCAAAAAGAAGGTCTCACAATTCTCCCCCACCAAAAAAAAGTCAGCATCCTCGTTTGCAGTAATTGTGTCAAATTTGTCCACCATATTTATCCTTTGACAACTTGCTTCCAAAGTTGGTCAATTCATCACTTTTTACGATGCAAAAATTTAACAAAACATGTGGGGTAAGCTCTTACCAAAAGGAAACTCCCATGACCATTTCGTCAAAATTTTATGGTGGAAGCCCTCATTACTTGTTTTAATTCCTACAAAAAGCAACCACCTTTACCCCTAATAGAACAACCACAAATGAGACTACAAGTTTGTTTGCATCCCCTCATCACCATCGAAGGAAGTGTGTACAATCCTCATCACCATTAAGTTTATTCATCAAAGGTCATAGAAGTTCCACAACTAGGTGCCCCTTTCACCCTTAATGGATTGGCAATCAATACTTCACAATTATCCTCCTCCTCAGCTAGCAATGCATCAACTTTGTTTTCTCGGACACTACCAAGCATAGTATGGTTTGTTGCATATGAAGCACGTAATCTTTCATTGAACAATTTTGAATAAGTTATATTTTTTTTTCCAAACCACTATGACTTTTCATGCTAAAACTTATCTTAGTCTATTTCTGTAGTTGTTTGAAGCAACATGACTGCTCCAAACAATAAGATTACGACAAATAACTAATAATTAACAATTTTTTAACTTATCGTACAAGTTCAATTCAACTAAATACCTTTTGTGATGTACATTGGGATAGGTATTCTAATGTTCAAAGGTCAATTACTGGATAATTTATGTCTTATAATAGGTCAATAATTTCCTAAATGACCAAGAAACAAACAAACAACCATGTTAAGCATTCCATCGAACACCTTGAGGGCAAAACCATCTCAACCCTATCTACACACAAATGGTTTAAATCTTCCCATTATTTACATGCAAAACACTCACACAAGACCAATCAAACCTAAATAAACAAACAAATGCCATTAAATCAGTCCAAACAACATGAAAAATTTACATGACCCACGACTTACCTTCGGCACTGGCAGAGGAGAGACGACAGAGGCTTGTTGTCGCCGGAGAAGAGGGGGAGGAAGGGTAGCCGGAGACGCAGCAGTTGGTCGGAGGGCAACGGAGGAGGAAAACCGCCGAAGGAGAGGAGAGAACGAAAAGAGGAGAGTCGGGCGCGAGGAGAGAAGAGGGGAGGGAGGACGTCGATTTTCATTAATTTTGGCGACGAAACAAATTCGTCGGTATAGTTAAAAATGTCGTCATGAAATTAAGCTTCTTAACCTAATTTCACGACGACTTTTTAAACAATACCGACAAATTTTTTCCGTCGACGAACCACTTCCCCCGACAACTTTACCGACCGAAAATAGATTCCGTCCCTATTTACAGACGGAATTCTCTGCATCAGTATATTTCTGTCGCTAAAATTTTTTGCGAATATTTCCCTCCAAATTTAGCAACGGAATTCTTTTCCGTCGCAATTTTCTCGTTACATTCTGACGGAATAGAAATTTCAGTCGCAAGTTACATACGAATACTGTTCCGTCGGTATATTTCCGTCGCTATTACACATTTTTCTTGTAGTGTTGATTGAGATACAGATAATAAATGCTATTAAATTGTTGAGATAGATATAACAAATACTATTAGCCCCCTTAAGCTTATGATGGTTGGTAATTGGGAGCTTATCATTGGAATGCTAAAGAAGATAAGGGCTTGGTCATAATAACAGCAAGTTGAAGAGTAGATGAAATGTAACTAATGAAAAGTGCTTTGTTAGCTACCAAGTCACGACCAACATGTATATCAATTTTATCAATTTCAATCTACTTAGTACGAGCATGAGTGATTGGATCAAAAGCAAGGAATGTAGCACCAAGATTATCACACTAGAGGGTGGGTGTAATATGAGATAGACCAAGTTCTCCCGGAAGAGATGCGAGCCAATAGAGTTCCGCAACAACGTGAGCAATGCTATGATATTCAACTTCAATATTGGATTTGATAACATTAGGTTGTTTCTTGACACTCTAAGATATTAAAGTGGGACCGAGATAGATACAATATCCAAATATAGAATGATGATCCTCTAGTCAACCAGCCCAATCACCATCACAGTAGATGTGTAATATAAGGGAGGAAGATCTAATAAAATGAAAGTTGTGAGAAGATGTGGAACAAAGATAATGGAGAATCTGTCTAATTGCAATCCAATGTACATCAGTGGGGCAATGTAAAAATTAGGAGACTTTATTCACAACAAACTAATAAAACAAACACTAGTAATAGGGAGGTAAATTGTGTGTGACTTTAAAAATTTTGCAAGTTATTATCAATTCGTATAAAGACAGAGGCCTATTAAAATTTAAACCAATAAGAGCCTATCAGATGATAGAAGCTTGTTAAATTACATGAGCCTGTTAGAAGATCAGAGCTTGCTAAATGAAAAATACTATTGAAATAATTTAAAAAACAGAAGGCGTCTGTTAAAATTGAAAGGAACCTCTTGCAAGTTGAAAACAAAAGGAGCCTATTATAAAAGTGAATAAGCCTCTTGAAAAAATGAAAACACAAACAATATATTGTGAAATTTTTAAAGTTAAAGAGAGAGAGCAATCGATTTATACTGGTTCAGCTTATAACCTAAGCCTACATTCAGTCCCCAAGTATCCAACTTGAGTGTTTTACTAAAATCTCAAATAGTAATTTGACAAGCCTCTTCAAGCTCATGAGTACATATTTTTCAAAGTTCTCCAACCTTTCAAACTAGTAGTATTTAGCTAGTCTCTATAAGCTCTTAACAAATGAAAATGTAATTTGCTTGATATGAGCTTCAATGATTTCTCTTAAAAAGAAATTTCACTTTCTAAAGCACAAGAAATTTGATAAGAATGTGACTTTCAAGAGTATTGATGTTGTTGTGGTAATTCAAGAGTCTAATATGTTTTCACAAAAGTAGTAGCTTTTCCTTAAGTAAGGATTTCATTCAACTAGTCGTTGCTTCACTTGCATCCTTAATCAACTGGATGAATTTAAATCTGAATAACTTCGATGTCATCTTTGCCAAAAATCTTTCAGTAATCATAAGGCTAATATACGACTTTCATAATTAGTAGGATCCTTTCGAATAAACCATTTCTAATAAGGTAAGTTCATAAAAAAGATTCCTGTAAGAAAGTAAACGTATTTCTTATGATTTTATTTTCTTTTAAGAATTAACTCGTTAACAATAAAAGGAAATAACTCCAATGATAACAAGATTCTTCCAGATATTGTGAAATAAATAAGATAAGTTCATTAGGAAGGTTCCTACATGAAAAGAATCATTTATCCTATGATAGATCGTTAATTGTACAAGGAAATAAATTCAATTTAAATTTTGAAATATTATGAGGTTATCATTAAAATCATTAATAATAAACCTTGAGCTAACACAAACTGAATGTCAGATGAGTAAGATCAAGATATTGAAGAGAATCAAGAGTGCTTAGGTATTTAGAGAGATCATAAAGTGGTATGCTATGATTTTTGGAGAGACGGAGTAATTGGAGTGTGAACAGGTTTTGAATTATCAAGACTTGTATGAAGAAGAAGATCTTGGTGTATTTGGTTTGGATAAGAAGAAAACCAATGGATGTTAAAGTGGCTTCAATTGTAAGAAAATGATGTAGCAGACCTCAGTCTTTAATGGAGAAAGTAAATGAAGATTTTGGATAATTATGGAAATGAAATAAGGGCGAACCTGTAACTAAAATAACATCCACATAAACCAAGGCAAAGGTTGCGTGAGAGAAAGTGGTATGAATAAAGAGGGAAGGATCAGGTTTGGATGAAGTAAAGTGAAGGTCAAAAAGTTTTTGACTTAGGAGATAAAACCAACCTCTAAGAGCATGTTTGAGACCAAACAGAGCTTTGTAAAGATGACAGACACGATGAAGATGGTGATGATCATAAAAACCAAGGTGTTGGGGCATAAAGACTTGTTCATTTAAATGACCGTGAAGAAAGGCATTGTTAACATCAAGTTTACGGGCTGACCAATTTTTGGAAAGAGGAAGGGTAAGGATGAGGGGAATGGGAGTGGGTTTAATAACAGGACTAAAATGTCAGTGTAGACAACATCGGAAGCTTGTTGAAAACCTTTAGCAACCAATCGAGCTTTATAGCATTGAATAGTGCCATCAAGATTTCATTTAGTGTGAAACACCCATTTACAACTTACAATTTTGGCATTTAAAGGAGGAGGAACAAGAGTTCAAATATTATTAAGATGGAGAGCAGTTAACTTATCAAGTATAGTCTGACGCCAATGAGGAAATTTATTGGGTTAGGTAAAAAAGGTAGGGTCAAAAGAAGATGTGGTAAGCATAAAGTAAGTGATGTAGTCAGAAAAAAAGTGAGGAGTACAAGTTTGACCACGAGTCCATGTGATCTCAAGATGGGTAGATGGTGGTAGGGGATGTGAAGTTGGAGAATGTACAAAGGAGAGTGGTAAGGAGGTTTGAGGAAGTGGGTTGAAAGGTAAAGGAAATAAGCAAAGTGTGGAGGTGGAGGATGTAGAGTGTACTGGTGGAGAAGAAGCATAAAGAAACTCATGGTCAAAAAAATGAACATGGCAGAAAATTTAAAGTTTGGAGATTTAAAGATCAAAGCATCGATATCCTTTATACTAAGAACAGTATCTAAGGAAGACACATAGAGTGGATTTGGTTGCTAATTTATCAAGGCGAGTAGAGCTAAGGAAAGGAAAAACAAGCACATCCAAAAACTCTTAAAGTAGAAAGGTTTAGTGGGGGTGTTGAATAGAAATTCATGAGGGGATTTATTATAGAGGATAGGATAGAGTAATTGGTTGATGGGATAGACAACAGTGGACAAGGCTTCAAACCAAAAGACTTTGTGAGCAGAAGCATGAAGAAGAAGGGTGAGATCTGTTTTAGTGATATGACGAATCTTGCTTTCGGTAAAACCATTTTGTTGAGCAGTGTAGGGGTAAGAAATGCGGTAAGTGATACTGCTATTAGTAAGGTATTGGATAAAAGCATCTTTGATGAGTTCATGGGCTCCATCACATTGAAAGTTTTAATAATGGTGGAAAATTAAGTTTTCATTTGTGGTTTTGAAAGCTTCAAAAATATGCAGAGCATGAGATTTATGAACAAGAGGAAATATCTAGGTATATGGACTAAATTCATTAATAAAAATAATGAAATAACTATAAACAGAAAAAGAATAAGATGGGGAAGGTTCCCAAATATCACAATAAATAAGTTGTTAGGGTGTGGTAAATTGATGAGAACAAGGTGAAAAGGGAGAAAGAACAATTTTTCCTTAAAGACAAAAAGTACAAGGAGTTATGATATTTGAACACACACTTAAAAGCTTAGATAATTTAGAAAGTGTATATCAAAATGCGTGACTAAGACATTGATGCCGAAGGTTTCATAGAGCTGGAATGATTATGTAAGCAACAAGATTTTGAAAGTGAAGTGGAATCTTCATTGGATAGAGATTATTGTAGATGGAACCTACAGGGAATTGCATCTTGGTTTGAAGATCCTTCACAACATAACGAAAATGATTAAATTTAATGAGGCGTGAATTATCAATGACAAATTTAGTAATAGATAAAAGATTAGTAGTGAGACGTGGAATGACTAAAACATTATGAAGATGAAATGGACGAATTTGTGTAAGAAATATAACAAGACCTATAAAGCAAATTGGAGGAGTGTGACCATTACCAACAATTACTTGGTTTTAACCATCATATGTAGTTATAGAGTCTACAATGAGGTTTAGGTGTCATGTGTATAGTGGCACTAGTATCGGGTAACTATTCACCAATATCATAAGAGAGAAAATGCATATTGTCTTTGGTGTCATATATGTTCATAGTAGAAAAGGTTGTGTTAAGGGAGGGAAAATCAGAGAGGGATCCAACTGGCAATTCCTAGACTCAAAATACTGTAAACGACAACGGGTTACAATATGACCCCATTTCTAACATATTTGACATTGGGTGGATGGTTTAAGAAAATTAAAGGTTGGTTGTGTAACAACCCAGACCACCCGCCCACAGATATTGTCCGCTTTGAGTTGCCTTTAAGGTCAAAACCCTCACGGTTTTGCTCTTCCCACCTTTGGGAACACGCGTCTAAGGGGAAGAGGTATCCATAGCCTTATAAGACATACTTCGTTCTCCTCTCTAACCAATGTGGGATCTCACAGTGCACCCTCCTTAGAGCCCAGCATCCTACGTTGGCACAACGATTCGGGAACCGGCTCTGGTACCATTTGTAATAGCCCAGACCACCCGCCCACAGATACTGTCCGCTTTGGGTTGCCCCTAGGGCTAAACCCCTCACGGTTTTGCTCTTTCCACTTTTGGGAACACGCGTCTTAGGGAGTAGAGGTATTGATACTCTTATAAGGCATACTTCGTTCTCTTCTCTAACCGATGTAGGGTCTCACACTTTCCACTATTGTGATTGTGTGTTGATAACGGATACTAGGTTCCTAAATTTGTATACTAAGGTTTCTGTGGATGTTTTGAGTTGTTATGAATTTGTGTATAATTGGAAAAAAAAAAAGATGTTAAATGAGTTGAGTGTAGGCTTTGAATTTGATACTATGAAAAAGATCAATGAGATTACAATACAACTAATAAGTTTATCTAATCTTATGAGCAAAAATCAATTCGATTGAGATATAGATAAGAAATGCTATCAAAATTTTGAGATACATATAAAAAATTGCTATCAAAGATGGACATTTAGCTTATATTAATCGCCTCAATAAATTTTATTAAAAGTATTGGATAACACTCATTTAAACTTTTAATGATCTAAGAAGGTTTATAATTCTTAAATTTAGATTGACTTATTAATGATTTAATTTAAATATTTTATAAATTATTAATTTTTATATATTTATAAAAATTTTCACCTCTCTTTTCTTATCTATAAAATTTAACTATTCAACTTTCATATAAAATATCACATATAAATAAATTTGTCCAAAGGAAATTAAATGTATTTTGATTACGACTATATTTTTTTTATATTGATAGAACTTGAAATTATTATTCTTTTAAAACAGATAAAAATAAAATATTTTAAATTTATATTTTTTTAAAAAAAAGTAATAAACTATGATTCACATGCAATAGAAAGAGAATTCCACATCACAAGATTGGACTATCATGCCTTGCATGTGAGTATGGGCCTCCCCAAATTTTAAGAGTTCCGAGGACATATATACCGAATCACATGCCCATCCTGTTTGGTTGATTGATTCTGAATACGAGTGGCGTACATTATGTTTACCACTTTCGTTATTTATCTAAGACAAATTAAACTAATCAAAAACCTTAATTATATCTCCCTTCCTCAACTCCCCATCTGTATCTAAAATTTTTAAATTCAAGAGATCAAGTGAAAATTGAAGGTATCTTTCTCACCAGTATTAGACTGTCACAAAATTGACTAAAAATTAAATAAATATAAAGAATTTAAAATATGATTAAAAAATATTATCTTATTTATCAAAGAATTTAAAGTTTAGTTAAAAATGAGATACTTTAATTGATTTATTTTAAATTATAAGAAGTTATTAATTTATAAAAAATGATTAACTAATTAATAAATCAATCGATTTTTAGCAACAAGAATTAATAAATTGAAACGAACTAAAAATTTATAAACCAAATCAAAAAGTTAGACAATTAAGATTTTTACAATTGAACCAAACAGATTTTTTAATCATTTACACTATATTGTAATTAGTCACTAATTAATTATAAAATTTTTAATTTTTAATTATTGCCTATGAATCTTATAATTATAACATAAATAAGAAATTAGGATTCGATTTTTAAAGTTAAAAAAATTTAAGTTGATAGTTTGAAAAGAAATGATTTAAGATTAGCTTAATAAATAAAAATATAAAGAATTAGGAGAATAAGGAATTAATATTTAATGATAATTTCCCACTTTTGAAAGTTATGATAGAAATAACAAATCAAATCTTTTGTTCTAGTTACTCTGTTCCAACCTTATTTTATTAAATCTTATTTATATATTTATGAGTGTATATATAAATATATAAATAAAATTTAATAAAATATAATAAAAATACCGTAACTAAACAGGAGATCTGATCTTCACAAATAATGGGATACTATTGGTTTACAGAATCTATTGGAATTCTTGTCCAAACGGAACTCGTCCGTTTTAAACCGCTTGATCTTTCTTTAATCAACGCTTGTAACAGCTTCAAATTTACTGTGCGCGTACAGGAGACCTGCCTGGTACTTGAAAACCCTGTGTGGCCTTAACGGAACTTCAATGAATCTCAACAACCTTAGAGAGTGTTTGTTCCTTATTTAATAAATCAAAAAATAAGTAGTTTAAATCTAAGAGGTGTGATTGAGTAGCAGAGACTCATCAATCCTTAACCAAAAGTTAGGGATTCGATCCTTGACTTTGGGTATGGAGCAACCTTAAATCCTTGGGCCAACTTTCCCACCCTGTGAGATGCCTACAAACCAGCGAAGGGATTAGTCATTGGATCCGCCGATGGATACCCTGATCTAAGACCAAAAAAAAAAAAATAAGTAATTTAAGTTGGAAGCTGCCGCTTTACTAACGCGGAGGAAGATTGCATGTTACTAAATTTTCTCTAATTCTGTTTTTCAAGAGAATTTTTACTGGATATTAAGTTGGAAGTAGTCTCTCTACTAATCAGGAGTAAGGTTGCATGTCACTAAATTTTGGAAGTAGTCTCTCTTATAATCAGGAGTAAGTTTGCATGTTACTAAATTTTCTTAGGCTTTATGTTTCAGGAGAATTTTGGTTGGATATTGTTGTTGTCGTTGTTATTGTTATTTTTAAATATATATTTTAAAATATATTGATAAATTAATAATTAAATTTTTAATAAATTAAGCGGAAGTTCATATTTTTTAATAATTTAAATTTTGATAAAATATTTTTGGAAAATTTTAAATTTGAAAAGAGGAAAAAAAATTAAGACATGTAAAAACCTCGAGGCAACATTTGTCGGAAGGAAGTGCCTACTCCGATGCAGGTGCCCCTTATAAAAAGCCACGTAAGCGGTGATGATGATAAATATTACTTTAGATCTGGCGGTCCTAAGCGAGAAAGTCCATAGGCAGCCATAGCCATAGGTTTGTTGTAGAAGAAACTGAAGTGAGTTAACTAAGCCTAAACTCTTTACAAAAATAAGACTACACGCACTCCCAGAGACAGCGAGCGAGGGTTTTCAGAGCACATCGACGCAACGCCACTCTCTGAACTTAGAATCCCGAAGAAACTAGATCCTAATGGGGGAGGTCTTGAAACACTAAAATCTCTGTACTTTTTTCATCATTTTACTAACCAGTAACTTGCTTAAAATGTATTCAACTTTGTGTTTTGGTTCTGATTTTGAGGGTGGTGGGTGGGTTGTTTTAGGAGGAGAAGAAACCGGCAGTGGAGGAGAAGAAAATGGAGCAGAAGAAACCAGAAGAAGCCAAACCAGAGGAAGAGAAGAAAAAGGACGAAGAAAAGCCAGCGGAGAAAGCAGTTGAAGACAAAAAGGAAGAGAAAAAGCCAGAGGAAGCCAAAGATGAGTCACCTCCTCCACCGCAAGAAATAGTGCTTAAAGTTTACATGCATTGCGAGGGCTGTGCTCGCAAGGTTCGTAGGTGCCTCAAGGGCTTTGAAGGTGAGTTCTTTGTGTTCATATCCATTGCTTTTGCTTGCTTGTTCCTTGTAATGGGTATTGGCTAGTTTTTAATGGGGTTTCTTTGTTCTTTAAATTTCAGGTGTTGAAGATGTGATTACTGATTGTAAGACTAGTAAAGTCATTGTGAAGGGAGAGAAAGCTGATCCGTTGAAAGTTTTGGACAGAGTTCAGAGGAAGAGTCACAGACAGGTGCAGCTCATATCTCCGATCCCGAAACCGCCGTCTGAGGAGGAGAAGAAAGCTGAACAGAAGGAGGAACCTAAGCCGGAGGAGAAGAAAGAAGAGGTTTTTTGAGTTCTCTTCCATGGTTTTTTCTTTCTTTTTTTTTTTGGTTGCATCCAAGTTGAGTGGATTTATTGTTTCTGTTCATTTCTTGATTGTGTTCGCAGCCTCAGGTGATCACAGTGGTATTGAAAGTTTATATGCATTGCGAAGCTTGTGCCATGGAACTCAAGAAACGGATACAGAGAATGAAAGGTACGAGCTTTTTTGGGACCCTTTGCTTCATGCAACTCTCTGGTCATCATTTTCTTTTCGGCCTACGAAGATCTTTTCATTTTTTTTGAATTTCATGGAGAAAGAAAATGTTTTTTCTACCTTTGAATCTCTTAAAAAAAGAAACTTGTTCCCTTACCAATCCACGAAATCAACACATTCTTTGGATTATTTTATTCAAGATTCCATTCAATTCTGTCCAATTAGAGTCAAATATTTCCCTTGAAACTCGACCAATTTCAAATAATCCGCGAAAACTTGCATTAAATAACCAAATCTGATGTGGGAAATTCTTGTTCTTTGCATAGGCGTGGAATCAGCTGAACCAGATCTAAAGAGCTCACAGGTGACGGTGAAGGGAGTGTTCGACCCTTCAAAACTAATCGAGTACGTGCGCAAGAGAACAGGCAAGCACGCGGAGATAGTGAATCAAGAGCCAGCGAAGAAGGAGGAAGATAAAGGAAAAGAATCCAAAGAAGAGAAAAAAGGTGAGGAAGGTGATGATAAACAAAAGAAAGGTGGCGAGCAAGAAGAGAGTCAGGACAAGAAAGAAAAAGAAAGTGAAACCGAAGGTAAGCCAACAGGAGAGAACACAGTTGTGGAGCTGAGGAAAAATGAGTATTACTATTACCCACCAAGGTATGCAATGGAGTTTTATGCATACCCTCCTCAGATCTTCAGTGATGAGAACCCCAATGCATGTTCTGTTATGTAAGAAAAGCTCAAAACCGTGTGGCTGAGATGGGATTTTGGGGACAAAACCAGTTGATAAATTTGCATATACATCCTTCTCTCATGCGCCTTCTACTTTTCTGTAGCATCTGGATAAAAGTGTCATCTGCTGATAAACTGTAGAATTTTGCAAGGCATTGTACCTTTTTCCCCTTTTTTAACTTGTCATATATATAACTGTATGAATAATGATATAAATGTTACAGTGAAGCATATAAACTCCAAACTTGTTTTCTCTCCAATTCTATAGAATTTGTTATAAGATAGGATTACGAATAAAGATGCATATCTCTTCAGACTGCGATCATTGTAAACTACAAGTTTCAAGCAACAATTTGAAAGAAATAATTTATTTGATGGGTTTAATTCAACTGATCCAATAGCAAAACAGGTGGGGTGGAAGTGAAAGGAATGTGAGATTTGAGGAAATGATTAGATCGTGGACCCAGAAATTTGTTTCTGTGAGCTGGTTCTGCAGCAATCAGCATCTACCTAAAGAAAGAAAGAAGAAAAAGAGAGTGGCTTTCAAGTGATCAAAATAATATTAGCTTGGAAAGTGGCTTTCATCACAGGAATTGACACTTTTTATCGAGCATTTTTGGTTGTATTCCTGAAAGCAATGGAATGAGAAGGATACCAACAAAAGGGTATGGCTTTGGTTCATTTTCTCCTCATCATATCAGAGAAAGAGATAAGGAGACAAAAGGATTGAGCTAAGATGAGGCTGTGATGTCATGTTTTCGACAAGGAACAGGAGGGATTATCTATCTTGGATCTTACTAATCCTTTAAAAACCAGATCGAAAGTTGGTTTAATCGTTATTAGATCACGTCAAATAATAAATAAAATTGAAAATTTTGAAATATATTTAAAATAGATTATTTTTATATATCAAATAATTTAAAGTTTAATTAAAAATTTAAATAAAAAGCTTTGTTTGAGTTTACAAATTTTAATAATTTAAGAAAACTGACTAGTTAATTAATAAACTAATTGAATTTTTTTAAAAATTATTAAAGTAAATTAAACAAAAAATTAAAAACCAAACTAAAAATTTGCTCCATTAAAAACATTTATAATTGATCCGGCCAAAATAATTAGATTTTTTAATTAAGTAGTGTCCATATAAGGAGCAATTAGCATCGAAAAGGGTCTTATATGCATAAATACATAATTTATGTATTATTAAAAAAAGTATTCATAAATTCGAAAATTTACTTCAGAATAAAAGTTCTATATATTCGAAAATTTATAATTCCATAAATGTGTGAGAAAAGATTGTGGATAATTGTTTTTTGTTTTATTTATTTGTTAAATACTTTTTATCTTAATTTATTTTAAAATATTTTATATTTTTAAAAATGTTCAAATATTTTTTACCAAAATGTTGCTGACTTAGTTTAACAAATTGATATGTGATTTTGAGTAATAAATAAGTGATAATTTAGATATGACGTATTTTTTAATAAATATTGATAATAAAAAATTTCAAACTTTACTCAACTTTGTAACAAGTGCTCAAACTTTTATAAGTAGAACTAAAATGTTCCAATTTTCTAACTTTTAATGATTACAATTTGACATTAAGTCTTATATTAATGTGGATGACGGTACAAAATACATCAGAGCAATATTTTTGTTACGTGACTGCCAGGTATTATATATGTGTCATGTATAAATTTTATTATTTAAAATTTTAAAATATCAAACACTCTAAAATAATTATGAAATAAAACATATGAAGGAGTGTATAATTATTTTAGGGTTTTGATGTTTTTAATTTTTTAGATAATAAAATTATCCATGATATAAATACAATATGTGACAAAAATATTAATTTAATGTTGTGATTAGTATTAAGAATATTTTAATATCGAACCTTGTTAATGAAAATTGAAAGTTATAGCATTTTAGAACCATTTTTAAAATTCCGGTTAATATTATAAAATTGAGTACAATTTTAATTTTTTATAATTAACCCTTTTAATAGTAAATTATGTTTAAATAATTAGTGTAAGATCCTTTGTAAATTTTTTGTCACTTTAATACATCTTTTAATTAATTAAAAAATATAAAAAATAAATAGAATTACAGAAGATTTTATATCTTAGTACCAATCCAATTAAAATTTCCTTTAACAATATGTCATTTGTATCATGATTTTATTGATAACTACGTTTTCACATTGATCTTTGAAAGCTCCGTTGCACCTGATTTATGAAATTATCTATGTCAATTTTATTGTTTCATTCTGTTCTAATCTATCTCATCCATATATTTATAAAATCACCTGTGTTAGTTTATTATTTCAACCTTATTCCAATTTATCTCATTCACACATTGAAATTTTAAATCTGAAAATTTGAGGAGGTGCTGTTAGACTATTTTATGTCCCATGTCACTTATAAATTTGAGTCCAATTAAAGCACCCAAGATAATGGTTATTGAGTATTATAGAATGGGACTCAAATAGGTCACAGATCATTTTCCTCTCTCTTCCACTTACCAAAGGACATGTCCATTAGGAATGCTATATAAGTTGAACAAACTTATTGAATGATATCTATTTTTAATCATCGAGGAATTCTCTAACGAAAGAAGACGAGAGGAAATAAAGATTCATTCAAATGAAATCATCATCTAACGAACACGAGATCATGGATACTGGTACGCACAAAAATCATTCAATCCGAATATCCGATAAATTATTTACAGGTGCAAGTGTAGGAGGGAGCTGTGCCAGTTTTGATATTTCAATATGTTCCAATCTATTTCATCCATATATTTATGTATGTGAACATGATGAATTGAAACAGATTGAAACAACAACACTGGCACAAGTAATCACATCCCTGACACCTGCACCTTCTCAAATTTTCGGATTTAGATCTTCTATGCGTAATATCGTATTTTCACCTTATTCGGCATAAAAAACGACGTTAGCTAGCTCAAGTCCAAATTTTACTGCTACAGAACCCTATGAATCAATAGGATCGACTAGCACAAGAAAGCGTTTCTGTTAAAACAGTTGACAGTAACTGAAATGGCACGAAAACTAAGATGAGCTTTAGATTGGAATCAGATCCTGTGAGTGTGACCTACGAATGTCAAGAGAAAATTTAAAAGACAAATGTTCCTATAATTTAATTTTTAAAAAAAACTTTTACTTTTAAAAAAAATTAAAAATAATAATTTTTAATTTTTTAGTTTCCTTCTCTTAAATTTTAATTAAAAATAATAATCACACACATATGACACGAATATTAAATTTATACCAACCAAATATTCCATTTTTACGATGATATAACTCAATTCGTAAAATTAATTAAACATAACTTAAATTAGTAATTAAATATAATAATAAATTGTTAATTTAAGTCGAATTTAAGTAGTTTGAATTAAATTTAAGAATTGAGTCGGGTTATTATTGACATTTAATTGGTTTAGCTCTTATAAAAAATTAAAACTAAAAAATATTTATAAATAAATATTTATAAATAAATTATTGATTTGTTTGATAAGTTAGTCATAATATATAATTGGTAAGTTAGGCAAAGCATAATGACTATCCGATTTGACTCGATTCTTGGTAGGAAATTATGATATTTGCACAAGAAAGCAAGTCATTATAGAAGAAGAAGAATAAAGTGTAATGATCAACATAGAATAAGTTCTTGAGCATCCTGACAAATGTGGATTCAGTTCATGGGAGTGGGCTCAGTAGAACGAATTCAGATTTTCTATCTAATATTACTTTGTCTTATTTTGTCTCATAGAATCTCAGTCATTTATTTTATGAGACCCACGCGGGATTTATTACGAGACCTACATAAATAAATGGCTGAGATTTATTGGACACAATAAGACACCGTAATATTGGACAGAAGATCTGAACTCCAGTAGAACTCAAATTATAGTAGACAGGCAGATTCTTATACTATCATACTTTCCCAAGGTTATCGGCACATGGAGTTGCCCTTTTGTGTTGGTATTATGATGAGATTAGGCATGTCGAGAGTTCTCTAAGCAATAGTTATAGGGCAATGGTGGCATACAAAACGGTACAAGTGAATTGATCTCCCACTTATGTACCAATTAATCATTGACTTGCTATAGATTATTATACATAGGAATGCCACTGGATCCTTTTCCTGTTTGTTTCTAAAAGTTTTTTGACTATTTGTGCAAGAGATTCTTAACGATGAAAGTATATTTTAAACCACAACATTTGCAACAAAACACAATCTAAATTCTAACGTTTCAAAATGTTCAAATTAAACTCGTTGTTTTCAAAACGTTTAAAACAATCTTCAAATAAATGAAAATTGTAACAAGATTAATACTCCGTCAGTTAAATGTCAAGACAATACTAACGTGACTTTATTTTTATATTTTAAAATAAAAGTTAATCTTTAGAAATCAGCTTGCTTATTGAGGTTAAATAAGCTAATTAATAAGTCATTCACTAAACACACTGATGCATTTGGTGAATGGCTTATTAGTTAGCTTATTTAACCTCAATAAGCTGATTTCTAAAAATTAACTTTTATTTTAAAATAGATAAAAAAAGTCACGTTAGTATTGTCTTGAGTGTTTGGTGAATGGCATATTAGTTAGCTTATTTAACCCCAATAAGTTGATTTCTAAAAGCTCCTCTTAATGACAGTATTGCCTTCTACTTTACTCCCTACTTTTGCTCTGTATGTTTTCAAAGTTGGTTTTTTTTATCGTACAATTATTTCGTAAAGTTTGGAAGAATATAATAAAGGGGTTAATTAAACTTTTTAATCTTTATTTAATTTTATAATATTAGTTTATATTTAAA
>JAOTBA010000006.1:18364516-18379491 GCA_025629845.1 Erythroxylum squamatum | reverse complement strand
GCTCCTTAGGCTTATATATTAATCTTCATTCCTCTCTTTATCCGATATAGGACAAACTCCCACTTTATATTTCAACAGTCTCCGTATCAAGAAGTAGCAACTCAGTTCTAATGTCTGTTGCGGAACAATCACCATCAGATTCATCGAATTTACCTTCACTGCCGCTTCCGGTTAGAGATGTTGATCCTTTGTTGAAGGATTTGAATGAGAAAAAACTGAGTTTTAGACGAAACGTTGTTTCTTTAGCTGCAGAGTTAAAGGAAGTCCGCAGCAGCCTTGCTTCACAAGAGCAGTCTTTTGCTAGAGAAACATTATGCAGACGTGTAAGAGATTTGTTGGTCTTTATTCTTCTCTTTTTACTGCATGGAATTTGATCATTGTCTTTCTCGTTCATCGTTTTTGCTTTCTGATTGTGGGGGCAAATCTTTTTATAGATAGATGTTTCTTCCATAAAGAAGTTCGTGTTAATCCAAAAGAATGTTTTGTGCCAAGTTTCGTGTGCTTTTAATTTGACAGGAAGCAGAGACGAAGGCTCAAGTTTTGGAGGAGGCTGTTCATTGGTTGCAGAAGACGTTGGAGGAGAGGAATTGCCAACCGCAGACCCCAGCTTCAACCACGGATGAGGTCCTTTACGTCTCCCTGTTTTTCTCTTTATTTTTAGATAGGAATGACAACGAAAATTAAGAATCGAAGTGGAAATGAAATCAAGCGTGTTTGGTATATAATTAAGAAAAGTTAATCGGTTTGTTAATATTTGGTATTAAATATTTAAAATGGTAACAATTTAGTTATTATATAATTTATTTTATACATAATTAATTAAATTATTTTATAAATAATTAATCAAATTTATTTTAATAATTATTAATTTTTAAATAATTATAAGTAATTTTTATGATTAGAATAAATGTATTAATGAAACAAAATAAAATAATTATTAAAAAATTAATATAAAATAATTTTGAAGATAATTTTAATAAGACTCAATATATTAATAATAACTTGATAATATTATAATAATATCTTTTACTTCTTATTCTCAATTTTTTATTACAATATATATCTATTACCCCTTTAAAAATAAATGTTAACAATTATTTAAGATTCATTTCAGTTTTGTTATTATTTATTTTATCTATTATTAGTAACTAAACAACTAAAAGTTAAAAATGGTAGTGGAATATTATTCTCATTCCCACGGTTAACAAACAATAAGGTTTCATTCCCTTTAATTTCTTATAAACTAGAGGATATAAAATAGCTTCCCCCTTATAGGAGTTTACATAGTTTGCTTTAGTCGTTTTGTTGTTTTTCTTTCCTTGTAACCCAAAAAAAAAAAAAAATAGCTTCCCCTTTGTCCTCACTACACACCCCTTTCGTAATTAGGATGGTCCATTAAACAGAATTTACTTTTTTCTGGTTTGTGAATATATTGGCACATAATTATAGACATGGGCTTCAATACTTTTTGGTAACGTATAGTTAAGGTGAACCAAAACAAGAAAAACTTTTTAGACAGTGCTGGATGTGTCCGTGAATTAGATTTGCTTCTCGTCATGGAAAGTATAAATGAATGACAGGTAACCGGAGGATTGTGCTTCTCATTTTCATGTCTGCTCATTCTGTTTATTTTTTCATGCGACACAGTACCTAAATGAGTTGGATGGACTTAGGTCACAGCTTGCAGCAACAAAAGTGACCGTTGATGCCAGTGCTAGCTGTGTCAGCTCAATCAGCACAGCTTCAGTGTTTGGCACTGTTAAAGGAACTACATGAGAAGACTAATTCACTAAAGGAGCGTGAGGATCGTGTAACCAGGCTAGGGGAGCAATTGGATAAATTGCAAAATGATCTTCAAGCGAGGGAATCCTCTCAAATGCAATTGAAAGATGAAGTTATTAGGATTGAGCACGACATTATGCAGGCTATAACCAGAACTGGAAGTAACAAAGATTGTGAATTAAGAAAATTATTGGATGAGGTTTCTCCAAAAAACTTTGAGAAGATTAATAAGGTCTTAGTTACCAAGGATGATGAAATAGCCAAAGTGAAAGATGAAATAAAAATTATGTCTGCCCACTGGAAGCCCAAGACTAAGGAATTTGAATCGCAGGTTCACCCATCTTCAGCCTCTACCAATTGTACTTCTCTTGGTTGCATGTCTTTCAATGTTCAACTTCTCTGCAAGATATATATGTGTGTTTTTGTCATTCACCCTGTTTCTCCACAGTTGGGGAAGCAACGACATACTGACCAGGAACTGAAAAAGAGGGTGTTGAGACTGGAATTTTGTCTTCAGGAAGCTCGCGCTCAAACACGAAAGCTTCAAAGAGTAACCTCTCAAGTCTTCGATCTTATAATACTGGTGTTGTTTAGGTGAAATTTGTATCTGTTGGTTTAAATCCTTACTATGATATGCAAGTGGAGTCACTCTCAGTGCTCAAGGTCTCTGTCGATCAAATCAGTTTACTGGCTTGCTAAACATTAATTATGCTGTGTGAGCCTGTTATGGTATTCATATTTGCTGAGATTCTCTTTGGGAGAAAACTCCTGGACAAATTAGAAGGCATTTGTTATATATAGAAATTCTTTCTCATTTGCTAATTTTTATCTATAACATCACTACTTGTTTATCCATTTTTTCCCCCCTTTCTTGCCATAGATGGGGGAACGTAGAGACAAAGCCGTGAAACAACTTCGAGAGCAGCTAGCAGCAAAACACGAAATATCGGTTGTCAATAATGAGAAGCAAAACTTCTGGGAAAGCTCGAGCTTCAAGGCTGTAGTTTCTATGTCGTTGATGATTATAGTGTTTTTTTCGAAGCGGTAATTATTGTCACTGACCTCTTGCGTATATTGTCCTAGTAGTTTCAGAGGCAACTTTGCATGTAGAAATGCTCAGAGGAGGATCGTATCGTGTAGCCTAGGTAGAAAATACCATTTTGCTCTCTCTCTATGAGAGCTACACTGGTAGGTTATGCAAATGCTTCCAAATGACAAATTGTGGTTCTAGAATATGGATTCACAAATACTTCGTACGTGATCATATATATAGTGATAAGACCGGTGATCGTATAATGACAATGGTAGTGGGAAAATGCTAATGGTAGTCAATTAGATGGTTGGTCTAAAGTCCATGATTATAAGAAATATAGAAATGATTCAATAATTTTATTAACTGATGATAGTGTCACTTTTTTGGTGTTAAACTTAGGGTGGTGGAAAGTTTTTAGTGTATTAAGTTATAAAAATGATCTCATCAAGGAGATTGAAGTGGAGTGCAATAATAACTAAAAGGATAATATATATATATATATATATATATGTTTTCCGTGAATAAACAAGAGATGTTCAATCTTTTGTAACCGATCTTGTATGGATATTCGTGGGCCTAAAGCAATGTAAATCTAGTGTATAGATATTCAATCTTTAGTGGTGGTTTCTTAGGTCTCTAAATTTAAGCTATGGGATTGTGTAAGTGATGATGAGCTTTTGGTAGATGTTTGACATTTGGGACATGAAACAAGGTAAAGATGTGTTAGTAGGTCAAGCAAAATGGGCATGTTCATTGAAAGTTCTAGAGTATGCAAGCATTGACATGTACTAGTGCACATTAAATGGGCATGTTCATTGAAAGTTCGAGAGTATGCAAGCATTGACATGTACTAGTGCACATTAGCGGAAATTTTTGACGAGATATAAAATTTGAATATGAGATTAAAAGATGAAAAGTGCAAATAAATCATGTTAAGTCTGAGGTGTACGAAAGCATTTAACTTCAACGAGAAGGTTAAAAGGTATGTGAACTTCTAAGGTTTATTGTACATTGATTTGGATTGTTATTAATTTAGGTCATTGGGTAATGAGATTGTATTATGGATGTGTTTGGATGAACGACTAAATGGAAGTCTTAATTGACTTTAAGATACAAAATGGCGACACTTGGCATGAATATGTAAGTAGTGGCTTAAGAAAGTGTAAACACTATCTAACAAATGGGAGCATTTTCTCAATTAGTAGAAAAGTGGTTCAGATAATGTGGCAATAGATAGATATCCTTCAAACACTTATCTAATGTGTAAAAGAGGAGTTAATGTCTTAAAAAGAAGAAAAGTCCTCACTAACTTGGTATAATTAGTGTAAAAAGTAGCAATTTCATACCAATTTGGTGGATTATTGGAGAAAATGGGTAGTTTTAGTGTACTTGGTCCCTATATTTTATAAACCTTTATAAAGTTATCATTTGTGGTCCATTTGGATAACTTGTACATTCCATCATCTATAAGACAATTGAGAGTTTTGACAGAAAGTTCTTTGTGAGAATTTTGAATAAGGAATTCTTTTAAGCATTATTCTTATAGAGTTAAGTTATAAGAAACTCAAGTTCCTTTTGTATTGATTATTGTGGTTAAGTTATAAGAAACTCAAGTTTCTTTTGTATTGACTATTATGAATATGCCCAATGAAAGATTAGCTTTATTATATCTCTCTTATTGGTTCATTTGGTTGTTTGTGCAAAACACTTGTGTGATTGAGAGTGTGAGAAAAATATTTAAACAAAAATGGCAAGAGGCATTTGAATAAAAACAAAAAAAGTTGGTCGACAATCACGAAGGGAAGGTTAGGTTAAGTTTTATGGCTTAAGTTTGATTGCTATATGAGGATTTTGGCAAATTTAGTCCAATTTTTGTGTGCATGAAAGTCTCTGTGATAATTGGTATTAGAGCTTGGTGAGGCATTCTTATATTATTGGTATACAATGGTCGGTGGATATAATCTTATAAATAGAATTGCGTTATTAGAGGTGATCTTTGGTCCTATAGTCCCAACAAAGGAGGGTGTGGTTCCTTTCTTAAAATGATTTGAAGCTTTAACAATTGAGCTTTAAGAGATGAGGAGATCATTTGAGGAACAGTTAGTGGCTCATGGAGAGATGAGCTATGACTTATTGGTGTTAAATCATATTATGTGTAGGCATAAACTAGGAGTTTGATCAAAGACCAATTTAATGGAAATGCAAGTGTTAAGCTCTCAATAGCAAACAAAGTGTTAAAAATCTCAAAATTTTCTTATAAGACATGGAGATCATACTTTGAAGTAGTAAAGTTGTCCGATTAAAAAAAATGTCAATCAAGATCATGAACATGGTGGATGATGTAATGTTGTAGTGGATAATAAGAACTTCCAATGACATTAGTGTCCGTAGACCTTTCTTTGATATTTGGGAGAAAATAAAAAAGGAGCTAACAAATCAGTTTCTCCTTAAACCCTTTATAGCTAGTGAGGGAAGCTTTCAAGCAATTGAAGAAAGACCATTAGGTGCAAGAGTATGTAAAGAAATTCACATATTTCATATTGGTCATATACAACATGTTGGAGGAAGATAAGTGATTTAACTTCATAAGTGATTTAACTTCATAAGTGGGTTATAAGATTCGATGTAAATAAAGTTTTGAAGGCAAAACATAAAGGGCCTTCTTAGCTCTATAGTGGTTATAGATGCCTTAACGAATCTCCAAATGCCACTACCCATTTGAACTAGTAATACGAGCAAGAAGAATGGCGAGATGCGGAATGACTCAGAAAAAGGAAAGGAGAAGGTATATGAATCTTTTTAATGTAAGGTGAAAAAATAAACAAAACAAGAAATTACTTGTTTCATTTATAAAGGGATGTACTTTGCTTGTGAATGCCTAAAATGGAAGGTGGGTAAGGAGTAAATGAATTTCATGGTTGTGAAAGATTAAGAAAAAGGAGGTAAAGACTCTACCGAAGAAGTCTACCTCAATAACTATACTGTAAGAGGTGTTACTGGTTTTATGAAGGAGGGTCTAACCAAAGCAAAGAAAAACCTAATATAGAGAAAAATGGTGAGCTTTGGACAATGCTTAGCACTCGGGGTGATAAAGGAAGGCAAAGTAAGAGAGCCAGAATAAGTATTATCAATGAAAGTTCAAGAGTATACCAACATTGGTATATATTGATGCATATTGGTAGAAATTTTTAACCAAAAGTAAAATTTAGATATGAGACCAAAAGATAAAAGGAATAACTAAGTCATGCTAAGTTTGAGGGTAGGCGAAGATACTTAACTTCGATGAGGAGTTGAAGATCTGTGAACTTGCAAAGTTTATTATGCATTAACTCATATTATTTCTAACTTAAGTGATGAAGCAATAAGACTGCACTATGGGCGTGCTTGGATAGACCATGCACATGCACAAAGATGGCATAGGATGGCTAACTAGAAAGCTAATTAAGGTACTTAGTGACATATGGCATGCAATGACATACGTCAATGATACGGTGACTATACCAAGAATATGCAAGTAGTGGCCTAAGAAGTGTGAGTACTACTTAATAAAGTGGGAGCATTTCTTCTAATAGTGGGAAACTGGGTCGAATAATGTGATGATGAGTAGACATCTTTTAAATACTTATTCTATATGTAAAAGAGGAGTTAATGGTCTGAAGTAGATAACTCCCCACTAATTTAGTAAAAATAGTGGAAGAAGTGGCAACTCCACACTAACTTAGTGAGTTAGTCCAGAAAGTGAGTAGTTTTAGCTTACTTAGTCCTTAAGTTTTTGTATGCCTATATAAAGTTATTAATAGTAGTTCATTTGGATAACTTGGTACGTTCAATCTTCTGTAAGAGAATTAAGAGCTTTGATAAAAAGTTATTTAGAAGAGTTTCGATTAAGGAATAGTGGTAGTCTTATAGAGTTAATTCAACTTGTAACAAACTCAAGTTTCTTTTGTATTGATTATCATGAATAGATCAATAAAAGATTCGTTATGTCGTATTTTTATTGTTAGTTTATTTGATTGTTTATGTAAAACATTTGTGTGATTAAGAGTGTGAGTGAACTATTTAAACATGACTGGTGTGAGGCATTCAAAAACAAATAAAATTGTTGGTTGATGATCAAAAAGGGAAGGTTGAGTTAAGCTTTATGTCTTAAGCTTAGTTAGTACATGAGAATTTTAACAAATTTACTCCAAATTTGTTACATATGAAAGTCTCTACAACAATCGGTATTAGAGCTTGGTAAGGAATTCTTATATTATTTATATACAATGGTTGGTGGATGCAATCTTATGGACATAGTTGCTTGATTAGATGAGATCATTAGTTCTTTAGCCCTAATAGAGGAGAGTATGATTCCTTTCTTAGAACAATTTGAAGCTTTAGTGATTGATCTTCAAAAGAAAAGGAGAGCACTTGAGGAACAACTAAAGACTGGTTGGGAGATGAGCTATGTACGTGGTAGATGATGTAAAGAAAAGGAGAGCATGTTAGGAACAACTAAAGACTCTTTGGGAGATGAGCTACGACTTGTTGGTGCTAAAATGTATTATGTGTAGGCATGAACTAGGAGTTAGATCAAAGAGGACTTTAGTAAAGATGTGAGTCCTAAGTTTTTGACGACAAATAGAGTTCCAAAGAGCTCAATTTTTTATGAGACATAGAAATAGTACTTTTTATGGGAGTAAAGGTGTCTAATTTGGAAAATGTGTCAATCATAACTATGTACATGGTAGATAATGTAAAATTGTAATAGGGAGCAAAAACTTCCAATGAACCAAAATAAATGAACGTCGCACTTGGAGACTTGCATGTAAGTGAGTCAAAATTGGTATTATCAACAAAAGTTTAAGAGTAGATGAAAGTTAGCATGCATTGATGTACATTGACAAAAATCTTCAAGTAGATGTAAGATTTGAGATGTAAGATTTGAATGCGAGGCTCAAAGATCAAAGACACAATTAGGCCATGCTAAGTCTATGGGTAGGTAAGGACACTTAACTTCGATGAGAAGGTCCAAAGGTATGTGAATCTGTGAGGTTTATTGTACAATGACTTAGATTATTGCTTTAGGTTATAAAGTGATAAGACTGCACCATACACGTGCTTAGATAGATCAAGTACAAAGACGGCTTAGGATGACTAATTAGAAGGCTCATTAAAGTATTTGAATTTAAGATATGATGACATGATGACATATGACAAGGATATGTAAGTAGTGGCTTAAGAAAATGTGAGCACTATCTAACAAAGTGGAAGCACGTTTTCAAATAGTGAGAAAGCAGATCATTTGATATGACGATGAATATACATCTTTCAAATACATATTTCATGTGCAAAAGAGGAGTTAGTGGTTTAAAGTGATAAAAAGTGTTAACTCTCTACTAACTTGGCAGGTCAGTGAAGAAAATGTGTAGTTTTAACTTACTTAACTCCTAAATTCTTCTAAGATTATATAAAAGGACCTTTTGTAGTTTATTTAAGTAATTTGAGACATTCAATCATCTACAAGCGAGTTAAGAGTTTTAAGAGAAAATTCTTTGTGAAAGTTTTGAATAAGGAATTCTATTTAGTGGTATTTTTATAGTTTTCTTCAAGTTGGAAGAAAGTTAAAATTCTTTTATATTAATTATTGTGAATAAATTTTTATTTGGTTTTGTTGTACCTCTTTTATTAGTCTATTTGATTGTTCGTACAAAACATTGATTGTGATTGAGAGTGTGAAACTCTTACATATGAATAACGTTACACACTCAAAATTAAATGAAATTGTTGGCCTATGACCATGAAGAATATATTAAATTTTGCGACTAAATCTTAATTACTGCACAAGGAATTTAACAAATTTATTTGAATTCCCATGATATGATTCATAGGTGATGGATAAATTACTTACACGATTATAGTATCTATTGACTTACTATGCTTGACTATACTTACTGCCAGAGACATGCAATGGTCTAATTATAATTCATAAAGACTAAAATACCACTTCATTTCGTAAATAAATGATTGATGGCTTCTAAGCATTTTCATTTTCATTAGTGGGTTATGATTAAAGTGAAATGCTTGTTTTGCCATTGTAGTATGGTGTACTACATATTTTGCAAAAAATATGGTATCCTACGCAATAAGGCCAAAATAACATCATCATCAACACCCAATTGAAGTCCCGCTGAGCCGCAAAATTTAGAGATGTCCGATAATACGCAATCTTACCCTTATATAATAGAGAGGCTATTTTCGATAAAACCATATGCAATGCATTATGACATACTATAAAATTATAAATGGATGTGCATACAAATTCAAAAAAGTAAAAAAAATAATTAAATACAAAAATGCAAACAATAAAAAATACAAATAAATAATAAAGAGAAAAAAGGAAGGCAATACAAAATAACGTACGTACAGAATATGTCAATGATTAATAATAAATGATAAGATAAAAATACATACAAAAAAAATACTTGTCCAAGAGTAACTTTAACGAAGTTTGTTATTACCTTAATTACGTTAAGTAGGAAATTAACTAGGCCAAATTAATTAGGAGATAAGTTATATAGAAGCCAAAAATAACACTGAAGTGGAAACTTCAATTTCAGCCTCGCAAAGTATAGACCCCAACCTTTTAGCTAGTCTACTCGCTAGATTAGCATTTTCCATGGGGTGCATTTTCTTATATAAATGGTTGCATGAGTTTGTTAAGATATTTGTTATATATCTTATTATTTAATTTTTGCATTTTTTTTAATTATTAGATCTTCAAGATAATGAAAGTCTTAAAATCCAAATTAAGATGAGTTGTAACCAAGTAATACTTCTTATTTGAATTGGATTTTTGGACAATGGTTCAAGAGTGAAAGAATTCTACCTTGAATAGGAGTGTGTGTGAATCACATTGTATGGGTTGTAGGACATCATGTGGCAGCTGCAAATTGGTTGTGTGTGTGACTCCTTCTTTGCCTGGTTTTTGTTGATTGCATAAGATGTGCGAGATTAGGCTGTTGGTTTTTCGGTTTGGTGATTAAAAAGTCAATGGAAGGACTGATGTGTAGATTATTTTGTTAGTATAATTCCATCTTGGGCAGCAATGGTTGTTAATTGATTTCTTTGTGGGTTGCATATACTTTGGTTGGTGAATGGATCTTGGCTGCGTGCTCTATATATGGTGTTGTCGATTGAATAAATGTGCAACTTATAATTAATCCATCTTGTTGTTGTGTTGTGTGCAGCTCCCGCATGATATTGGTTATGCATTAAACCATTGGCGTGCTGTGGTGGATGCGTTTTTGGTGCAGCTGTGGTATTGTGTTGGTATCTACGTGAATCAGTTTGGTATCTTCTTCAATTCTCAAAACGTAAATTAGAACTTAGGAATTGATATATTTTTTGGACTGACGACGATAGTATCATTGGTGAACAACTGTCAGATTTATTTTTGGAAGAGCTGAAAACATTGGGAAGTTGTTTCTTTTTCTATCTCAAGTGTATTCATTTTTGTTCCTAGTTATTTTAATCACTTGAGTTATTCGTTTATTATTCTTTCATTAAAAGATTGTTGAGAAAAATTATCTGTTGAGGTTAACACGAGTTGGTCGTGTTATTGGGTGTGAATTACTTTCACGAGTAGTGAGGACGAAGGATAATGTCAAGGGTTAAGCAGTGTTGGCTTAGTAAAGCCTTGTATAAAGCTATCGTTGTCCTTTGGAGAAAGTATTAAGCTGGGTAAGGGCCCCGCAAATGTAGGCAAAGTATGCCGAAGTGCTTAGCAAATTTCAGTGTTGATTTATTTTGATGCGTTTAATCTTTTTAAGTTTTTGTTTATGCTAGAAACGATTGGGAAAAATCTGTGAGTTTGCGAAACCGTTACATTCTTGGATTTAACAATTGGTATCAGAGAGGGCCATCGAATTAGAACTTGGTACAACAAGTTGGTGTAGATCCATGTTTCGCAAACATGGCTACAAGAGAAGGTGCATCGATTACTAGGCCACACTCATGCGTGGAAAGCACGTATGAGAGTTTTTATTCAAGCACAGGGAACAAAGGAATAAAACTCGGTGCTACATAACTGGACACATCTAGTGATAACTGATGACAAGGGAGAAGTAGTACTGAAAGACCCATCTGAGTGGACAAGAGCTAAAGAAGAGAGAGAACTTGGAAATTGTCAAGCCATACGTGCCATCTTTAGTGCTATTGATGAAGGTTGCTTTTTAATAATATTAGCTTGTGAATCGATTAAAGAAGCGTAGGATACTTTGCAAACTATACATGAGGTATCAAAATATGTGATAACTTCAAAACTTCAGATGTTGGCTATGAGGTTTGAAGAGGTAAAGATGGATGATAGTGAAACCATTGGAGACTTCCATGAGAGATTGTGTGACATAGCAAACAAAGCACATTAACTCCAGAAGAAATACTCTACGTAACAGCCCAGATCAACCGCTTACAGATATTGTCCGCTTTGGGCCTTGGCCCAGCCAAGCCATCACGGTTTTGCTTTTTTTGAGAACTTCCCAGGAGGTCACCTATCCTAGTACTACTCTTGACCAAGCACGTTTAAATTCAGACTCAAATTTTGACTGTTTTGGGCTGTTACACTCTAACCTTAAACTGGTAAAGAAGACGCTGAGATCACTAGCTCCACAGTTTATTTCAAATTTTGCAGCAATCAAGGAGGCTCATGACATCAATGATTTGTCGTTGGAGAAGGTAATTGGAATTCTTACTAATTTTGAAATGAATTTGTTGAGGGGAAACAAAAAAGGAGCAAAGGATTGGCACTATAAGCTGAAACTGGAAAAGGTATGAAAGATGTAGAAGATGAATCCAACGAGAATGAGGATCTGGTATTGTTGAAACGAAATTTCAGTTAGTGGCTAAAAAGAGTGAAAAAGGACAGTCCCGAATTTAGGCAAAACTATGGGAGCTCATTGAACAATAATGTCAAACAACAAGTCAAAACTCAGAAGAGTGAAGGAAAGGTGAACAAAATTCAATGCCATGAATGTCAAGGCTTTAGACATGTGCAAGAAGAATTTGCTAACAACTTGAAGAAGAGAAAAGGGAAATCCTCTACGAGCACTTGGATTGAAAATGAATCCAAAATTTAATATGGTAGTGAAGAAGAAATTACGAATAGTGCTACGTTAGTTTCTTTATACAGCAAAAGTTTAGTTGCTTGCTTAACAGCAGCCAAGAAGGAAGTAACCGATGACGAAAACATGAGTAAATTAGAAAATTCTGGGGAAAAAGCAAACGAATCAGCTCAAAGCTTAATCTCATATTATGAAAGCGATGACAGTACTTTAGATGATAAAAAGGAAGATATTTATGAAGCCTATGAGTTAATGTATGATAAATGGGTCTAAACATGTAAGAAAAATGAGAAGTTGAAGGAAGAAAACTCTACCATGAAGAACACTATTACGACCTTGAGAAGAAGTTGTTATCTACAATAGATGAGCTTAATGACCCAAAGTTGAAGCTGGTCAGTATAGAAAAGGGAATAAGAATGTTAAATGGAGGTACCGAAAAGTTAGAAAAATTATTGGAACTCGATAAGATAAAAGGGGATCTTCAAGACGTTGGCTACAAAAGTGAATGCCCTAAGGTGAACAATGAGAAAAATAATGCGTCTAGATCTGTCCAAGGAGAAACCTCAAGGAAGAATCGAATGTTTGTTCCTACATGTCATTTTTGCAGGATTATCAGGCACATAAGGCTGAGATGCTACAAGTTACTACAGATGTTGTCCCAAAGGACCCAAAACTGAAAGAGCATACATTCCTCACAAAATTTCCAGCAGCAGTCTATAATTTCGAAGCACACTTGGGTTAAAAAGAGTCAATTGCAAGCTATTCTTAAATCCATTAAGGCAACTTCGCATAATGGTTGGTATTTTAACGGTGGATGTTCACGTCATATGACAGGAGAAAAGAGTTATCCAATTATCAAAGTTGTACGAATGGACATGTGACATTTGAAGATGGAAAGAAAGCTTCGGTAATTGGTAGAGGGATGTTAAGCATGGATGGACTGCCACATCTCAAAAATGTGCTTCATATTGATGATTAAAAGCCAATTTAGTAAGTATAAGCCAACTTTGTGATGATGGTTTATTGGTTAAATTTACAAGTGATGAATGCATAGTGCTAACCGAGCAAGGAGAATGCATTGTGAGCAGTAAATGATCAGCAGACAGTTGTTATATGTTACAGGTCACTATTACTTGCAAATCAGCCTCATACGACAATAATATGGTATGAAAAGCTTGGACACGTCAACTATAAGCTTATTAACAAGTTGAAGAAATTGGAAACTGTGAAAGGTTTACCCTTAATGAACAAAGAAGACAAATCGTTATGTAGTGCATGTCAAATAGGTAAGCAGATGAGAGTGCCACATAAAAAGGTTAGATTCATTACTTCCTCACATATACTTGAATTAATTAACATGGATTTGGTTGGTCCAACACAACATGATAACATTGGTGAGATGAGATACTTTTTAACTTGTGTTGATGATTATTCTAGATACACTTAGGTATCATTTTTGAAAGAAAAATCAAATGCTTTTAAGGCTTTTGGAAGCCTATGTATGTAGGTTATGAATATGAAAAATATAGCAGTATTGAGAATTCGATCAGATCACGAAAGGGAATTTGAGAATGCAAGCTTTAATGATTTTTGTGATGAGTATAACATCATACAAGAATTTTCAGCACCTAAAACTCCACAGCAAAATGGAGTTGCCGAGAGGAAAATAGATCCCTTCAAGAAATGGCTAGATCTATGTTTAATGGAAGAAAGATGTCTATGTGATTTTGGGGTCAAAGCAGTCAACATAGCATGCTACATATATAACAGAGTTTATCTTAGAAGTATCTTGAACAAGACATATTATGAACTCTAGAACGGAAAGAAATCAGATGTGAGTTACTTTTATGTTTTTGGTAGTAAATGCTAAATTTTTAGAGATCAAGAACATCTTGGAAAATTCGAGAGCAAGAATGATGAAGGGGCCTTCATTGGTTATTCAACTCACAGTAAAGCATATCGAGTGTTTAATCAAAGAACCAAGAAAGTATTAGCTAGAATCCATAAATGTGGAGATAGATGATATGTCTTATTGAATGCTACAGGGACAGAAGAGAACATGCAAAATTGGCCTTGCAAACTAGCTCAAACAAGCAATGATACAAGAACCAAAAATTGCCCTGATCTGCAGTTAGTTGCTGTTGATGAAGTAACGGTGCAAACTGAAGAATTGTTAGTTACTTTGAATGATGAATCCTCCAAGACACTTGATGCGGAAATATTTCCTTTAAATACTCAAAACTCTAGAGAAACTGATCTAAATCAGGATCCTCCCTTATGAATCAGAAGAATTCATCTAACAAAAAATGTTATTAGAAATGTCAGCAAAAGAAGAAAACAAGAGAAAGAAAAAGAGTCAATTATTGAGAACTCACAGGATATTTATGCTACACCTCTTTACTTGAGCCTGAAAATGTTAAAGAAGCCTCACAAGATGAATTTTGGATAGCATCTATATAAGAAGAATTGACTCAATCTGCATGAAATGATGTATGGGAATTGGTGCCAAGACAATCGGATGTGAATGTGATTGGAATAAAATGGGTATTTCATAATAAAATAGATGAAACAGGCAACATAACTAGAAATAAAGCAAAGTTAGTGGCTCAAGGATATTATTAAATTGAAGGAATAGACTTCGACAAAACTTTTCCACCAATAGCACAACTTGAATCTATTAGACTATTGTCGGGTATAACATGTGTGAAAGGCTTCAAGCTTTATCAGATGGACGAGAAGAGTGTGTTTTTAAATGGGTTTATACAGGAAGAGGTATATGTTAAGCAAACGAAATGATTTATTGATTCAGCCCATACAGATTGGTGAATGCTGTCGACTGCAACCAAATATAAAAGAAATCACTTCCGTTAAAACAAATTAATGTAGTTGCGGTAAGCAGATATCGTTCCCACGAGAAATCTCTAACGGTAAAGGTTAGCTAGTTCAAACGAAAATAAAGAGGGGGGGTTTTTGTCACTTACCGAAATAATAATGAAAATCAAAGAAAATTGCAAATTGAAATAATTAAGTCGACAAGAAAATTAATTAAGCATAATTAA
>JAOTBA010000006.1:18343707-18357098 GCA_025629845.1 Erythroxylum squamatum | reverse complement strand
TGCTTTTTGCTTTGGCTTTCGTCTGCTTTTCATTTTAGCTTCATTATTTGTTTTTCATCAAAATCATTTCGTAAAGTTATTCTGACTTAACAAAGCAAAACATAAGATATGACTAGAACAGAGGGGACGATGCTTATTGGATAGTGAACAAAGAGGAATGTTGATGGCTTACACAAAAACGAAGAGAGGTCATTTTCTATTAAGCAAAACAACGTCATCTTGGATTATGCAAGGAATAAATTTATCATTTTGGCATCAATGTCCATAACCGTCATGAAATGGTAATGGCATGAAGATAGCATTATATTAATTACCATATATAATTATACACATTGCGATGTAATTAATTAAAAGATAATCACATTAATGTAAACAATGGAATTCAATAAATTTTGGTTATTTTAAAAATTTATATGAAAACAACAAAAAATTAATTTGTATTACATAAATAAAAATTAGTTATTAATGTCTTTTAAAATATATGATTTCACAATTTGAACTTGTTTAGTAGCTAGTATAGGAGGTAGACATTATACTTTTTAGTAGTTACACTTAAGTGATTTTGTTACTTGTAAATATGAATATTTTAATGATTTTGTAGAGAATGTTAAAATAATTCAAAATGAAAAGGGAATTAACCATGTTGAAAGTGATTATGACAAGAGATTTAGAAATGAGAAAATTGGAACATGTTGTAAAGGTAAGAGAATAGTTCATAACTTTTCTACATCTAAGACACCACAACAAAATGGACAAAAATAAGGCACTTCAGTATATAACCATATTAAATAGATACGATTAATAAGTATTTTTAGAATGAAGTTGTAGTAATTGCATGTTGTATTTTGTTTGAAGAATTTCTTTATCTTCAATCCTTTTACATTTTGTAGTAATTACATGTCAACAAGCCTGAAGTTTCAAGCTGTGTGACCTCACTGTTGAAACAAAGGGCCAAGGACCATTGTTATCGGCTGCATAAATTCTACAAATCTTTTCCTTTCGAAGAGGAGGCAAAGAGACATGTTCTTGAATGGATATCTCAAGAAAATTGGAGTCAAATATGTGATTATTGGGCATCTACCAATGTTAATGTTTGTCTTCTTTCTCTTCACATTTACTTCCATTAATATTGTTACAAAATTTAATGAACACTTCTTTTTTGAGGAAAAGTGTGAGAAAGTCAAGGCTAATAGGGCAAAAATGAAGACTCCTCACAACACCAGCTTCAAGTCATTTGTTGTCATACGAATTAAATATGTAAGCTCTTTGATTATAAGTTATAATTATAACAATAAATAAAATATTATCTATTGTGTTTTTAATTCTTTTTTTATAACACAGAGTGAGAAAGAACTACGTGGACAAGTGTGTGATAGGATCACACTCTACAAACTAATACACTATAAGGAAGGTCAAGGTTGGACGTTTGAAGAAGCACAAAATAATTATGTAAGTATAAAATTTTGATTCATTTTTATGATTATTTATTTATAGTGTACTCAGTAATTATATTTAAATTAAATATTAATTTTGTTTTGTAAAAAGTAGAATAAGATGTAGGAATTGTTGCAAAGATCATTATCTGACGGAAATGAGTCAAATATAGATGACATTTGCAACAACATCCTTGATACAAGATCAAGCTACATTAAAGGTAGCCAATTGGTTCTTTCTCATCACGACTAGCATATTTAAAAACGCTTCAATAAGAGAACCAGTCGCTTAAGGCTAAATTACAACATAATGAAGAGAAGTTAGATCGTACTGAAGAAAAATTAAAACGTAATGAACAAAAATTAGTAACGTGCTAAACAACAGTTGAACAACTTAAAATGATGGTCAAACAATTACTTAGGTTAAAGCATGTCAGTAGTAGTGGTGATGAGGAGGAGTCTTAGTTTGTACATAATTTTTTTGTTAACTTTTGTAATTAACATTTAATTACATTTTATTTTTATATAAAATCCTTGTATTTTTAATTAGTTGTACATTTATTTATGTTTACTAAATTATAATTCAAACAATGTTACCAATAACAATTCAAACAATGTTAATTATAATTCAAACACTGTTAAAAACAATAAGATGTATTAAAAAGTTATTAATTATTATAATTAAATAAAAAATTTTAAAGCAAAATCAAAATTAGTCACCAAAACTTTTTAGCTACAATTACAAAATTGTCACCAAATCTTTTTAACTATATTTCAGAAAATGCCTCCAATAAAGTTTAGTTGTGTTCACAAAATGTAGCTAAATATATTTTGCTACGAAAACCAAATCGTCTCTAAAACTTATTACCTACACATACATTAACGAAGCTAACAACATTTAGCCACGAAACAACAACATCGCAATATATCATTTGCGACAATTTCCTTTATCCTCGAGTATACCTTTTCGCGGAAGATTTTTTATTAGAGCAAAAAAATTTAGGCGATGATTTGACAAAACATTGTAAATAATATTTTTCGACTGGGCTTATGTGACTATTTATGTGATGAATTATTATTGTCAGCGACAAATAGTTGCGTCATCAAAACCATAGTTTGTTATAGTGTGGTGCATATGAGGCCATGGAGTTGAGGAAGCGATGGTTATCTAAGACTTGGTGCCAACGGTGGACAGTAGTTAGAGAAAATGAGATGAGGGAGAGTGTATCTTAGTGAGGCAAGCTAGAGACAATGAGAGGAGAGGGAGAACGATGCAACTAGGGTTAGTTAGGATTGTTTAGTTTTATTTTTAATTTGATCCATAATTTTTGAAATTTACAAATTCGGTAAATACCAATATTTTGGGTATTGACCGGTACCAATTGGTACTGACCATTACTAACTAGTATCCTAAACTAGTTCGCACTAACTATTTGAATATCTTAGTACAAAATGGTATTCATATAGTTGGTACAAGTTGTTCATCATTATACAATGCTTTAGAGTGTAATAAAAGTATCACTTATAAAAAGAAAACAAATCCATTAAAACTTTCAGTAATATAATTATTGTACATTTGTCTAACAATTTCATCCCGCTTTAGGACTTACTTTAAAGTTGTGTTAGAGTAATATTATACTTCATTTAAGAACTTACATCTTTATTTACATTTTTCACAATTTACTTTTCATTTTCAGCACGACTGTAAAATAATTGATCACTTGTCCACACAACAAAATCAAATGATGTATAACAAAAGAAAAAACAATGATGTATTTTTATTTCTTCATATCATAATTGGGCATGTTCAAAAGTATCAGGAATCTTGTTTTTTGAACACCAGAACATCTTTCAATAACACTTCTCAATAAAGAATGCATATAGTTTTAAAATTTTTTGTACATCTTGAGGTCTTCCTCCTCTATAACCTCGCAAATGATATCTCTCACCCTGATATGGTAAAAGAAATGTATGCATATTAGTGTAGCCTAAGTCAACTAAATAGAACTTATTTAAACATATAAAGAACATAATGTTAACAAAAAAGTTGGTAAAATTAATCATAATTATTATGTTTATTTCAAATAATGTAATACTTTGTGCAAACATAAGAAACTGATTAGTTGGATTTAATGCTATTTTCAAAAGAACTCAATAGTCATTTACTGTAACACCCCACTCCAGCAAGGCACGTACCAGACATCTATGAGAGATATCTGAGTCCGAACCCCGCAAGGGTAGCATGCTGGAGCACTCAGTCAGTCAAAAATTGGTATAAATTTTTTTCTTAAACCACGAACATATGCGTGCGGAAATCGATAATCAAATCGGGCCCACTTTCATTTATAAACATTTTCAATCATAACAATACAATCAATAGAATTTCGATAGCCAATTAGGGCCCATTACAAATACAAAACACTTTAGTCATAACGTCTTTATATTACAACAGAAATCATTTGTACAATAGTTTTGGAATATACAAATTTATACAAAAATAGGAAAACACAAATGCAAACACGAACTGATCCCGACCTCTATCCCTTACTTGTATGCTATAGGGATACCCCCGTTTGCCTAACGGGGTATTCTTTTGATCCGAAAAAATATTTGCAAATTTTGGGTGAGTTTTGCAAACTCAATGAGAGACCATCATCGATGGCTCACCCAGTCACATAACACATAATTCATATAACATATAGTTCACAACTTTGCATAGATGAACATAAATCACATTTACATGTAAGAGCAATTCCATTTGGCATTTCAAACAATCTACATACTTGACAAAATGCATATGAAATGCTCATGAGACACTTTTCCAATTATTACGTTGTTGTGATCGCGTGCCTAAACTGTCCCGTATCTATTTTGGATACCGGGCTCATTAATAAATGTCCCTTATCCGAAGAGGATACAGGGCTCATCTTACATAGTAGGCCTTGGGCCCTTAATCACTGTCTGAGCTCGAGGCTGTTTTCACTCGTTGAGCTTTAAGCTCTGATCGGTGGACACTCAGGTCACAACTTCCATTATATTTCATGCATTCATGAAATGGAATGCATTAATCACACCCAATCACTTTCACATATCATCGAACCTTAGTCTGGCATCCAAAAAAATCAATCACATTCATATAAGCATTCAGTAGTTAATCAATACAAAAGTTCAAACAAAACAAACAATGAAATGAGACCATCTAGGTCTACTAATAATACGCTCCAAAATAGCATTTGTTTCCAAATTCTGGATACGCCTGTATGTGGATGTTTATCCTACACATTCCATTTATGCAATACACAATTCACACACGTTACAAAACTCATTTATACACAAATAGTTATATGGACTATGTACAATGCATGCTCAATGACAATCCTGGGTACTTACCAAACTTTATATCGTATGCTCATTTTCATTTCAGTCACTCTATCATGTGAATATCATTATCCCCAAACATAATCATACCTTTAATACTTTAATGTCAACAATTCATTCACTAATTTATCACTGGCAACTTTCCATTTTAATTCCACTGAAAACACGACATCATCTCTCTCTCTTTATGATTTCCTTAACTTTAATCCTATGTCTGTTCATCCTCAATTTTCCACATTGATTCACGTATGTGTGTTATACACAATTAAAAGGGAAAACACATCATGTATGTCTTTATCACTTTCAAAATTTCTATACTCTTCTCCTGCATGTATTCAATAATTTTTCTACTTAAAATCATCTCTACACCACCATATCACATAAAAAAACCCCAAATACGTAAAAATAACACATCTGAATTTTTATCTATTTTGTATTGTATTCATGATAATGGCCACTTTTTCTATGACTATTTTATGTCAGATAAACTATCCATTTTATCTCATATTCAGACTTCTCATAAGGATTAACACGATACTTACTTGTACTCCAAAATCTTCAACCATTACAAAGCCCTGACTTTCATGCGACTCACGTACTTCATCTTACCGAGGGTTTGGGTCAGGTTTTTCTTGAGGCAAAAGAAACAGATGACAAAGTGGTAATAGTAGAAGATAAGGGTAAGCATAGTTTAGCTTTGGTGTAGTTTTTGATAAAAAAAAACTCTGCGTTGAAGATACACTAAAGAAAGAAACTTCGAGAGAAAGAAATAAAGGCAAGTACAATAACTTGTCTTTTAAGGTTATTAAAACTCAACTTTAAAGCTGGGACACCTGTCCATTTCTTAGCCACTTATCCACTTCCCTTTATTAAAAATCACTTAAGTATGATTTGTACTTAAGTTTATGACTTAATAAAACCACTAAAACACAAGTCATAACCCATCAAATCACTTCCAGATTTTTCCATAAAACATCATTTCAGGTCAACTTTTCATATTCTTTCTGACCCCAATATTGAAGTTATTTTGCAATACTTTCTTCTAAAAACATGTTCCCCTATGTCTTATGTTTCCATTGACACTAAAATCATTCAATTTGGTTCATTGATTTGAAAGATATACTTCAAACATTTTCAGACTGCTCTTGTCCAAAACAGTATACTATGCTCAACTTCCATCCAGAATTTAAACATCTTAGAGACTGATTCAAAATTCTACTTCTTCAGATAATTTGTATCCATATGTCTCTAGTTTACTCCAATTAAAAAGCATCTCATTTGGAATCCTACAGATCCATCTATAATTAAAATACCAAAGTATATTCAGTAAACTAACACCAGTTCACTGTTCTGACCGATTCCCTCACTTTCGTTGAATCAATCTTTTTCAAGTAAATTCAGAATGCTACCAATCTTTTGTTATAGGTATAAAAATGTCTTATGAATCCAATGTTTCAATAATCACTTCATTTGGAGGTCGGATGACAAAGTTATGGCCGAAAGAATCTAACAAGGTGTTGTCCTCAAATCATATTGAACCTGTCTTGGGACAATTGGCATACCTTTCACTATAGGTATCAAATCAAGGTCATTCTTGTATGGTTTGAAAGAGGACTTATATATCTAGAACTTTTATGAAGACTTTGAAGAAGGATTTTGTTATATAGAGGGTCAAAATTGTACTAGACGATACAAGATGAACAGTACCCAGAAGAAGTTTATGAATAATGCACAAAAGATGCTTTACAATTGGTATAACTTTCTCTAGAGATATCGGATCAAGGTGTTCCTTGGACAGTTCGAAAGAGGACTTCAAGATCTACAACTTTTGTGAAGACCTCAAAGACAAATTCTATCATCGGAAGGGCCAAAAATGAACTAGATAATATTGCACAGAAGAAGTTTTGGTCACATAAGAAGAAGCAGAAGGTCAAACATAGAAGAAGCAGAAAGTCAAACATAGAAGTTATGACGCCATCACAGACGATATGACGTCATCACAGATGATATGTCTTCACAGACAATACGACATCATCACAGATGATACGACGTCATCACAGACGATATGACATCATCACAGATGATACGTCTTCACAGACGATATGACATCATCACAGGCGATATGTCTTCACAGATGATATGATGTAATCACAGACGATATGTCTTCACAGATGATATGACATCATCACAGACGATATGAGGTCATCATAGATGATATGTCTTCACAGACGATATGACGTCATCACAGACGATATAGCTTTACTCTTGAACATCTTCCCTTATAAGGACCATAACTTTCAACTCAAATGTCCAAAAATTTCATACTATATACCGTTGGAAAGATAAAAGAAAGATCTACAACTTTCGGAAGACAACTTTGTCAAAATCGATCTAGATCAATCCCTAATTTCCCCTGAATTCCAAACACAAATTTTACATTCATCCACCAATGTACTGCACCCAGTTCTCAACTTCATGAAATTTTGACTCTTAGAGACAAAATTGAAATTCAATGTCTTCATAAGAAATGTAGCCATATGTCTTTATTTTAATCGAAATGAAGAATCATCTCATTTGGATAGCTAGAGAAAAAGTTATGGCTAACAAACCAAAGCACACTCAGTGAACATTTTCCAAATCACTGCCAATTTTGTTTCCAAATCTTTCCTTATCACAACTCATGCCAAGATCACTCTTTCTACTCCCTCTGCTTCTCATTTTCAATAAAAGCACATTTAAAATCAATTATAACCAGAAGTTGTCAATGAATGCATGTGAAATTATTTTTATATGCAAGGATTCAATATTTAGGTGCGTATATGCTAACATTATGTATGGGCAAGAAAATGCAATTCCTTAATCTCTCTTTGAGCTCACATGTACCGAATTTTTGGGTTCTAACCCTTAGTATGGGAATAGGATGTTACATTACAATGGCTTCCTATTAAATCATTACATATGTGAAACTTATGTAAAATAAGCAACAACATATAATATTTTAAGCTGGATCAATTCTTTTACCCTTATATGATATTTGTTCAACGGTTGGAATATGTACATCAATATGTGTATCATCTATTAATTCTTGTTCAATCTTAAAAAAAGGAAATAGTAACAAAATATTTAAGTATACCTAAAAAATATGAAAGAAATATGAAAGAGTTTTGAGTTATGTTAAACCTTGGGAGGTGTACTAATAAAAAATGGTGGAGTAATGACTTTTTCTGCAAGACGATTAACTATAATATAAGACTTTTAAAAAGTACTTTGAAATTGTCCAAGTCTAATGTTGAAAGCACTCTACATTGACTCTAGTTGCTCACTATACCCTATCCTCATTAAGAAAATTTTAACTTATTCCTTAATAGTCAAATGACTAGATCACTTTAAGCCTTCTAAACTTTTCAACTTATCATATTCATATATGCTCAAGAAAATTTTCTTGCTCAATTTTAGTTCTCAAAAGTTCTTATAGCATTCCCACTCAAAAGTTCAAGTATCCAATTATAACATGATAAAGTTGAAGTTCTATATAGTTTCTCATTTAAATAAAAATATTCATTCTCTTCCCGAACTTGAGGAATAATAATTATCTTCGTTGTTTCATCATCTGAATTTGATTTGACATTCGATAAGGGCTCAATGTATCTACAAGACCAGTATAAAGTAATTAATACACACATTAAAATATAAATGCTTAAATGATTAACACCAAACATATAACATAAATTTAAGAATTTCTTAAGAAACATATAGTCAGAAGGTTCCTATTAGACATTCACACAAAAATTACAGTTAAAATGTTTAAATAATAGAATATTTCTTAATACATAAGTGTTTAAACTAATAAGAGTTCAATATTAAATATCTTAAAAATATAATTAAGAGATGTAATTAAATCCATGTTCCTTACATCTAGCATCTTTATAAAAATCTTCTATAAAGTAGAGAATCATGTAGAGTTTTATTACTTTTTCACATTTCACCCAAATCATGTAAGGAATTCAAACATTTCATCATTGTATTAATATATTGATTAACTAAGGAAGCTTAAATCCATTCTCTATAGTGAATGATGTTGTCGTCATTTTTTTCTTAAGTAAATTATTCTTTCGTTTTGACTATTCACTAATTCTAAGCAAGACATTTTCTAAAATGGGAAAATATTTTCCTTCTTCTTTTTAAGAGATTTATTTTTTAAAAATAAGAACTTGCAACTCAATCTTCTTTTTCACTGAGTAAACAAACTTCGTCAACATTAATTATATATTCCTCTTTTGCACTATTTGATAGAGATTAAGTTGGTGGATGTGCATGTAAACCAATTGCAATAATATCTCTAAAAATATGACATAAGTTTGAGAATTCCTTGCATTTTTTTTCTTCAATCTGTATGTCATTTTTTTCTATCTATAAGGATAAAAAGTGTACTTGAGAAACAAAAACTATAATATGATATATTAATAAGCAAAGAAATATTTTGCCTTAATATGATATATCAATAAGCAAAGGAATATTTTGCCTTAAATAAAAATTTCCAACATTCGTTTGTAGTATTAAATTCACCAATGAAGGAGTTGTAACCATTCCATTTTCTTTCAGCAAATTCTTAAAATTCTTCAATCTAGCTCTCAATCTATTATACTTGTTCTTCAATTGGACATCATTATACTTTTTATTGAATTTTGTCTGAAGATCTGTCTTAATATTCTTCTAACCAAATTTGGAAAAGATAGTAGTTGTTTAATTTTCTTTTTTGATATTTTCAAGCAATAATGAGATTAAATGCATCTTTATTACATCATTTCACACCTCATCCTTTTCATTTATTTCCACACAATTATTTTCATTATTTATATTTTCCAAAGCTTCAATTAGTGAAAGTAACTAAATGTGAGTTAATACAAAAAGAAATGTGTCTTATACAATGGTATTACTAAGCTCACGTAAGAAATACATATGCTTAAATAACAATTATGATAAAACATATAAAAACGTATTACTCAAAATTTTCTTTAAAATGATTTGCAAAACATGGCCTTGATAAAATAAGTAATAACTGTTATGCTATTTGTTTTATCATACTAAGACTTTGACACTTGAAATTCTATATAAAAATAATTGGATAACCACTTTGCACAACTCTACAAGTAGCAATAGTTAATTTCTTTGCCAAGCTTTTCAACACTAGGAGGAAGATTTAAGTTTTAACTATCAAAATACTAGTACCAGAAAACAGAAAGCTCTTACTGGTACTAAGGTAAAGATCAAGCATTCATCTCATACTCAAATATAACTTCACATTAATTTTTACAAAAATCAACCTTTCTAGTTTCTAATTGAAAAATAGCTTCAACCCAAAGTCAAATTATTGAATTCTACCAATTGGATCCAATTTAGTACGCCTTTAAGCCTATAAATATCAATAAACTTAAACTAGTACAAACATTCAAAGCAACAAGTTTCGCGAAGTGTCAAGATCCAAACAAATTGATTTGTCCATTTAGTTTACTTGAAACATCAAACTAATTCATTGTACAATTAGTGAAATAAAATATGAAAGGCCTTTACTAGCATCTTCCATCAACATAATGACATACATTAATGTTAATTATCTTTTATGTTAACTGTAAGTCTAAGGAGCTTATTATATTTCATTTTATGTCCCAAGCAACAACCTAATTATATAATTTAAGATGTTTGTGGTCTTAAAGTATGTGAATGATAACTTTATAATGGTGTTTAATATCAACAACATTTAATTGAAATCAAATTTAACTTTATTATTTTCTAAAAGTCTTGGAAATATAATCTTTACTTCTCTTCTCATAAAAAATCACCCCACGATGACAAATTATACAATCCTAAATATTTAAGCATCATCATGTTACCTAACAAGTCCTTAATTGTTCATATTTTTAGGTTTATATTTAGTGTATTTTGCTTGTTTATTAGAGTAATTTTATTATTTTAGTACTTATTCATTCATATTTTATTTCTAGGTTGTAATTCACTTACTTAAAGTAAAAGGAATGAAGTTGGACAAGTTTGAGGTGATTTGGAGTTGTTTTGACCAAGTTATGAAGTTGTAGGAAAAGTAAATGTTTCATGTAAGACAAGTTATCTTAAGGTTTCAGAGAGTTACACGGTATAAACACGCGTGTGTTTGAGAAGCACAAGCTTGTGTACTTGTCCATATTTATATTTTAAGTCATATATGCTTTAAATTCAAGGATCTTATGATTTTTCAAGTTCACGGTCAAGTACACGATTATGTACTTGCCACTCAAAAACCTAAGTTTTGAAGTATAAAAGGCAAAATTAAGAAGCAAAGTAAATAAAAGCTCAAGAGGCACAATTAAATGACCTAAAGTGGCAGAAATAAAAAAGAATAAGTAAAGAGACAAATTTGAAGTGATTTTCTATCTATCTAGGAGATGTGCCTTAGTGTATTTTGTTTGCTGACAATATTGTCTTAATGGATGAGACAAAAGAAAGTGGCAATGTCAAGCTAGAACGTTGGAGGGGGTACGTTAGAGGTTAAGGGATTTAAATTGAGTAAGACTAAGACTAAGTACTTAGAGTGTAACTTTTCAGGCGATAGGGTCGCCTCTAATGTAAAGTTAAAGATTAGTTTAGAAGTTATATTATAGAAAGAGTGTTTTAAGTACCTAGGGTTTATCATCCAAAACAATAGAGAGATCAATGAAGATATAGTCCACCGTATCAGATTAGGATAGATTAAATGGAGAAGCGCATTAGGAGTTTTATGCGACAAGAAGATACCACTAAAGCTTAAAGGTAAATTCTATCATTTAGAGATTAGGTTGACCATGTTATATGGGGTGGAGTGTATTGTTAAGTCAAAATGACTTTACGATTAATAATTTTGATGGAAAACAAAAAGCAGACGAATGAAAAGCAGACGGAAGACAAACTAGAAAAGCAGACGAAAGCTATTTGAAAAGCAGACGGAAGCTAAGTAGAAAAGCAGACGAAGCAAAAGCAGACGGAAGCCAATTAGAAAAACAGACGAAGAAAAAGCAGACGGAAGCTATTTGAAAAGCAGACAAAAGCCAAGTAGAAAAGCAGACGAAGCAAAAGTAGACAGAAGCTATTTGAAAAGCAGATAGAAGCCAAGTAGAAAAGCAGACGAAGCAAAAACAGACAGAAGCTATTTGAAAAGCAGACAGAAGCCAAGTAGAAAAGAAGACGAAGCAAAAGCAGACGGAAGCTATTTAAAAAGCAGACGGAAGCCAAGTAGAAAAGAAGACCCAAGAATGCAGACGCTAGAAAGCAGACAGAAGCATCAGTATGAGCTAGTTACAGAACTCAACTGAATAACTGTTTCTTTAAAGAATCAAGAAGCAGTTATCAAGAAGCAGTTGAAGACGAAGGCTATAAATATGAGTCGGAGTCAAAGATGGAAAAACTTACTGAAGTTAGCAAACTTAAAAGAGATTATTGTGCAAAACAATTAGAGCTATTTTTACTGTAACAAAGCTCGAAAACACTTTTCAGTTTGAAAGTGATACAGAGAGCCTGAAGAGGCTAAGAGAAAAAGAATAATGTTTGTAAAGAGACCTGAAGAGGCTCAGAGAAAAAGAATACTTGTAAAGTTTTGAGAGATAGTGAAATCTCATAAAGTCATCTGAGGACTAGACGTAGCCCACGGTTTGGGGTGAACCAGTATAAAAATTACTACGTCGAAATCTCTCAACTCTCTCTCTCTCTTAATCGTGATTTTTGATATTACTATTTTACGCAAGTCTTAGAAAATCTTTTACAAACGTAATCTACAGTAGGTCTTTTAAAACAAACAAGTTTTGTTTTAAGCGAAAGAATTTTTCAAAAAGGGGTTTAATGAAAAGTTTACCACAATTCAACCCCCTCTTCTTGTGCATCTATATGTCATTATTAAGTATTGTATTAACGTGTGATTCACTTCACCAACATCTTGTAATGGATCTTTAGGAATATTAGACTTGAATGTTGGGCCTTTGATATGGAAATTTCGTTCATCCCCTTGCCTTGAACATTCATACTTCAAATCTGATCCAATTTCATCTGCTAAGCCTCCTCTTGAAAGCTCATGTCCATGCAAGTCATGTCCTAGGCTTCCTTGAGGCGGATCACACCATGTATGCTTCTCTTCTTGTCTTTTACATGCCCATGGTTCTCCATCAGGTACTAGAAACAACATACTCACCAGGAAGATCAACTTTGTATGCGTTCATCTTAGCAATGACTTGAAATGGTCCATCACCACGAGCATCCAATTTAGATTTTCTTTTGGAAGGAAACCGTTCCTTGCACATGTGCTCCCGCACCCATACCCAATCTCCTGGTTCAAAGGTTACCATGCGCCTTCCTTTGTTCACTTGGGTAGAAACTTGTTGATTTCTCTTCTCAATCCTTTCTCGTGCTTTATTGTGAATGGCCTTAACCATTTCAGCCTTTTGAAGCCCATCTAAGTTAGAGATCTCACTTAAAGGAATAGACGCAAGATCCAAAGGGGTTAGTGGTTTAAAACCATACACAATCTCAAAAGGAGAAAATCCAGTAGAAGAATGCACACTT
>JAOTBA010000006.1:18267327-18295871 GCA_025629845.1 Erythroxylum squamatum | reverse complement strand
AGAAAGGGATATACCTTCTAGCTCAAAGGTAAATGTTGAAGTCTCAATTGTTGTAAAGACTAATCCTCCACCTTTCCTTAGTAGGTTATCAAAGTCAAACAAGGAGGATAAGGATAAGGAAATCTGGGAGATCTTTTAGAAGATTGAGGTGAATATACTATTGTTAGATGAGATCAAGCAAGTGCCAAGGAGAAATTCCTTAGGATTTTATATACCAATAAGTGAAGGTTAAGAGGTAATGAAATGATTAGGATGGATGAAAATGTTTTTGTGGTCTTTAAAAGAAAATAACTCCTAAGTTTAAAGACTAAGGCGTGTTTACTATTCCTTACAAGATTGGTAACAATAAGGTTAAACATGCCATGATAGATTTTGGAGCATCAATTAATGTCATGTCTCATTGCATGTATGTTTCTTTGAGTTTAGGCCTGTTAAAAGAAACTAGCGTTATCATATAATTGGTTGATTGTAGTAACACTTACCTAGATAGAGTGATTGAGGATGTGCTTGTGCAGGTGAATGAACTAATATTTCATGTTGATTATTATATGATTGACATAAATGATGAAAGTTCCTATAATCCAATACCTAGGGAGATCGTTTCTTAACATAACCCAAACTAAGATAGATATTTGTGAGGGTACCCTCATTATGGAATTTGATAGAGAAGTTAACTCTTTTTAATATTTTGGTATTAATAAGCACTCCCATCATGACCATTCTATTTTTGCAATTAATGTGATCGACCCTTTAGTACAGGAAGATTGTAAGTGGAAGCATACAAATAAACAAGAAGTAGTTTCAACGAAAGAGAAGACCGAAACTTTTAATGTCTCAAGAAAAAGTTTTATCACTGGTCAAAAAGTGCTTATTTATTGTGCTAGATATAAACTATTTTTGTATAAACTTTTTCCTTATTGGGTCGATCCTTTTGTAATTAATAATGTCTCTCCATATAGAACAGTAGAGATTAAGAGTCTAAAAATAGGAAAGATATTGCATATAAGTGGTTATTGACTCATGCCTTACCTAAAAGAAGGATAAGTGGAAAACATAAAAGTTGTTATCCTTGGAGATTAAAATTTCGTTACATGATGAGAAAAACATAGAGTTGAGCCAATAACAATAAACAAAAGCACTGCTTGGGAGGCTACCCAAGGGAATTTTGTTCCTTTTCATTTACATTTTCGTTGTTGATGTTTTTGTTTGAATGCTCCATTTGTTACATTTAAGGTTACATTGGAGACAATGCAAGTTTTAAGTGTGGGGGTGAGGATCTTAGTTATCATATGTGTTTTGAGTTTGTTTATCATGAGTGTTTAAGTTGTTTGTGAAGAATCAAATCAAATTAACAAGCATTTTCTCCTTTTCTATTGCTTCTAAGACTATATAATTATAATTAGAGAGTAGAATTAACTAGAAAAATTTATGGTAACTTGAGCATGTTTTTTACACTTGTGATTAGTAAATGTACATTACCTTTAGAAGAGTAGTAATTAGTGGGTAGATATAAACTAGTAAGATTTTGAGCCTTTTTAGACTGACACATTCATATTAGCCTTATTGTCTTTTATTCATGTGTGACCTTGATGCATTAACATGAAAATGATATAGACATTGTTTCTGTTACAAGTTAAATTAGCCAAATAGCCTATATATCACTGATTTTTCCTTTTTATAATCCCCCTTGAGCTTTATTAACCTTTTTTTATTTTGTGATAACCACATTACATGCCTTTAATCTAACCAAATGTATTACCCAACTTTAAAGCTGGTGGAGCATTTGTGATTGTTGATTTTTGTAGATGCACAAGAGTATAAGTATAAAGGTGTTCATATATGTGGGTGGATTATAATTGATGGAATGAGATTTTATCTCTTAATAATGAATTCCATTATTAACATAGTTCTTTCAATTTTTATTGAAAGATAATATTATAAACAAATAAAAAATTGAAATAAATTATCAAGGAGGAAAATCATTTTTTTGTAGAGTAATTCATATTAGTTTTCCTCCTAAGCTTATACGGAATGGTTGATTTGATTTTAATGCAAATGAGGGATACGTTGTTTCGAAGGGTTACTCCTTATGATCCCAATGTGTTTATTATTAATTTTTGTGAGTGATTCCTTCTAATTCCTTATGCTTCATATGGTTTATAGTGTGAAGGCTTAAATCTAAGCAATGAAACATAGTTTCTTGCATTCATTATAGCTGATGGTACCTAATTTTGAGTGAATGTTAATTTTTGTGCTTGATGTATTGAGTGTTTTTCTTGATTCACTAGCTTAATGATTTTTATTAAACTATCCAAATACACCTCACCGTAACCTTTGTCCACATACAACGTTAAAAAGTCCTTTGATTCATGATTATTCATGTGAATCATAGTAGTAGAGAACTGATATGATGTGCAAAGTCTTGGATTGTCTTGATCAAGAATAATGTTTGAGTGTACCTATAGATCTATCTTATTCTCAAACATATCTTGTCAAAGTCTACTCCTAGATTGCTTAGCTTCTAAAAGGAATGGTTGTTTTTTTATCATGAGTAAAGGCATTAAATATTTATTTCTTACCATGATTTTGAAAGTTATTCCTATTTTTTGTTGACTATCTACTCTTAGTAACTATGGAAAATGAGGAAGTGTCTAGATTGTGATTTTGATTTGTTGTTTTTCCCAAGGAAGGTTAAATGGTAAGTGTAGGAGAACTTAATGAGTGCTTGATTGATTATGTAAGAACTCCTTGATAATTAGTTATTAAGATAGTCATTTTGGTTCAAATTTGGTTTTAGGTATAAGTTGGAAGCACAAGATGATCAACCTTGTTTGCTTTTGTAGAACAAGAAGGAGGTGAATTAGGGTGAAGATGAGACAAGAAAATGCAAGAAATGAAGTTCTTACAACCTACACAACTGTGTATGGAACTATAGAAATCTCTAGAAGAGTGTAAGATCATTTCAGCATTTCCTGCAACATACATGGCCGTGTAGAACTGTTGAACTGTTAATGAAATTAAAATTAAAATTAAAATTAAACAAATAGGCAAATAAACAGCTGAACTGTTAATGAATTTTAAGATTAATCAAAAGTTAAAGGCTTAGGAACTATTATATCCTTATTTTGCTTCACTTAAAATTATTGATTCAATTTATGTTTGATCTAAGATATCCTAAAATTTTGATTATTCTCTTTTCAAAATCTAATCAAGTAACTCTAATTGAATTCGATATTTATAGGTTTATAATCTCTCGATTTATAAAACTACTTTTAACTTGTTCAATTAAATTTGAAGTAATCCTATAGATAATTAACTTCACAATTAAGATCTCACTTCAATTGGTTGTTAATATGATAATTGTAGGTCTATTAACCTACTAACTCTCGTTGTGCAATTTGATGCTAATGACTTGATTCACTCTCTCAATTTATTACCAAATATAAGCACGACAATTCACAAACATTTAAAGATATATTGAATTCAACAAGAAATGATATATACAAAATGATTCCAGAAAAATTTAATCTAGGTTTAAAAATCTATAAACATGTTTTACATAATAAAAATCCAAAAAATCATCCAAGATAATGAATGAAATAAAGGGAAAAGAAATAAAATTAGTTTGTGTCTTGATCTAGAAATATGGAATTTCTCTGAAGCTCTTCTTGAGGTCTCCTCTTGCTCTTCTTTGATGTAATGGCTATTGCCTCTTTTTGGTGTTTTTCATGTTCTTTTATAGTGCATTAGGGTTCTAAGGTAGTGTCTAAGGTTTTCCCACATTGTTTGGTTATAAAAATAGCCCTGAACCTTAAAAACATTAAAAAAAACTCACGCCTAGAAAACCTTTTGTCACGATCATGCCTTGGAGTCACGATTGTGCTATTGTGAAATCAAGATTAGATTAAATTCCGAACTCAGCGAAATAATTATGAAACATTTTTGTATTTTGATTTCCCAAAATTCAAGATCGCTTTAATTCTATAAAATGATAAGCATATAAATTATAATAAAGCGGAATCTTAATTCGTACCTTGTTCTAAAACTTGATCTTTTTCTTGTCGTATCCCACGAACCGCTTCTGAAATCAATTTATCTTAACTACTGTAGCCTCACAAGTGTCCAACATCTAACAGTATTCACAAAACAAGTTAAAAGAACTTTGTAACTCTTACAAAAAAATTTAAGCAAGAAGTGCTAACTTTATTAGAGCTTAAGCCTATTTATAGTAAGTTTTAGACGTTTTAGTAATTTAATTAAAATTAAATTCTAATTTCAGTTGAACTTTATTTATAATTACAAATAATTCTAATTAAATATCAATTATACTCAAATTAGATTCAATATCTGATATTGATCCTTATTTATTGAATATCTCAGATTTAATCATAAAGTTTCTCAAACTTTATAATCAAGTCCAACTTGATAAAATATTTTTGTTCTCTTCAAACTATTTTTTATGTGAGATCCATTAGAATCTCAAATATGTTGGTAATAATTATAAATTATAATTAAAATTAAAATTAAATAAATTAAAACTCCTTTTAATTTATCTTTAATTATCAAATTAAACAATATATAATTACAGATTAAAATTAACGTCTAGCAACATATCATGACCACTCAAATATTTAGAACGTCAAAATAGTTTCGACTAATATTTCTTTGCATCATTTTTTTGCATAATTCAATCCTTTTATTATACAATGTTTCAATTAAACATAGAACATAAAATTAATGTGTACTATATTTTGAGTCCAATTATATTAGTATTTTGTCATTAAGTATTGATTCAATTAATGACATTTGCAAAAAATTTACAAAATATCATTCCATCTTAATCAAGGATTTTCCGAATCAATAGTAATCAAGAATAATAAACATTCTGTCTCATTACTACTTTAAGATGATAAATCCTACCTTGAAATCACAACTACTTCAATATAGTTTATATCACATCCAATCACTATTAATTCAACAACCCATGATTAAATGTCTTAAGTAGCATGAAAACATACAAAACTTTAGAAATATCAAGTCAAAAGACCAATTATACAATCATCACAATGAGAATTTCATAGACATATAAGTAATGTAACAATTTTTGTGATGTTATTTATCATATCGATTTGATGTCTGGTCTAAATTATTATTATTTTTTTTGCCTAAATAGACATTTTAATGCACGACATCGTCCAAAGATCTAAAGACGAGAACAAATTGACTCCCAGTTTACAACAACAATTAATCAAGCTTGTCTCTGCATTTGCTTGTTTTGCCCAAGACGAACCGTCCAAAATTATTAATTATCACAATACAATTGCTAATCGAACAATGACAAGAACACAAGATGCAAAAGTTATGCTGCAGACATGATGCAATCGATTGCGCGCTTGCATATGCCTGTCATTGTAGCCTCTGGTCCGTAAACCTTAAAAGAAAAAAAAACCTCATAATCAGTAATTTTCGGCAATTACAGCTATACAAAGGGAAAAGGAGAAGGGTAGGATACAAGTTAGGCCTATTGCAATCCATTGGCTCCTTAGCTTGAAGAAAAAAAAGAAAAAAATGAAGGAAGAAAAAATAGCCAAAGAATTGAAAGAATAAACAAATGAAAAAGAGAGAAATAGAGAGAATTGAACGAATAAACAAAGCAATTGAAGGGATAAACAAATTGAAGAAAAAACAAATAAAGAATTGAAGGAATAAAAAAACATAAGAAAAATGTGAATGTATAGAAAAATCAAGGAATTGAAATACCTATAAATTAAATAGAGAAAAATAAATAAGACTGATGAAGGATAATATAAAATATATGATTGAAAAACTAAATTTAACTATAAAAATTTTGAAGCTGTATTTTTTTATTCGATATTTAATTTTTAGTTTGATTTACTTTAAAAATTCTTGCTATTTAAAAAACGATTAATTCATTAATTAATTGGTTTATTTTCTTAAACTAATCGATCTTTATAAACTAAAATAAATTAATTAATTTTTACTTAACAGTTTTTATTTTCAATTAAAATTTAAGTTAAGGACAATCTCCTCTTTTTCAATCTTATTTGAAAAATAAAGAAAAAGAAACGTGAGGAAGATGGAATAGGAAGCTATTAAGTATTTATCGGTGTTTTAAAAAACAGACTAAAAGTTAAAGTAGTAAAATAAGAAATTTCAAATTTAAAAGACTCAATCAGTATTAGATTGTTATAAAACTGGTTAAAGATTGAATAAAATTGAGGAACTTGAAATAAGGTTGAAGGACATTGTTCTTAATTTAAAGTTTAATTGAAAAGAAAGACTTGCATGAAAATTAATTTATTTATTTTACTTTATTAATATTGATTAGTTTATAAAATTTTACTAATTAATTAATAAACTAGTTAATTTTTAACAACAAAGGTTATTAACATAAGTCAAACTAAAAAGTTGAAAATTAATTAGTTCAAAATTTTCACTGTTAAACTGTCCAAGCCAGTTCAATTTTTAATCATAGGTATTTATAGAGAGAATAAAAAATGTTCAACATAAATTGTGAAGAAAGTAAAGGTGCTAAAAAAAAGAAATTATAATTTAATGGCATTAATTGTTGATAGAGATTTAATGTAGGCAAATCATATGTAAAGAATATCATAATATTTACTATTTAGGATTATCATTTTAGAATATAGTAAGTAAAAATTTTAATAATAATTTAATCATAAAAATCTTAATTTCACTTTACAAATTTATTAGTATTTGTAGTAGACAAAGTAATTATTAATAGATAATTTTATTAACTTACGAAAAGTTATATTAGTAGTCTAGTTTCTCAAAAAAAAAAATCCTTAATATTTAATTTTAATTTAATAATAATTAATTTCAAAATTTTAGCTTTATTATAACTTCTAACACTAACTTTAAAAAGATTGAAAAGCAGTTTAGTGTTTAAAAAGATTATGCACAATAATTAAGACCCTTGACATGAAGTATCAAGCATGCACTTTAGAAAAAGGTAGTCACATTTTTGTTTTAGGTAGAGAACCAAAATTCAGCAGAGCCTAAACTTGTAATATGCCAACGCATTTAGTAAAACCAATGTATTTTCATACCTCAAGAGGGACACCAAGCTCCTCTCCCAAAGCACGCATCTTTTTCAAGCCAGTCTGATAGTTTGGACCACCTCTTCTTACATAAATGTGCATTCTTGCAGCCTTTACCTTGGATTCCTTTTTATGAAAAGGAAGAGTTTTACTACGAGACAGTCCACCCGTTTAACTGAAATTTCAACTAACTAACTAAATATACCTTTTCCCTTAGAGCCCGTATAATACCATTAAATGTAGCAGCAACATCAGTGAAGTTGGCAATACCTCCTCCAATAAGGAGGGCTCTCTTGCGGCCATCTGGATCGGCAGTGGCACACTGCAACATCATTTACAGCACAGACAATTAACATAATAGGAAACTCTAGAAGGCATCAAGTTCAAAATTTTATTATTGCTTACATCAAGCACAACTCTTGCATACTGCAAGACCTCCTCTTCATTAGGAGCGCCACTATATTCAGCATAGTTTCCAAGTTCCGATGCATAGCCCAGATCTCCAACCTACTTAAATAAAGGCATAGTCTGCACAGCTATCTAAAGCCAGATGCAAGATGCATTAACTGAATAATGCATATAAGAACTCACAGTATCAGCATAAATGACGCTGGCTCCTCCTCCAGCCACCATAGTCCAGATACGTCCTTTTGGGTTCAAAATTGTGAATTTCAAAGACGCACTTGTCTGAAAGACAAGCACATGATTAGTATAATGTAATAATAGAAAGGCTTGGCAAGTGAATAGAAGAAATTGAAGATGCGACATGGTGATCACCTTTTCATCAAGTGAATGAATGAAGCCCTCGGCACTACTCAAAACTCTTCCAAAAGGCAATGGAAATTCTATGTTACCCCACCTGAATGATCGACAAATGATGAAGCAAGCCATATCTTGTAAGCTATCAACCTAGCTTAAAATTCTGAAATAATCTAACGTTAAGAACTGTATACTTGTTAAAGGTTTTGAAGGAAGCAGTGTCATCCAACTCTCCTCTCATATCTAGTGGATATGGCTCCCCATTCACCAGTGTAAATGGGTTTATCTCCAAAAAACTAAAGTCTAGATCTGTGGAGAGCTCAGTAAAAAGAAAGTTCCATCAACATCAAGAAGATTTTCCCTCGAGAAATAGTAAACAAGAAAGGAATCATATGAAAGCAATGAATATGTTCAATGGTCACCATGGCAAATGGATTAGATTTCATTCACCGATCATGTTATAAGCTAAGGAGTATGCCATTCCTTAAACTGTACGTACCTTGAAATACAGCAAATACACCCATTATGAACTCACCAATTTTTCCTCGAATCTAAAATAATACAAAATTAGGAAAGCAGTGCTAAGAATATAGAAGAAATAGAGATTATGGAACAGAGAACACAAAACTACAAATAGGCTGACAATAAACTTCTGCGCCTTCATACTAGAGATTTTTTAATAGGCTCATGAGCACTAAGAGTGTTATCAAGCCTCTAGTTGGGGGGCTTGATTCCCCATAAGAAGTAAAACATCTATCTGCTTCTGTAAATCAAGTTAGTTTGCAGAAAATTACCTACGGGATACTTGTAACACCCTACAAGGAATGTTCTGTAACTCTCAAGGGAGAAATTAGAAGATCAAGATACAAGATACAAGATACAAATAGGGAGAGTAAAAGAGTGGCAGACCCAAAATTGATAAGTTTTGAATTCAAACTGAGGGTAGGTGTTCATATATTTCAGTAAATTCAAAAAGTGATTGAAAATTTTCTTTTCTTTGATTGCATTTGTTTCTTTTCTTTGATTGCATTTGTACTCGGTATGATAAAGTTATATACAATATCAGACTGATTAATCCTTCTGATATAAAAAGAATGTAAATCTGGAAGCTCCAAAGAGGATTATTAGGCATCTGTTCTTTGATTGCATAGGTATCCAGTATGATAAAGTTATAGACAGTATTCAAGTGATCGCCCCTTCTGATAGAAAAACAAAGTAAATCAAGCATACGAAATTTCTTGGAAGGAAACAGGACACAAGCTTCCTCAAGAACATAGTTGTGTTTTCTTCTGTTTAATTATTTTCCTAACTTTTCGCATTCTATTTTACTCCTCTCTACAAATTCAACCAACACAAATATCTAGCAACCCTGTCAACGACACATAACCAGATATTGTCAAGTTTTATATTAGTTGTATACCATTTTAAGAAAGTCAATTTTTGATATCCCAATGATTGTGAGATACCAAGAAACTGTTTTCCTTCTTCAGGAATGTGTGAAATCTTAGGAGACTGTTTTTCTTTTATAGAAGAGTGTGAAATCCTATAAGATTTATTACTTTTTTAAGAGATTGTTTCCTATTTTTTCTCTTACACGAAGATGTATATAACCATGTAATTCTTAATCAATTGCAAGAAGACAATTCATTTTCCATTCCATTGTCATGTTATTAGAACGCTAGGGTTTTTCATTGGGAATTCTTCTTCAAGCAAACTTCATTGTTGCATTTTTCTTAGGACTAGATTCTTTTTTTTTTTTCCTTGTGCTCAATATGTCCGCATCCAAGATTATCGTCTCCAGATATCCTAACCCATCCAAAGAAGCTAATTCAATCCAAAAGACCAGAGATTTGCAAAATATTCAAGCTTCCTACGGGCTCAATAGAAAGCCACCAAGTCGAGAGTGGAAAAACCATGGAGGGTAGCAAAGGTCCCAAGCACACTTGACGGAACAACCCAAAAGGCCAAAACAGATAAGGTTTGGTTAAAGGAGGTTTTAATAGTGAGGAGAGTGGTAAACTGAGGAATTTATTAAAGCATCTTGAGAAGCCCTTTGGAGCTAGTCTTTGGCTCTCTCACGTAAACCTTTATTTTCATTTTGCATGAATGCCTCATATAAGTATTATGCCAATGCTTGGATAATTGATGCTACTGCCACAGACCATATGTGTCACAACTCACAAGGGTTAAGTTGAGGCTAGATAAGTCCCTTCAATTCCATTAATTGCAACTTAATTTCTCAATCAAGCTCTCAACGAATTTCCTTCAAACAGTTTGGGAGCACTTCACTAAGAATTTTGTCATACACTTGGTCCGCATTTCAATGGGGCATTTTATCAAACAAGTGTTGTGCAATACTCTACCAAACAGAGTATAGTGAAAAGCATTATTACAAGAAGTCCACAAACAACTTTCAACCATATTTGTTTAACTTAACCAATGAAACATTCAAGTATGTCTCTGGGTCATTTTCAGAAACTCCTTTCATGCATTGACTTTTGAGATGTACCAAAGGCTATTAGCAGGCTTATATACTTTGTTCATACTCTACCCGACATAGAATCCTCAGGAAACAAAGTTAGTCAGTTCATGCAGGATTCTCGAGAGCCACATCTACAAGCTGCATATGTTTAAGAGGATGATAGGATCAAGCGTTCTGGAAATGTAAACAGAAAAGTAGCAACGAGTAGAGAATGTTTTGTATTGAAATGTAAATGACTCCAGTAGGTTTTCAAGAGCCTACCTCACTCTCAATCAATAACAACATATCATTTTTCCTTACCCTGCCTCACTACTGTCTCTGATTTATATACTACTATTGGTTAACAAACAAGAAACAACTTTTGTAACAAACTTGCCACGTTGGCCTATCACACGTAATAAACCAGCAGACATTCCCTGCGTAAAACAGCAATACAATCATCACACATGCTGCCTTTATTCTTCTAGTAGCAGATTCCTTCTAGGCTCCCATAATGGATCCGGCTCCTGGGAAACCCCTATCCTTTCTCCTTTGATACACATAACGAACTGCTGGAGTTGGCCCATCAATACCCCGCCCTTCAAGAATCACCTTGTCCTCAAGGTGGAAGTTCGGAAAAATGTCTTTGATCAATTGCCAAGGTTCCTAAGTAGCTTCAAACGGAGGAAGAGTTTTCCACTTAACCAACAGCTCTAAACCAGCTCCCGAACCTCTAGTGTCCAGAACTTCCTCTGGTTCAACAACCCAATCCATATCAGCGTTTAAAATGGGAGGAAGTGGTTGGATTTGAACAGCAGACCCCAAGGCCTTTTTTAGTTGGGAGATGTGGAATACTGGATGAATAGCAGCATCCTCAAGTAGTTGAAGTTTGTAAGCTACAACGCCGATACGCTGAAGGATAGGAAATGGGCCAAAATAGCAGGGTGCCAGCTTCTCATTGGGGTGAGTTGCCAAGGAACGTTGGCGATAGGGGCGGAGCTTAAGATAAACCAGGTCGCCCACCTCAAAGTGTAGATCGCGACGATGCTTGTCTGCAACTTGCTTCATTCTGTTTTGCGCAAGAGCCAACTGCTCTTTCAGTTCTGCCAGCATCAAGTCACGACTCAACAACTGATCTTCAAGAGTAGAATTAGCTGTAGCATTATAAGCATACTGAATCAGGGGAGGAGGGTCTCGTCCATAAACAATCTTGAAAGGAGTGAGCTTAGAAGTAGTATGATAGGACGTGTTATAAGAGTACTCAGCCCAAGATATCCATTTTGCCCACTGACGCGGCTGTTGGCTGGCGAAGCAACGCAGATACGTTTCGAGACAGCGATTAACAACTTCGCTTTGCCCATCCGTTTGCGGATGATACGCAGTGCTGCGCTTAAGGGAAGTATGCTGAAGTCGGAACAACTTAGTCCAGAAATGACTCAAAAATATCCTGTCTAGGTCCAAGACAATACTCCTCGGAAACCCATGGAGCTTGACCACATGTCTAACAAACTCATCAGCCACCAGCTTTGCTGTATATGGATCCTTAAGCAGTATAAAATGAGCATACTTACTGAAACGGTCCACAACCACCATAATGGAATCAAAACCAAGAGATTTCGGAAGTCCGTCGATGAAATCCATACTAATGTCATCCCATATAGCCTATGGAATGGGCAATGGCTGCAAGAGTCCAGCTGGAGACAGAGTTTGATATTTGTGACGTTGACAGATGGAGCACTCTTCGACAAACTTTTTAATAGCGTTACGCATGCCCTCCCAATATAACTCACTAGAAATACGCTTGTAAGTCCGTAGGAACCTGCCATGTCCTGCAATCGGGCTGCCATGAAACTCATGCAGTAATGTGGAGATGAGGGAAGAGTGGCGAGGTATGACCAGCTTATCGTGAAAATACAAAAAATCGCCCATTAAGGTCCAGCCCGGACGAGCTATGGGATTCACTACAACATCCTTTTTAATGGCCATTAATTTCGAATCCTTCTCCACCTCTTGCCGTAAAACCTCCAAATCCAACACTTTGGGAACCGATATAGCCAATAACTCTGGAGAATGAGTGATACGGGACAATGCGTCTGCTGCTTTATTTTCAGGACCTGGTCGGTATTGAACCTCAAAGTCGAAACTCATAATTTTGGTTAACCACCTCTGATACTCTGTTGCCACCATCCGCTGCTCCAACAAGAATCGCAACCATTTTTTATCTGTTCTCACAATAAAGTGTCTTCCCAGTAAATAATGGCGCCACTTTTGGATTGCGAGAACGATGGTCATCAGCTCGCGCTCATACACTGATTTATATCTAGCTCGTCCCTGTAGAGCGTGACTGAAGAAAGCTAAGGGCCTCCCTTTTTGGGATAACACCGCGCCTAACCCAATTCCGGAAGCATCAGTCTCCAACACAAAATCCTCCGAAAAATCTGGTAAGGCCAAAATTGGTACTGACTTCATGGCCTGCTTCAAGGCATTCACAGCATCCGTCGCTTCTGCACTCCATTCAAAAGAATCCTTCTTGAGCAACTGGGTGAGAGGCGCTGCCAACCTCCCGTAGTGCCTCACAAATCTCCTATAATAACTGGTCAGCCCCAAAAACCCCCGCAATTCTTTGGGATTCTTTAGCATAGGCCAGTCATCCATTATTTTCACCTTGCTTTGGTCTGCCGAAACTCCATGCTTCGAGATAATATGGCCAAGGTATTCAATCTCTGGCTGAAAGAAACAACACTTCTTCGCATTAGCAAACAGCTTGTGCTCACGCAACACTTGCAACACCTCGTGAATGTGCCTTTCATGGTCCTCCCGAGATGAGCTGTAGATAAGTATGTCATCAAAAAACACCAAAACAAATCGTCTCAGCCTACTTTTAAAAATACTATTCATAAGAGCTTGAAAAGTAGCTGGTGCGTTCGTCAAACCGAACGGCATCACCATGAATTCGTAATGTCCTTCGTGAGTGTGGAAAACTGTTTTATGCACATCCTCCGGCTTGACGCGAATCTGGTGGTAGCCCGACTTGAGGTCGAGTTTAGAGAAAAGTCTCGCGCCATGAAGCTCATCCAGCAGCTCATCGATGTTGGGTATTGGAAAGCGATTTGGAATTGTGGCATGATTCAGCGCGCGATAATCCACGCAGAACCTCCAGCTGCCATCCTTCTTTTGTACCAACAGCACTAGACTTGCAAAAGGACTAACACTAGGTCGGATCAACCCAGCCTCAAGCATCTCCACTACTAGTCGCTCTATCTCCTCCTTCTGAACATGTGGATATCTATATGGTCGCACATTAATCGGCCCGGAGCCCTCCTTTAACACAATGGCGTGCTCATTCCCACGCACTGGCGGCAACCCCTTCGGCATATCAAAGACATCAGAATATTCCTTCATCAGCTGCTGAACTAATGGTTCTTCTTGGCCCTTGATTTTTGGAGTTTGTACTGCTACACTCATTAATTCAATCATTACCCCTGATTTTTCCTGTTGTAATTCCTTCATCATGGTCTTCAAAGAAACCATTGCCTTTGTCAAGCTCGGATCCCCTTTAAGTTGTACTGTCATTCCCCCAACTTCAAACGACATTGTCAATCTTTTCCAGTCATTTCGTGTCTCTCCCAACGTTGCCAACCACTTCAATCCCAGTATAATGTCCGTGCTACCCAACGGTAACGGCAAGAAATCCTCGATGATGGTAAGCTCCTGCAGCTTAAGGATCACTCCCTTACACACTCCCATCCCCTTCAATTGCTTGCCCGAACCGATCACTACCCCATAGGGTGAAGTCTCCTGAATAGGAATCTGCAAATTCTCTACTACCCCATTTGAAATAAAATTATGTGTTGCCCCACAGTCAATAAGCACCACGACTTCTATTCCATGCACTTCTCCCTTCAATTTCAACGTTCGTGGCTCCGATAATCCCACCACAGAGTTAAGAGACAACTCCACATTTTTCAAGACTTCGTCAACTGAGTCTTCCGTTCCTTCTATAATCTCATCTCCTTCTTCTTCTTCACTCACTAACAAGACATTTAACTCTCTTTGAGGACACCTATGGCCCAAATGCCATTTCTCATCACATCGGAAACACAACCCTTGAGCTCGTTTTGATTGAGCCTCTGCTGGAGTCAACTTCCTAAATTTTGGTGGAGCTGTGAGGGACAGCTGTTTAGGTGAATCGGTGGTTATTGTCTTGTATTGTGTTTGGGCTGGTGTAGCTGAGTTTGGGTTGGCCTGTGAAAAGGGCTTTTGGGTCAGTGGGTTATAAGGTTTAGTCCAAGTAATGGTTTTGGAGTCATGCTTGTGTTGGAGTGGTGCAACCTCCCGCTGATTCTTTTGCCCCCCTGTTACCCCCAGTAGCTGATTCTTCCGTTCAATCCGACTTGTTGTATCGATGATATCTTTCAATGAATGGGGGTTCAAAACCAGCAACTCTGCCTTAATCTTCTCTTGCAATCCATTCATAAAAATAGCTGCCATAGTTTCTTCTTCCAAAGCACTCACCGAAGCCGCCAGGTATTCAAACTGTGACCGATATTCTGCCACGGTGCCTGTCTGTCTAACCGCAAAAAAACGATGTAACAGTGTGCCATCTTGAAGTCCGGCGAAACGCTGCAAAATTTGCACCTTAAGCTCTTCCCAAGTAGAGAAAGATCTGTTACGTTCCTCAAAACGCAACCAAGCCTGAGCCTCCCCTTCAAAACACACGCCAACAGCCTCCAGTTTTTCAGCTTCAGTTAGGCGGTTAATGGCGAAATATCGCTCTGCTCGAAAAATCCAAGAATCCGCATCTTCCCCATCAAAAACAGGGAGCTCCAATTTCCTGGGGTATTTGTCCCTTTCTAGAACCTTTTCTATCGAAGATTGAGTAAATGGTAGTGTGCCAGGTAATTCGGGGTTGGGGTATTCATTTTGGGTGGTGTTGGTTCTGTCGCCCAAGTTGGTAGTGGGTGTTTTGGACAGGCTGGGTTCTCCCAAATGGATGGAGGGGCTGTTCTGATTGGTTTGGTTTTGGAGTATCAGTTGGACATTGGTTTGTGTTTCCTGGAGTTGGGTGATCAAGAGGGTTAGGTTGGCGTTAATGCCTTTAACATCATCTTCAAGCTGTTCGACACGAGTTTTCATTCGGGTTTTTGGGTATGCCGACTCCATGATTAACGTGGAAATTACACACAGGGGGATCGTTTTGCTCTGATACCAAAATTGATAGGATCAAGCGTTCTGGAAATGTAAACAGACAAGTAGCAACGAGTAGAGAATGTTCTGTATTGAAATGTAAATGACTCCAGTAGGTTTTCAAGAGCCTACCTCACTCTCAATCAATAACAACATATCATTTTTCCTTACCCTGCCTCACTACTGTCTCTGATTTATATACTACTATTGGTTAACAAACAAGAAACAACTTTTGTAACAAACTTGCCACGTTGGCCTATCACACGTAATAAACCAGCAGACATTCCCTGCGTAAAACAGCAATACAATCATCACACATGCTGCCTTTATTCTTCTAGTAGCAGATTCCTTCTAGGCTCCCATAATGGATCCGGATCTTGGGAAACCCCTATCCTTTCTCCTTTGATACACATAACGAACTGCTGGAGTTGGCCCATCAGAGGAATAATCATTTCACCCTAGAATCATATACTAATATGGACTATGCAGGATCTATAGGGGATTAAAGATTAACCACGGGTTACTTTACTTTTTTTCGAGGCAATTTTGTGACTTGGAGGAGCAAGAAGCAAAATGTTATGGCTAGATTATCAGCAAAATCAAAGTTTAGAGCAATTAGCCATGGCTTGTACAAATTGTTATGGTTAAAGAACATTTTAGATGACTTTAAAGTTAAGCAGGAGGATCTTTTGAAAGCATATTGTGGCAACAAATTAGTCATCAATATTGCTCATAACCCTATTTGACATGATAAGACAAAGAACATTAAGGTTGATAGACACGTCATCAAGAAGAAATTGGAAGAAGGGCTTGTATGCATGTCATATATTCTAGTGAACATCCAACTAGCTGGTGTTCTAAAAAGGTGCTGAATAATTCAAGTTTTCATGATATTACTTGTAAATAGAAATAGAAGACAACTATTCTTCAGCTTATGGATAGTATCAAGCTGTATATTAGTTTTATACCATTTTATGAAAGTCAATTTCCAAAGATTATGGGATACTAAGGGCATGTTTTCCTTTATAAAATTTTAAGAGACCGTTTTCCTTTCTCAGGGGATAGTGAAATCCCAAGAGATAGATTCCTTTTTTAAGAGATTGTTTCCTATTTTTCCACCTACACTAAGATGTATATAACTATGTAATTCTAAATCAATTGTGCGAAGACAATTCATTTTCCCTTCTGTTTCTGTGTCACATATAATAGCTATAAGATCTACCAAAAATTGGGAATTATCGTGATATCCAAAAATAGCATTTAGAGATCTTCCTTTTCTATGTAAAGAACACTATTCTACTCATGAAAATATTAATTTAAGTAAAATTTTAATGCCAACTGCATAAAACAATGTGCGAATCATAAAGAAATTCATTCGATAGATATAAAAATGATGGGACACACCTCTAAAGGAAGTGTAGCAATCAATGGAGCACATGCCTCCAATGACATTGGCTTTTCAGTCGGAAGGAATATATTCTTGACCTATATTGATGAAAAAATAAAAGTCATCCACCATGAGGGATGCACTAAAAATAACAGCAGGAAGGTGTAATTGTGATAGAGGCATACCTTCTCCCAGTTTTCTTCAATTTCAATACCTCCACATTCTGAGAAGCAAATGGTGCAACCAAGTCTTTCAGAGACAATTGAAAGGTAAAATTCTTGGTCATGGGGGACAAATGGTTCAACAATGAAGGTAGTTATTGGAGCCTTACAGCCACCCATCTCAACCTAAAGAAAGTATAAGTCATTCCAGAATGATCTAGTTCATGCAAACAAAAAGAAAATACCATTTTTATTGACTAGTAATCACCTCAACTCCAAGGCGTGCTTTCACAAAATCAGCCACTTGAGCTATATCTAAATTCAACGCTACCAGACCGCTCTTCGCACGCTTTCCAAACAACATATCGGGCTTCACAACCAATCTTGTGGATGAAAGCCATGGTTCCTGGTTGGTTAATTCTCCGAAGTCCGTAGCATGGGTCACCTTCACAACATTTTCCATTAGTAAGTAATCAAGGACAATTTCCATCGATAATTAGTTACCTTCCAAAGATGACCACGTTGCTAAACAATTCAGAACTATCATATGATTCAAGTCTAAGGTAATCGTCGTGATTAACTACAAAATCAAAATTTTCATACACCCAGGATCCCCTTAAAAGATATCCAAGCTTAGAATTGTGTATAAAAAAAAAAAAAAAGAGGAAAAAGACGGAATGTTGTTTCAAAACGGGTTGCATGATCACTAATTTAACTGGAAATCGTGGGAAATGAGATACCCATAGTATTTCAATCAACTAAAATCACGGAAGATTCACGCGAAAAAAAGTTATAATATAACCAGAACGAAAAAAGATTAAGGAATTCTCATGTCCAACAATCAGACATAGTTAGACGTCGTATTCACCCAGATCTCAGTTCTTACCCAACCTTGCAGGGATAATCACTGCCCACTAAAGAGGATATATAGACTAAGTTTTCATTGATTTATCCATTCCTAAGCCAAATTTCACTCAATGACTAGACATAAGTGTAAATAACGCGAGGACTTAAAAGGGGTAAGCAGAAACCTGAGCAGAGCAGATCTGGAGGTCGATGCCAGCAAGACGCTTCAAGTGCTGTTTGAGAAGCCTCTTGGAATCATACTCCCTTATCTTCTTCCTAGCCATCTTCTTCTTTGGTCTCTTTTCAATCCAATTCACTTAATTATCTGTAGGCAAGACAAAGAGAAACTCAAAGTTGAAGAAGCAGAGTGAAAGTTTCTGGCTTTAAGGAGAATACTAGGCTTTAGTCTCGCCAGGCACCTAACAGAACATACACAATACAGAGTAATGATATGGAGCTGGGATTGAGTGGACCAGCACCGAGGCTTACGTGACGCTTGTCTAATATTTTACCTCACACTACTATTATTATTAATAGCGGCAACCCATCATTTGCATTACTTTCCAACATTAATAATGGCCCCTGGCCCCATGAATAAGAAATTTATGGCCAGAGTCCGACTTCAAATATCTGAAGAAGTATGGATTTCAAGTTCTCAAGGGTGGATGCTGAATTGCCTTCTGAAGATGTTTCAAAGATTCTCCTGTTTATTTTGGGATTTCATGTTTTCTCCACATATAGTACGAGTTGGACTAGAATTGATTTGTGGGTTGGAGAAAGTGGGGGAGGGAGCGGAACTATATGATTCAATTATGAGGTGTGGGAGTAGGAGGACTTATGAGAATTAGGTGTATGTATAACTTCCAAACTTCCCATTTGCGAAACAATTATAAGAATAGGAGACGACAGGAGCAGTTAGGTGACGGAGACATAGCACTACAGCAGTTGGGCATTTGGAGATGGTACCAATCGGGACTGAACTATTACTCCTTTGGCCTGAATTAGTGGGTAAGAGATAACTAAGGCCCCGTTTGTTTTCACTTTTTTTTTTTCGTTTTCGGTTGTAGTTTTTATTCAAAACAAAACCTACTATTAAAACATGTTTGTTAGATATTGTTGTGTTGTGGTGTTTTAAAAAATTAAAAAACCACAACCAATTTACGAAAACAAGAAAAGTATGTTTCCGTGATATTCCGCAACAGTTTTTCTTTTGCTCCAAATCAGTTTCCTCAGTTTTCTTCTACCGAAAGCAATGCTTTGATTTCGGTGTCGGTGAGCTTACCACACTCATCATCATCGGACTCAACTTTCAACGAGGTCAACGTACTGAGAAAGTCCACGTGTTCGGCGCCACCATCGCCAGGGACGTTCTTGTGCTCCTCCAAGATGTTGCTCAAGAAAGTGTCTAATCTCTTGTGGAGCTTCTTCATTTTAGCAGCCACGCCCTGTAAGTCTAACCATTCCAGAGGGGGAATAAAATCCCCGATGTTGAAGACGCTGGCCAAGGTCATTAACTCCACCACCATCGACTTGAACTCATCGGCTTTACGGTCAGCGCCGCCGCTGCCATCGCCAAACACCCGGCGACTCATCATGGCGCGCCCAAGGACATTTGCCGTGCACACGTTGAGAAGTTGCCCCAAGTTCACCGCCATTGGGCCAGCAGTCGCCAGTGCTCGCGTGAGGATTGCCACCTCCTCCTGCAGGATTGATAAGCTTTTATTTATTAAAAAAACAAATTATTTAACAAGGTAGTTATAATATAATGTATTATATTATAACTATTACACATAATAATATAATTATAAAAGAATAGAAACATTATTTTCAGTTTTTTTTTAAATCTCAACCAAACAAGTTTTAGTTTTCAGTTTTTATATTACAAATCTCAACCAAACAGGTTTTCATTTTTTTAAGAAAAAAAACAGAAACCAAAAACAGGAAACAGAAACCAAAAACAACAACAGAAAAATAGAAGTGGAACCAAACGGCCCTTTAATTTAAATTTTATTTTCAAATGGTGTTTGATATGTTTATTAGTAAGTGGAAATAGGAAATTGAAGAAAGGAGGAAGAATTTGGAAAAGGGAAGAAGCCCCAATCATGGCTCCATATAGAATCATGACAAAGAAGATTGATAAGCAGGAGTCACTATCGTGGCACCATGTATGATCATCACAAGGTGTTTTTTAGCACATAAAACTTTTGTATTATTGACATTTCATGGCTATTTTTGGAACCAAATTAAGTAGGAAAACCTTATAAACAATCCTAGAGGCCTCAAGAAGTATTTAAGGAAAATAAAAACACCAAAAACAAGGTTGCTCATCAAAATTAAAGAGATTAAAGAGGAGACATCAAGAACAACTCAAGATTTTCTAGATTTCCATATCAAGATTCCAAAATGTTTTTCTTTCTTTTCTTGTCATATATTTTATTGTCTTGGATGTTGAACATGATTATGGGTTTCTAAATTCATATTAGGTATTGTTCTTGATCCATTTTGTTGAACTTTATTCTCGTTGAATTCAATAAAAATATCAATGCCTTATGGTATTTGTCACATTATGATGGGTTATAAATCGAGTGATTGAATCGAGTCATTTTTTGAGGTGCGCAATGAGAGTTGGTAGTTTAATAGACCTACAAATATTAGATTAATAAACAATTAAAGAGATATATTAATTGTGAATTAATTTTCTTTAGGATTGCTTCAAATCCAATTAAATAGTTAGGAGTAGTTTTATGAATGGAGAGTTTACAATTATATTATTATCGATTTTTAACTGGGATTACTTGATTAAATCTCAAGAGATGGTAATCAAAACCTTAGAATATCTAGGATTAAGCATAATTGAATTAACAAGATAAAGGGAAGGCAAAACAAGGACATAATTAACCCTAAGTTTTTATTATTAATAAACTTTTATTCTTATTGCTAGTTTCAATTATTCATCTATTTAGTTTTGTTAGTTCATTTTAATTTCAGTTACTTTATTTAATTCAATTAATTAAATATTTTGTTACCTTATTTAAAGTGCGTTTAAGTTTTTAGGGGACTAATCATTCCTGGTGAGAATAATATCTTTTATATTACAAGTTACGATACGTATACTTGTGGTATAGAAGTTTTTATATAAAACTGTCTATAAGTTTTTAGCGTCGTTATTAGGGATTGATTTAGCACCTTATTCAATTTAAATTATTTTGATTTAAGGACTGTAATTGTTTTCTTTTTTGATTGCAATTGCATGAACACAATAATCAAAAAAGAGAAAGAAAAGAGAAAAAAATAACAGTAACCTCAAACTAAGCAAATTACAAAACTTTTCTTCCAACCCAGTGAAGGCATTACTGCATAAATTAGAGTTACTTAAACTTGTATAATCTTTGGTGGAAGAACTATCGAAATTATTCTTGGATAATAATGCAAGAAACAACATGAGAGCATAAGGTCCACCTAGTAAGGCAGGCTTGGATCTTTGGAGTCTAAGATAGACAAGTTAATGGATATGATAAGCTCCAAGTTTGATAGCCAAAATGAAAGTCAGAAGAGGATGGAAGCAAATTTGACCAAATAATGAAGAACCACTCCTCTTCCATTCATAACTTAGAGGATCAAGTTGGACAACTTTCCAATGCATTGTTATAAGGAACGTGGGGAGTGTTCCAATTAATAGGAAATCACAACTAATATCCTTGTTATATTGTGACATTTGTGGAGGTAATCATTCCAATCATCAATGTCAAGCACCATATTATATTTGGAAGAAACCATATTGTATGCAAAACTGGCCTTAGAATATACCATATGAGCATATTGATACTGAGCCAAAGAGAACATGTTCTTAGAACTTATTAATGCCTCAGAGTGAAAAGGAGACAAAGGTCATTAACATGAATGAAGTTGTTGTTCAATAAAAGAAAGAAGAACACAGAACAGAGGAAATAGAAGTTAGAGAAGAGAAGGAAGTCTATACTCAAGATGAGCAAGTGGAAAAGTTGGTAAAGTTGGATATGGAAGAAAAAGAATAGTTCACCTTCCCATAGAACAAACTGTTAGAGTTAAATGAAGATTCAAGGAGTTTTATAATTCCTTATATTATTGACCATTTGTTATGCAAAAGGACATTAATATAATCTCTTGGATTTCTTAATTTGATCAATAATTTCCTTATTATTATCTTACAGCATGTGACTTATTCATAGGCTACCAAACTGCTATCTAGAGAAAAAGGTGGAAGCAAGCCACTAATTTTAGACCCAGGTTGATCCTAAACAAAAAAGGCTACTTGCGAGGTTGTTAAATAGAAAGAGGATTGCTGCAAAGAGAGCATATTCTTGATGATTATTAAGCTATGCTTAAAGAGTAAAGGATTGCCAAATATTATCTTACTATTAGTGAATTTTTAAGACATTCTTCGTTAACAATGGCTCTATCTAGCTTCTTTATTATGTTCCATCTTCTTTATTGTTTAATACTGCAAGCATATAGATTCCCCTTGATCAGTTATCTCTATATAATTGACTCAATCTCTAAATTTCTTATTATAGTTTCTCAAGTTTGAATTGCCACCAGCTTCATTGATATGGAGGATGTTATTGAAACCCCATGAGTTGATCTAAGGGGAGCCAATAAAGTAGTAAATGTTCCTGAGATTGTCCCATAATGCATTCCATCAAAATGCGAAATTAGATCCATAGAAAAAGGTGAGTTGAAATATAATATCCTCTTATAATAGATGAGCATTCAAATGTATTAATTGATTAGTAACAAATAAGAAGGAGACACTTACTAGGTGTAGATCATATATAACAACTAACCTTCTATAATCATGGAAATAGTAATTAGTTAGAGCCTACTTGTGCTTTAAAAAGAACTTAGTTTGACTATCTACTGTTATCTTGGTTTCCAAAACTTAGTAAAATAGGTTTTATTTCGAGGAGAAGATCTTTGTGATCCTGTTATTTCTTGGGGTAGTTGAGGTCCCTTACATTTCATGACAAGATAGATATTAGTTAATAGGATTGCTCATAGAGCCTTTTATATGAATCTTCCTACCTAATCTCCTTATTGTATTAATGATGAATTTTTCATTTGTGGATGAACAATCTCATAAATGAGAGATCAAACTTGAATTATGATCTTCTAAATTAGTAATAGGTATGAAATCAGTTGATAAAGGAGTTTCATTAACATTAGATATTTCTTCTAAAGGAGAAGAATTCTTAAAGAAACAAATGTCAGGATCAGGGTCACCATCGATAAACATTAGGAATGGAACTTCTTTAATGTCAAGGAATTCAAGGAAAACATTCCCCTAAGAGATAATTGAACTAGAAGATTTCTGTTCTTTAAAGTATTCAACTTCAGGATTAGGCATGGTGGGTTCAATAATGTTTCCTACTTAGAGCCCCTTTGCCAATCTGTATAAATGTATTAGGCTCTAATAGATGTTCCATTCTCATTAGTTCTACAAAGTTCACCTTCTTGAACTTTCTACTAATTGTTATCCAACGCTTAACCTATTATGCATTGTCTAGTCTTCAAATATAAGAGACTCCAATAGATTCTTTAAATAATAGTATATCATCACCATGCCTCAATATCATAGCAGATTCTAGTATATCCTACATCATCTCCATGATAACACACATTCTAGCATAACCCGCTCGTTTTCTTGTAACTATTTCCTCATCTAAGCAAATGGGCCTCCTTAAAAAGCTTGCCTAGGTAGCTTAGTCCCTTAGTTGATCAATATTCAAAAAGAATATTTTGAAAACTTATCAAAATCGATACTTGGTTATATTTAACATTCTGTAAAGTCGTTCCATGTTTTCATAGTTGCAAGAATATAGGAATGCTAGATAAGTGCTAGGGCCCCATTTGTAGAAATTTTTTAGCAAAGGATTTAGGGCTAAAAGGTGATAAAAAAAGGTTATCTTCATTGATAAGAGCTTCGTCAAGTCATTAGTTCTTCCAATGCTTCAATGCCTAGGAGTTCACGATGAAAAAATTTGTGTCTTTTTCCTAAAAAGAAGCTAACCAAGGTTGAGGACCATAATGTGGCATCTTCTTATAGAACCACTAAGGGAGGTTGTATAATGGAGGAATAATTAGAGGTAGTGAAGGGGGTAGGGAAAATAATAGAGCTTGGTTAGCAAGGGGTCACCAACCACTTAGTTCTAACTCATTTTAAAGTTGAGACCAGTAGGATAAGAGGAATAAAAAGAAGCTTGGTCTTCCTAAGTCAAGGATAGACTCTGGTATTCAAAGTGAGGGAGAGGCCTCAAAGTAGCAAGTTTGGAATTTTTATAAGATGGTTGGTAACATAAGCATTAGCCTGAGGTTTGAAGGAAGAAGACTCGGGAGAGGCATGTGTCTAATAAGGTTAACTAGAGGATTTAGCTTAGTAAGGATGATGAAGAGAGTTGTTAGCAAGAGGAGGAAAGTTAGCCCCGACCTAAAGCAGCTTCGTGCCTGGACGGCAGATCACTGATAACATCATCATTACGCAGGAAGTCATTCACACCATGAAACGCAAATCGGGCCCTAAAGGTCTTATGGCCATAAAGGTGGATCTGGAGAAAGCCTACGATAGACTTTCCTGGGAGTTCCTTTATGATACCCTCACTGCTATAGGGTTCCCTGTTTCGCTGCGCACCCTCATCCGGAATTGCATCTCCACAGTTTCCATGCAAGTGAACTGGCATGGGGGTCTTAGTGACGTCTTCCACCCCTCCCGCGGTATCCGCCAGGGCGACCCTCTATCGCCTTACTTGTTCGTCCTCTGTATGGAGCGTCTCGGACACGCTATAAATCATGAGGTCACTCAAGGACACTGGCGTCCGATCACCTCAGTCGATCCGGTCCCCCCTTACTCATCTGTTCTTTGCGGATGACCTCATTCTCTTCGTCGAAGCCTCGCATGATCAAGTCGCGGTCATTAGAGATACCCTGCACCGGTTTTGTGACGCGTCTGGACAACGGGTTAATTTCGCTAAATCCCGCTGTTATTTCTCCAAAAATGTACCTCCTACTGTCACCACCGCGCTCAGCCGCGCTCTGCAAGTTCAACAGACGTCTGACCTCAGACGTTACCTTGGGGTGCCTCTGCTGCACGATCGAGTGAACAAACGCACCTACCAACATATTCTCGATGTCGTCCATCGCCGACTCTCTGGTTGGTCAGCTAGCCTTTTGGCCCTGGCAGGTCGTACCACCCTGACTCAGACAGTTCTCGCAGCTCTCCCTAGTTATACTATGCAAACGGTTCGGCTCCCCCGCGGGCTTTGCGATGCGGTGGAGAAACTGATGTGACAATTTATATGGGGGCACTCCAATGGTACCAACCGGGTACATCTCGTCAACTGGGAGGACGTCTGTCAACCCAAGCAGTCAGGGGGACTTGGCATCTGTCAAATCCGCGCCACCAATGACGCTTTCTTAGCAAAACTAGGCTAGGCGTTGCTCACCAAACCTCATGCGTTATGGGTGCGTCTTCTTTCCGCTAAGTACAAATTTGACGCCAACCATATCCCCACTGCTCTGGAAGGCAACGACGGGTCGATGATCTGGAACAGTATTAAGGCTACCTGGCACCTAGTTCTCCAAGGCCTTTAATGGACTGTCAGGGACGGCTCTAGGATCCGTTTCTGACTTGATCCCTGGCTTCCGCGCCTAGGCCCTCTGTTATATCACTCTACGTCTCCCGTTCCAGAGTCCATTCTCCCCATCACCATTCAACACATGGTCGATAATGCTGGGCACTAGAATTGGGCAGTTATCCAACCGTACCTCTCTCCCTCTCTCTGTAGGATCATTGCCGGTACTTTTCCCCCTGCGCCCCAGTTGGGTCCCGACAAAATGATCTGGGGTTATTCTGCTACGAGTGACTTTACGGTTGCTTCCGCTTACTCCCTGCTTCTTGGCCATCATGAGGATCAGTCTCAGGCGATTTGGCAGGTAATATGGCACTGGCCGGGTCCCCAACGTATCCGTTCTTTTCTTTGGCTTTTGGCTGATGATCGCCTTCTCACTCGGCAGCAACTGGTCCACCGACATATCTCCTTGGATGACTCTTGTCACCATTGCCATGCCGTCGAATCCTCACTCCACGTCATGCAGGACTGCCGTCAAGCCAGACAAGTGTGGTCCGCTTTTCCCCCCATGTTCTTCCACGAGGATTTTTTACGGTGTCGGAGCGAGACTGGATCCTGCGTAATCTGCAGCACAACAGACAGAGTCATGGCCACGAGTGGCCGGTCCTATTTGGCACCACGTGCTGGCTCCTTTGGACTTGGCGCAATCAGACTTTATTTGAGGATTCATTTACTTGGCCTTCCTCACCCACTTCTTACATTTTGACTTATACAGGTCTTATCAGACAGGCCGCTGTTTGGCAGATTCCATCGGCATTCGATCCCCGCCTTCGACAACAGCGTCACATCAGCTGGCGTCCACCTTCCACAGGCTGGGTGAAGCTCAATACTGACGGCACCAGTAACTGCTCTTCGCTTTCAGCCTCAGCTGGTGGACTTCTTCAGGACAGTGCGGGCACTTGGCTCGGCGGATTCGCTCACAATCTTGGCTGGTGTCCCCCTTTCTCGGCGGAACTTTGGGGCCTTTATACTGGGCTCTCTATAGCCTGGGCACTCGGATACCGCAGACTTGTTTTGGAAGCGGACTCCACATCGGCGCTCCACTTGATCTCTTCCGCTACCGCTCGAGCCCAGGTGCTCAATCCCATCGTCTAGAGTATCCATGAGTTGCTCTCCCGCAACTGGACTGTTACCTATAGCCACACTTATCGAGAGGGCAACCGCTGTGCCGACTGGCTGGCACACTACTCCACCCAGTTTCATCTAGGAGTCACTTATTTTGCTGAGCCACCAATAGGGTGTCATTTTATCCTTGCAAAGGATCAGTCGGGAACATGTTTTTCCCGACCCATTTTGTAACTAGTTCTTCTTTCCTTTTCACAAAAAAAAAAGGGGAAATCTAGTCAGTTTCTAACTAGGGGTAACTATGATAATATAAAAGTGTAAAACCAAAAAAATAGAGAAGGGAAATTTAGAAAACCGTTCTAACAACGGTAAACTAAAGAAGCAAAAGAACAGAGTGAAGACGAACAAAAATGCCCCTAATTATTGAAGGTCAGTTGAGGTGTGTAGACTAGAAGAGGAAGTTCACAAAGGTACAACCAGTAAGGAGACAATCCAGGTTTGAACCAAGAAAGGAGAGCAAAAAGAAAGCTTAGGAGCACACAGATGAAGAGAACTAGAAAAGGCACAAAAAAAAGGATAACTAAAAATGGTTAAGACTAGTAGAAGACTAAATCTAAAAGAAAAGGAAGAAAAAGAACATAAAGGATGAGGAAGAGAGCCATGGAAGACCAGAAGCAAAGAAGAAGACACTTTAGAGAGAAGGAGACATTCTAGAGCCATTTCGTATATTAAGGAAAATAAAATATTATAATTAAAATTTCAGTGCCAAGCGCACAAACATATCCAATGGAATAAAAATTCACAGTAAAACTAATTCTTTTTTAATTTCCCTCCTTATTTATATATATATTTATTTAAAATTATATGAACATAAGATTTGATTTTTTATATTTTACGTCAACTAATATTATAACTATTTACATTTTACATGACTTCTTAAACTTAATAAAATTAATTATTTATACTAATCCTTAGAACTCATGTGTTCTCATGTATCATTATATTAATTATTTTATTTGTTAAAATTTTAATTAGTTGTTTGCAACTCTTAATAATTTTTGTTTAAGAGCTTAAAATTAACTTTGTGCTGTATCAAGCCAAAATCTCGGTGAACTAATCTATATTAATTAATATTATCATTAACATGTTATCGTTTCAAAATTATCTCTTTATATTTTCATACAAAATTAAAAGGCGATTCTTCCTTTTTGTCATTCTTATGCAACATCCAGTTCTCCTATATTTCGTTTGAGGTATTTTTTTAATCATAAAACCTATCTTTTTAATATTAGATATATTGCATATCTTTAAACTATTGTTTTTACTTTATCATATATAATTTTATTTTTCTATTTATATATTTGAAAATATTATTAATTTATATTTTTAGATCATGGTATATATAATTTCATCTCATTATAGCTTTGTATTTTTTAAGTTTTTTTCTATTTATTTTTTTTTTCTATTTTTATTGATGCCCTTTCTACTCTACTATGTCTGTTTTAGTTTAATTAGTTTTCTTTTGTATATGAAAAATAGACATATTTTCTTAATGTTCTTAAAATTAGACCTGGCAAACGGGCGGGTGGTCCAGGTATGGGTATGGGTCTCACAGGTACGGGTCACACGGGTACGAGTTCGCGGGTAAATTTATAGAAACGGGTAATGATTTTGAAAATCCATACCCTGCCCAGCGGGTATGGGTAGACCCGCGGGTTACCCGCTATATATTTTTTTATTTTTCATTTTTTAAATTTCAATTAATAAACTTATTCAACAAGTTTAAATTTTCATTAAATGGGCGTATTTTGCGTGTTTAAAATGTCACCGAATTGATCTATTTAGCGACCCAAATTTAATTAAGTTAATTAATACAAATGAAACTAATATAAATCAAGCTAAATTTATCTAAATAGTATAAATTAAGCTAAACTT
>JAOTBA010000006.1:18245466-18257763 GCA_025629845.1 Erythroxylum squamatum | reverse complement strand
CATTTTCGCGCTGCGATTTCCGTTCTTTCGCTTTCATCCGCCTTTCGACTCTGCTTTTGATTTGTTTCCGTTGTATGTTTTAAGCAAGAGTATAAGTGTTCTTGTTTAGTTTGAGCGGTTGGGTTTCGGTCCCAACATATAGAGATGATGACTTCTAAATTTAAGAGTCTAGAAGGGAAGTTTGAGCAAGTAATAAAGAACCATGCCTCATCTATTCATAACTTGGAAGTTTAAGTGGGCCAGCTTGCAAATGCAGTATCTACAATAAGTGTGGGGAGTCTCCCAAGTAATACCAAAGTAAATCTAAGGGAGCAACTTAAGACGATCACACTGAGGAGTGGAAAATAGCGCGAAGAATCAATAGAAAAATAAACTGAAACTCACCTTGTATAGGAATAAGAAAAGCAAAAAAAAAGGATGAAGGGAAGAATAGTGACCTTATGTTACTCCTCTGCTATACCCACCTAAAATTTCATTCCTACACAGATTACAGAAGAATAAATTGGTCATACAATTTGCAAATTTCGTGGAGAAACTAAAGACTTTGTAAATTAACTTATCTTTTGTGGAAGAATTGGAACATAAGCCCAAGTATGCGAAGTTCCTAAAAGACATATTATCAAACAAGCGCACTTGGGAAAATAAACAGACAATAATACTGACGAAAAGTTGTAGTTCCATTATCACCAGTCACATGCCTTCTAAATTGAAGGACCCAGGGAGCTTTACAATACACTGTGTAGTTGGTAACTTGGAATTTACGAAGTGTCTATGGTAGTTAGGCACAAGTATAAATCTTAAGCCTTTATCGATCTTTAGGAAACTAGGGCTAGGCGATGTAAAGCTAACTTCGATGCTCATTCAATTGGCAGATCAATCGATCAAGAGACCATTTAGTGTGGTGGAAGATTTTATCATTAAGGTGGATAAATTCATTATTCCTGTGGACTTCGTGATACTAGATTTCAAAGAGGATAGGAATTATCCACTAATTCTTGGATTACCATTCATGAACACTAGGAGAGCGTTGATCAACATTTATGAAGGCAAATTGATTCTTCAGATTGGTGATGATCACGTGGAGTTCAAAATAAACAAAGTCTTGAAAATATGAAAGAAAGTAGCTCTTGCATAAAGATTAATATAATGGATGAATGTATTAAAAAGCATAAGGAGAGCTGCTTTGAATAAGTAAAATTTGAGGAAGCTAAGATGAAGGACGAAAATGAGATAGAGGATGAAGGAGAGACGGATGAGTCGGGTGCTCTAATACATTAAGAAATACTATTGAGAACCAAAGTACCTATACCACCCTCAATTAAGAAACCATCAACTCTAAAGTTAAAACCTTTACCCACATATCTAAGGTATATCTTTCTAGGTAAGGGTCAAACTCTACCTATCATTATTTCTAACCAACTTGACGAGGAATAAGAGAGTAAGGTGGTAAAAATCATTAGAAAGTGGATAAAGGCCATAGGGTGGTAGAAATTTGACATATGAGGTATAAGTTTGAACGTAGTTATGCATAGGATTAACCTTGAAGAAAGAAATAGAGTAGCGAGGGAATGTCAATGAAGGTTAAACCCTTATATGAAAGAAGTGGTTAAGAAGGAAGTAGTAAAGTTATTAGATGTAGGCATCATATACTTGATATCAAATAGTAAATGGGTTAGCCTGGTACAATACATACCGAAGAAAGGAGGAATGACTATAATAGAGAGTGAAAGTGGGGAGATGATTTCAATGCCAACAATTATAGGATGGAGAGTATGTATCGACTATCACAAGCTTAATAAATTGACTAAAAGGGATCACTTTCCTCTACCATTCGTAGATCAAATGATAGAAAGGGTGGCTGGCCATACATTCTACTATTTCCTGGAAGAATATTCGGGCTACAATTAGAATTTTATCTATTCAAAAGACTAAGAAAAGACCATTTTCACATGTCCTTATGGAAAATTTTCTTATAGACAGATGCCTTTCATGTTATACAATACTCCAACTACATTTCAAAGGTGCTGATGTCAATCTTTGCAGATATGATAGAGGACATAATGGAAATTTTTATGGATGTTTTTTTAAAATTTTTGGAGACTCTTTTGAGTTGTGCTTGAAAAACTTAGACATAGTACTCCAAAGATGTGAAGAATCACACTTGGTTCTAAACTAGGAGAAGTGTCACTTTACGGTGCATGAAGGACTAGTACTAGGACAAAACATATTGTGCCAAGGTATTGAAGTTGATAGAGCCAAGACGGAGGTCATTGAGAAGCTTCCACCACTAGTTAATGTCAAAGGCGTGTGAGCATTTTTAGGACATGAAGGACTCTAATGCCGCTTCATTAAGGACTTCTCATTAATGGCAAGGCCTATTATGAATCTATTAGTTAAGGATACAACTTTTAATTTTGATTATAGTTGTTTATATGCATTTAAGAGATTAAAAAGGCACTAAATTCAACACCAATTTTAACTTCACCAAATTGGTCATTACAATTCGAATTTATGTGCAATACTAGCGACCAAGTTGTAGGTTATGTGTTGGGCCAATAGAAGGACAAAAGGCTACATGTGGTTTATTATGCAAGCAAGACATTAACGGAGCCTTAACTAAATTACGCCACTATTGAGAAGGAATTGTTAGAGGTGGTGTTCACATGTGACAAGTTTCACTATTATCTCTTGGGATGTAAGGTGATCATTTTTATCAGTCACCCTATGCTGAAATATCTGTTCGCTAAGAAAAACACTAAACCAAGACTGATATAATGGGTGCTACTACTACCAGAATTTGATATTGAGATCAGAGACAAGAATTGAGTGGAGAATGTGGTAGTTAACCACTTATCACATTTGGAAGAAGGGGTATTAGAGCAAAGTGAAGACATTAATGAGAGATTCCTTGATGGATTTTTGAGGTTGCTCAGCTGCCTTGTGGTACCATGGTATGCTGATATAGCAAACTTCATTGTAGGCAGTATTCTCCCTTTGAGATTTATCTTATCAACAGAAAAGGAAATTATTATATGAGTGTACCCATTATCTATAGGATGACTCGATCTTCTATAGGAAATATGCTGATGGACTAATGTGAAAGTGTGTTTTAGAGGAAGAAATGTTAGACATACTAACACAGTTACATGAAGCTATTTATGATGGGCATTACGAAGCAAACAAAACAGCGACGTGAATTTTAGAATGTGGATTTTATTGGCCAAGTTTGTTCAAGGATGCTAAGGAGTTTGTGGCACAAGCGATCGATGCCAAAAAATGGGGAACATCTCAAAACAAGATGAAATGTCATTGTCTAACATTCTAGAAGTTGAAATGTTCAATTTGTAGGGATTGGACTTCATGGGACCATTCCCATCTTCTATACGGAACACTTATATCTTAGTTAGAGTGGATTATGTATCACAATGGGCTGAAGCTATGATAACTCCAAAAAATGATAGAAAAGTGGTGTAAAAATTTATCAAAAGACTGTTAAATAAATTTGGAGTGCCACAAGCTATAATAAGTGACGGAGAAGCATAATTTTGTAATAAACGTTTCGATGCTCTTATGAAAAGATTTGGAGTTCACCATTGTGTTGCCACTTGGTACCACCAGCAGACAAGTGGAGGTCATGAACCATGAGCTTAAATGAATATTGGAGAAGATGGTAAGTAGTTCAAGGAAGGATTGGGCATTGAACCTGGATGATGCCCTATGGACTTATCGAACTGCCTTCAAAACTCCAATCGGTAAGAAACCATTTAGACTTGTTTATGGTAAGGCTTGTCACTTGCTTATGGAATTAAAACATAGAACATATTGGGCAACTAAAGCCTGAAATTTTAATTGGAAGCAAGCAGGTGAGCGAAGATTTGCACAATTGAACGAACTCAATGAGCTTCATCTAAATACATATGAGCTTGCAAATCTATATAAGGAAAAAAGAAGAAGAAATGATATGATTCTCATACTAAGAAGAAAGAGTTCAAAGTGGGAGATGCGGTGTTACTTTATAATTCAAGATTTAAGTTATTGCCTAGAAGGCTCAAATTAAGGTGGAGCTGGTCTTTTAAAGTGACCCACATTTTTGTGCATGGAGCTTTGAAATTAGAAAATCAAAACAAGGAAACCTTCAAGGTGAGCAGAAAAAGGTGTAAATCATATCTCAGAGGAGGCTTTTAGCAAGAAAGGGAAGTAATTTCTTTCCTTTCAAATCAATAAAAAGTTTTGAATGATGAAAGATCAAGTTAATTACTATAACTTCACATTTTTATATAGTTAGGTTTTCTCTTGAATTCTAGTATTTAGGTCTTTATTTTCATGTTTTTGAAGCAATTATAAGTTAGGGAACAAATTTCGGGGGTTACATGAGAAAAAACGAATGAAACAGGATAAGGTGTGCCATTTATAGCCTGTCACGATCGTGCTTTAATGGAGCACGATTGTGCATGGAATGTTAGACCTCTGTCACAATTGTGCTCCAAGCTCATGATCGTGATAGTTCCACATCTTAAACCCTGTCTTGCCCTTCCTTTTCAACCCTAACCCTTTAAATTCATCTTTTCTCTTCTTTTACATAACTTGTCTCTCTACACCTGGCAATCACCTTCCAAACTCTTAACTTTCTCTTCATTATTACTTAGGTTTTTCATTAATTTCTCTCATCTTCCACCTAGATAAACATTCCTCTTACACAAATATAGTAATTTCCACACAAAAATCACATATTCAACGTGTTTCTTACAATTTTTTTAAACTTTTCTCTCTCATATTTTTTGGGTGTTTTGTGTATTTTTTTGTGTTCTTGGCTGATTTTGTAGGTATACACTCATTAATAGCGCCAAGAAACAAACAAGTTGCTAAACATTCATAACTGAAGGGGAAAGCTCAAGTTTCGGGGAAGGGTGCACATGATAGGGCTATAGATTTTAGAGCGGCTCTTTCGATTTATTTAGAAGAAGAAGGTATTCCATCCCAAACTATTCGATTCCAAACTCTTCACTCTAGAATTGTGACTACACATAAATAATTTAATTTTTAAATTTTAGAAGATCTGGGGTTAAAAGAAAAGATTGAGATTTTGAGTGCAAAATTTCAATGGAAAAATTTATTAATTTTGATTATGTGGTGTATAAGGAATTAACCGTTGAATTTTACACTACTCTACAATGTGAGCCTCAAAATTTGGATAATTTTTGGTTTCGGTTGAGGGGCCACCTTTATAATTTAGATTTTGATATTGTGGAAGAAATTAGTGGATTTCCTAGATCGAACATTATTGAAAAACAAGATAACTTTTGTGCTAAGCAATGCCCATAATAAAGTTATTCTTAGTCTTGAGCATTAGTTACTGCATAAATTTTTGTTTCTTAAGAAAGTAAAAAATTATCAATTAAAGACTTATTCATACTTTAGTGCAGAGAGAATAATGTCAAGTTTGGACTTCAACCTATATTTTTCATATAATAGCTACTTCTCTTAAAAAGAAAAGCAGCTATCTTGGCATGGTTTATCTTATTACCACATTTGTTATATATCATGGTGTTCTTAATCACACTCATTTAAAGCGAGCTGAGATCTTAGAGGTCCATCTCATAGAACTTTGGGATATTGGTTCCAAAACTCACGTCAAATACAAGACTGGACAAGCTAGATCCAACTTCGCACTAACACAACATCAAACTGAGGTCTCATCAAGTGAAGAAATGGATGAGGATGATGAGAAAGGCTTGGACAAAGTCTTCAATTTAGTATCAAAAAACAAAAAGCTCATGGCAGAGTGCATGAACACTATGGAGGCGCAAATAAAGGAGATGATGCGAGATCAACGTAAACAGTAACGTGACACAAAGAAGATTTTGAAGTACCTCACTGCTCAAGGTGTTCAGATTCCTTCACCCACACTGTCACCACTCAATCTCCATAAGAGTTTCTTGCTTTAAACTTTTTATTACTTGTTATTTATTTTTATATGTGTTTTTTGGTTTCTCACATTGAGGACAATGTATTATCTAAGTGTGGAGATTTTTATACTTTGACATATCATATGTGTGAATATTGCATTTCACATTGTGTGAACATCTTACTGTATATGTGTGAATGTGTCAATGGAAAGAATTTGATAGAATTAGTTTAGCTTTGAACATGGTCTTTTAATTTGTAAAGGCATATTGACTTGTGAATTTTGTGTTTTAAGTATCTTTGGATGAATAGGCATAATAATTAAGATATTACACCTGATCTTCACATTAGGAAATTTGTTGTATACATTTATAATTATAAGTCAATTGAATTGGTTAATATTATTAGTACCCTTTCATGAGAATGATTGGCTAAAAAGAAATAAGGTAGGCTAAGAAATAAAATATAAAATGTGAGAAATAAAATCCCTATTCTGTTGGCCCTTTTTGAAAAAATTGGGTTAATAATAAGGCTAGTAGCCAGTTGAGTATATGATATAGCTGAGTAATATGGGGCATTAATGACAAATTGTTTTGTCTTCACATCAAAAGGTTAGAATGACACTTGAACCAAGCTAAATAAAAAATGTGACCTACTTGAGTAACCGAGTGACATTCATGATAAGGTGTTTGCCTTCACATTAAAGGACTAGGTTAACATTTTAAAAAATTAAAAAAATGATGTTCCAATAAATAAGACCTACTGATCTTTGAAAATAGCAAAAATTTTCATAAAAGGCTACTTAGTGATAGTTGCCTTTTTGATTGATCACTAATCATAAATGTATGTTTACAAGTGTCATAAGTGTATGAATAAGGTGTTAATATTTTGATTGATATCTATATTCAACTCAAATTACTTAAAAATGAAAGAAATAGTTTAGTATGTTGGCACATTTTGAATGATTAATGTTTGTGGTTAAATTGATTCTATAAGATTTAATGCCACTGTATCATTATTACATATTGTATGAATGTGTGATTATGTGTTCTTGTATTGTTTATGTTTATGTTTTTGTTTTTGCTTGAGGACAGGTAAAAGTTTAATTGTGGGGATGTTAGTAGGTATATATCATATTATGTTTTTCTAAGTGTTTTAGTTAGTTTTCAAGTGTTTCTTGGATGATTATCTTGTTTAAAGGCTTAGAATTATGTTATTATTAGTATTTGATTATGTTCTAAGTGTTTGTGTGGTTTACAACACGAATTAATCTTAATTTTATGTTTCAAGAGGTGTTTGATGTGTTTGTGAGTGTTGGAAATTAGGAAATTGAAGAACAAATAACATGGACGAAGCTTTAAGGAAGGCACATCATGACATATGTGCATGGCTCTTTATCATGATCATGGCAAGGAAACACAATTATGACAAAAAGGTTGAATCAATAGAGCACGATCATGACAAAGGTTTTTCCAGGTGCAAGATTTTTTGTGTTTTTAGTTTAGAGCTATTTTTAGAACCAAACAAAGTGGGAAAACCCTAGATCTAACCCTAGAACCTTAATGCAATAGATAAGAACATGAAAAACACAAGAAAGAGGTAGCAACCACAAATCAATGTAAATCAAAAGCGGAGAGATCAAAGAAGAGCTTCAGGAAATTCAAGCATCACATTTCAAAGCATCAAATAGTTTTTATTCTTTTCCTTTCACTTTCTTTATTATCCTTGATGTGTAATTGGATTTCTATGGTGTTTAACATATCTAAGGATTTCTAAATCCATATTAGGAATCATTCTAGAATTATTTTGTGAACTTTAATTATTGTTGATTTCAATATATATTTGGATGTTTGTGATAATTTTCGTCCACAAACTTGACAACAAATCGAGAGAGTGAGTCAAAGTAATTAGTGTTAAGTTATACAACAAGGGTAGGAAATTTAATAGATCTATAATTATCAAATTAACAATCAATTGAAGAGAGATATTGGTTGTGAAATTAATTATCTTAGAGATTGCTTCATATCTAATTGAATAAGTTAGAAGTAGTTTGTGAATCGAGAGATTAAAAATATATAAATACTGAATTTAATTAGGGTTAATTCATTAGATCTTGAGAGAGAGTAATCAAAATCTTAGGAAATCTAGGATCAAACATAAATTGAATCAACAAGATTAAGGGAATCAAAACAAGTAAAGAATAGTTCCTAAATATTAAACTTTGATCAAACCCTAATTTTGTTGGTAGCTCACGTGTTCATTTGATCACTTGTTTCATTTATTTATTTTTCCAATTTTTGTTATTTAAATTTAATTCGAATCAATTTGTATTACCTTAAATAAAGTTAGATTCAAATTGTTTAAGTGTTTATAATCCTAGTGGGAATGATGACCTTAATACTACAAGATACGATTCTTATTCTTGCGGGTATTAAGAGCTTTATTATACATAAAACTTGCTCAAAAATATGTTGAATAAAGTGGTTCATAGAAGTAATCATGAGCTTTTTAGTAAGTTTGTCGGGATGTCTCTTAAGTAGCTATTGAAGCATAGCATTCCTTCCCTATACTTGGGCTGGAGGGAGAGCTTGTTGAGTGTCTAACCTAAGAATTTCAGTGACTGTTGTTGCCTTTATGCTCTGTAGGAATGATGAATGAGTGGGCAAATCTCTATTCTGGGGGGAGACATGCTTGTGTAGGGTGCTACACGCCCACGTCCTTAACTTACACAGTCATATGGATCAACTATGTAAATCTCTTGAATCGCGTGAAGAGCAAAGACACATAATCGTGTACATGCTCTTGTTCATGACATACACGACCAAGTGTGATGATCATGTACAATGTACATCTGTGATTGAAGTGACATGAGAAGAGACATGATTACTTACACAGTTGTATATGTAACTGTGTATGATGCAGAAAGCCTAATGCAGGATATAAAAGAGGAGAAGATATAGGTTTGTTCATTGGGAGGTGTAAAAACACCAAAAAGGGAAAGAAAACAAAAAGTGAGAGCATGTACTTTCTGATTCTCATCCTTGTTTGATTGATTTTAGGATTGACTTGAGAGTTTGTTGATTTGCACATCAACTTTGGTTTCAATCCTGAAACTTTGTGAAGTAACTTATTGTTGTGGGGTGAGAGATCAAACTTTGAAATTTTTTTATTTGTCATTAGTAGATTTGTTTGTCGATTTGTCCTTTAGTTTTTCCTTATACTCAAGAAGGATTTCTATGTAAATCTCTGTGTTTGATTCTTTATTGAATTTTTTATTCTAATACTAATATACTGATTAAAATTGATTAGAGTGTTTTATTGTTAATATTTGGTTGATCTTTCATAGAGCTGTGTTCTTGTTCTTGTTTTATTGTCTCTTCTAACATCACATGGGGTGATAGGTACTCATAATTTCAGTCTTCTTGGGCATGGAATCGAAGCCCCAGTCATTAGATTCTAAGAAAACTAGGTGGTTTCACAGATGCCATACATGTGTCATGTATCTTTTGTGGACCTTGGCACACAGTTGATGTGATATATGCTAGCTAATTGTTTACATTTTGAGATGGAGCTTTTGGTTTCTTGGGGCATGGAGATCATAGTAGTGCACTTATCCCATAGGAAGTTGAAACATTGAGAGGATTAAGAGTAGTGTGCTTGTGGTGTTTGGCATAGTGTTGTAGTTGTTGAAATGACCACTGTTTCATCTAGTGAGGAAGTTTATGATAACTCTTCATTTGCATAACTCTTTACCTAGGGAGACAAAGAAGAATTTCTTGTTGGGCATGGTGACAAAGAGCCTAGACTTGTCCCTGAGTGTGTAACTGCTCTTCTCGATGAAAACATCTGCTAGGTAGCCAGTGGGAATAATCTCACTGTTGCCCTTACAGTAGCGGTGCAGGTGTATACCATGGGAAGCACTTCACATGGACAGTTTGGAGATCATACAGCCATTGGAAAAGTTCCTACTCTTATTAGAGGCTCCATATAGAAGAGTTTTATTAAAGAAATTATTGGTTTATACCCTACAACTAATCGGTTTGGTTATAGTTTAGTGACAATTATTTACAAGAATTCTTTATCTTGTACATGGTTAGATGTACATGATAAATTCTATATGATAATTATAAATTGCAAATGAAATTATAATGAGATTATAATTATAAAATTTATATTGCATTTATATATTATCCCTAAATTGTTCTTAGTCCTTATTCTATTAAGACGATAACAACAACACCCAGTAGAAGTCCCATTAAGATGCAGGGTCTGGGGAGGTCTAGTAGTATGTAGTCTTACCCCTAACTAGTAGGGAGGTCTATTAATACTAGACATTAATAGAACATAAAAAGACTAGCACGCACAATGTTTTTTTTTCTTTTGAAGGAAATAGTCAATCTCATAGACTAAAGTATGGAGATATTTAAACAAACGTGTGAGTGCTTGTTAGAGAACATATTCACTTACCAGACCCAATATAAGAAATCTATTTGAAACAAGTTGAGAAAGTTTTAATCTTATAAAACCATCAATATTCAGCAAGCACAAGGGTCGTAAGCGTAGTATATAAGGTGTCAATCCCACAAGAAATCAGTGAACTAATCAATTCCTAATTTAATAAAGCCTAAAAGTGTAATTAAAATGAAAATAAAAATGAGTAGAAAATTAAGTAATTGAATATGGATCGATTGAAAATGGAATTGTAAAATTTAACACAAAAAATCAAAATTGAGCGCAACCAATTAACAATTGAAAATTCACATAAGGAAGATTAACCAATTATGAGAGAAGGAGATTTATCCTATCATCTACTGCTAACTTAATTACTTCTGAGTTAATTTATTATCGGTCCTAGACTTTCGAAGGGTGGATTACTCTCTCTAGAGTTATAATCATTAAACCTTAAATCACAAAATCCTAATCGAATTGAATTACTGAAATTGCAATCTCTTAATTAACAAAAGCAACCCACAACCCAATTAGATCTTAAGCATTCTAATAAACAATTGAGTCCTCATAAAAGATATCTCTTCGTATAAATTACCGATTTGATTGTTTGTGTGATCTATTATATTGTTTAAATCTCATTACCTAATCTAATCATTTTACTATCGGTTCACTCTCTCAATTTATTACTGAAGCATGCAAATACAACAAACAATCACAATACGCAACTCATTAATATCAAAAGCAATTAAATTAACATTGATTCAATAACAAATCCCTAAAAGAGTTTACAACATCCTTAAACATAAATTCATCATCATTATATCCATCTTATACATCAAATGAAAGAAATAACAAGATGGAATGAGAAAGATAACTTGGAGTGGACTAGGAGTGACAGTAGCAACAGCAGTAGCTCCTTCTTCTCTCCTCTTCTCCCTTGTTCTCTCCTCTTCCTTAGCTTCTTTCCAAATGTAGCAAATAGAGGCCCCGTTTAGGGTTTCTTTCTTTTGCTTTTATAATCTTTTTCCATTTAGGGTAAAAACTAGGTTTTATCCAAGCCCAAATGTCCAAAATAACCCTCAAAAAGTTGAGTTCGGAAATAGTCTTCGCGTTTGTTATCGTGTCTGTCATGATCGTGGCCAATGAGTCACGATTGTAGCCTGGTCCTATTTGGCTTCTATCACGATCGTGACCCTGGCTGGGTTGCTTCTGTTAGGATCGTGGCTGGTATGTCACGATCCTGGCTTGGCTCCTCCTCTGAGCTTTCTCTAAATCTTCTCCAATCTTCTTTACCTGATCTCAAGCAGTAACAAACTCATGAAAACACCTCAAATATACAAAATTACAGCTCGTTAACATACACTAAACCACAAAACACTCAAAAGCACAAACACATAATAACGAGCTCTAAACCACATGACACTTAAAAGCATAAACACATAATCACACAAACACAATTCTAAACCTAAACATACACAAATAATCTAATTAACAACTAAAAACGTACTAAATTACCCATTAAAATATAATGCAACCTATAACTATAAAAAAATTACTTGTATTTTTATGGAAGTTCTCATTGTGATGATTGTATAAATGATCCTTTGACTAGAGGTCTCCAAAGTTATCATGTATAGGGATTGCTATGTTTTGATTGTAGCGCTCCCTTACCGTAGGGTACACACCGGGACATCCGCAGGTCATTCCAGTACATATCCTACGAAAAGGGTGAGCTACGATTGATCACTACGTTCACTTCACAAGGCATCATAACATTATTTATCTATAAAGCATCAATAAAAAAAACCAGAATAATTTTTGAAATCAACTCTTCCTCATAATCTGTAAAACAATCCTTAAATGCTCGGCATGCTCCTGTCTGCTCCTCGAATACACCAAGATATCATCAATAAATACAATCACAAACTGATCAAGGTAGGGCTG
>JAOTBA010000006.1:18223926-18245366 GCA_025629845.1 Erythroxylum squamatum | reverse complement strand
TCACCAACTGCTCCCAAAGCTAGTGCCTGGAAGTTCCGGCAACGTCGGTAGGTTGACGTTCCAGTTGCTCCTCTATAGCCAAATAACACACATATGTATCACAATTTGCACAATTATCGATGTTTCATAATGCACATGAATAACATGAAATATGTGCGATGCATGTTCATGACAATCCCAGGTATCAATCCATTAACTTCATTGCCAAAAGCATTCTCATAACAAAACTCATCGATTTCCAAGTCACTCTTTCGGGTCTATGATTCACATTAGAAAGGAAAGTGAAGATGAAATAATTTGATCACACTCTCTTCTAGAAAAATGTTACTCTATGTCCTACGATTCCATTGACACTAAAATCGCTCAATTTGGCTTAGTATATTGGGAGATATACCTCAAACACTTTCGGACTGCACTTAAGTACTATATCCAACTTCTATCAAGAATTTGAACATCTTAGGAATTGAATAAAAATTACACTTCTTCATATGATTTATAGCCCTATTTCTCTAGTTTACTCCAGAAAAACAATCACCTCATTTGGAACCCTATAGGCCCAGTTATGATCAAAATAGTGAACTATGCTTAGTAAAACCATCCTCATTGACACTGCTCTAACAGACTCTCACCCTTAGTTTTCATCAATCTCTTTCAATACAACTCCAATTAATACAATTTTTTTTGGAGGTGAAGCCAGAAGTGTTAGAAATCTATTTCCATAAGAATCAAATCATTTGGAGCTCTAGAGAAGGAGTTATGGTCAAAAGAAGCAACCAAGTTTATGATTAATTCCCAATTGAACCTAGTTTGGCGCGAATGCCATAACTCTTGCTATACAACTCGGATTCCTTTCGTTTTTGGACCATTGGAAAGAAGAGATCTAAATCTACAACTCTTATGAAGACCACAAATCGAAAATCGGCCTCTAAAATGGTAAAAAATGCGATGAACAGTAACTGACCCGAGAATGTCCGTTAAACGGACCTACATGTCCGTTTAACGGACATAAATCGACAAAACAGCCCCAAATCACCCGAGAAGGTCCGTTAAACGGACATACACTGTCCCAAGGGTGTTTTTCCACCCGAGAAGGTCCGTTAAACAGACTCCCATGTCCGTTTAACCGACATACATCACACACTCACTCTCCAAAACCCCTTCCAAGCTTCCAACACTCAATCTATCATCAAATACATCCATAATCTTTTCAAATTCATTGCTTTTAACACAAAACCACTTCAATACATCTCAACATCAATTTAATTCCATTAAATCCTCAATTATCAACTCATTTCATGCCTCAATCTCACTTCATCTTATCATTTCTAATCACTATATCCTTTATCTCTAACATAAGCTTATTCCTATGTATCAACCACTTCATGCTCAAAATTCATCATTTCCAAGTTCATAAACACACATACACTTCAAGTTTAGCTCCAAATCACTCATACTCAATTCATATCCCCTATTTAATCAAACCACTCAAAATGAAACACAATCATAGACATTCATTTACAACTATTACTGCACTTATTTTTCTAACTTCATGACAATATTTGGGACTCTTCAAGACACAATTCAAACTCAACATCTTCATAAGAAATGTAGCACATTTCATCTAGTTTTCATTCAAACCAAAGACCAACTCATTTGGACAACTATAGAAGCAATTATGACTCATAGAGTGGAGCATGCTCAAAGATCAAACTATTGCTAATTTCCAGATTTTTCAACCATTCATCCTTACATCTAACTCATCTATTCTTTCTTCTACCTAGATCATCTCCTCTATCACATTTACTCATCAATCTCTACTTAGTTCCATTCATTAAATTTCTCACAACCAATTCATGATCTAGAATTTAACAATGACCAAAACAAGGCATACACATATACATTCATCCAATCACTCTTTCACATCATTCAACTCTCTAAACCTCTCAAAATACACCTCCATGACTTAATAACTCATCATACATCCAAAACAGGGTATGAACATGATTTCTCATCATTCAAGACACAAACATACATAACCCTAACAAGCATCAATTCATCAAATACTCACCATAATAACTTCAATTTTACCATACCCATAACATGAAACACAAAACTTACTTGATTTAGCCACCTAATCTTCAAGTTCTTCAAGAAAAACACCAATACCTAGGTTGATCCATCACCCACGAACATCATCCTCCAAAGTGATAGAGATAGGTTTTTATGGTGAGCAAGAAGGAGAGCAAGGGGACAAGGAAGCAAGAAGGAGATGATAGCTAGGTTTAGAGTTGGAAGAACAAACAACCCATGAAGAAGAAGAAAGCCACGAAGGAGAGGAGAAGAAGACTCCAAAACAAACTCCAAAAGCTTTTCAAAGGGAGAGTGTCGTGAATGTGCAAGAAGTGGGCTTCAAATCATTTAAACTAAAGGCATTTTAATACAAGGCTAGGCAAGTGACACATGTCACTTGCCACTTGTCCATTTTTCCATGGGTCAACTATAATACACCTATTAACTAGTCCATTCAAGCCCAATTTCCCACAATTAACACTTGTCACAAATTCCTATAGCCATATACCCATAATTCCAATATTTGACAATTCATTCTACTACCATTGACCAATTGGTCTGCCACTCGGCATTTTTCCTAGTCCAGGATTTACCCCGAAAAATTTCAGAAAAATTTCCTAAAATTCTCCAAAATTTCTAAATCATTAATGTCACTCTCCAAATAATTTTTCAAGATCAATAACTCATAATTCTCAAAATTCTCAAACAATCACAGTTATAACCAAATATACCGGGAATGTCAATGAATGCATGTACAATGTTTTTCATCTGCAACAATTTCATTTTTCACAATACATGTATGTCACAAAATGCATGGGCACGTAAATGCATTACTAAGCTCTCACTGATCACTGATATTTCCTATTTTACCCTTCCCAAAGGTTCCGGGATGTTACAAGTTCTCACTGAACGGTGGAGAAGGGGTTGGTTTATATATTTTGATTGGAGGTTCTAACATCTACTTCCCTTTACCTTTTCTATATTTCGTTAAATTATCTCCGTTAATAGTTTTCTGTGTTTTTAAGACGGTGGCGACGGTGTTCAGATGAACTTTGATTAAATGTTTTGTATTTTTGCTTAAGAAGAAAGAAATATGGTGGTGTTTAAGCATTTCCTCTTATCGTTTTACTTTTTCCAACTTGTGCTGGATAGATCTGGTAGTAGTAAAAATTGGTTTGTTTTGAAATAACATTAATAAGCATTCTCTCTTGGTTGTCGTCACTATCTCTCTTGCTATTAATCTTGCCCAAAACCTTTCTCACTAAACTAATATCCATGGCGGCCTCTTTCACCACCCTCGTACTTTCTTTAGATCTGGTCTTTGTGTGGCCTTTTAGTGTTGGGTTATTGAGTTTTTGGTTTGTTGAGGCTTATGTGAGTTTCGAGCTCCTTGCTCTATATGAAGGATCAACGGATTTGGGAGTTTTAGATTTTGAAATATATGTCTGTACTTGGTTTATGGCTTTCGCAATGTTGTTTTGGATTACGCAATTATTTTCTCGTCTATATTATCTTTTCAGTAGATTTAAAGCAAATGTGATGGGTAATAAAAGTTCAGAGTTGGGATATGTTTAGTTTGGTAGCCAAAAATTGTCTTTTGTGTTTGGTAACAATTACCAGTTCTAAACACTCCTGAAAGCCTCAAATGGCTTGATAAAAAGATCAGGATACAATGGATTGTGTAATTGCAGGCACTATAAAGATGGTGTTGTATTGATTTTTATTGTTGTTTATCTTCTATGGATAAGTTGGAGAAGGTGTTCTATGGGAGCAACGTGAGGAAGGAGGCATTGGTGGAGGTGTGTGGGACTGAGTATGTGCGGAGAATGACATTTCAAGTTATTTGTATGTTTTTTGCTTTTTGTTTGTGGATCTCTATAATAGGCTTTGGTGAACGGATCGAGTCTCAGGATAAAACTTTGGAGTGATATGATTAAGGAGGACCGGATCTCTGCCAATCCTCTCGCTCTTTTCTCTTATGAAGGTTGTGCCCTCTTCTTCGATGAGGTATGTAAATAGGCGGTTCTTTTTTTTAGGATTGAATAAGAAGTATGTAAACGTTGCTCTCCGTCTTTCTTGGCGCTCTCACTCTCTCTTCCTTCTCCACAGCCTTCTCTTTTCGGGTATGGTTCTTGATTAATCAGTCTCTTCTACTGTGGTAGTTTTCTAGGTTTTGTTGGGTTTATAAAATTTCTGTTTTTTTTTGTTTGATTTAGTGTTTAATGCTTTCTGGGTTTGAGTAGGTTGATCTCTTTGCATATGATATTGTTGGGTTTATGTCAATATTGATTTTTTATGCTTAATGATCTTATGGTTTCAGACATTTTGTGTTTCTACATGTCTGGGTATTGGTGCTTTTCTACAGATAAAGAGATCATATATTTCGTTATATTTTAGTTTTAAAATATATTTTATTTTTTAAAAGTCGAGTTAGATTTTATTTTTATTTATTATTTAATTATGTATTTATTATAATTTTAATTACATAATTATTTAGTGTGCCAGTTTTACTTTTTTACTCTTTAACTTGCATCACTCTTTTGTTGTCACATCTGCATGTGGGTCTACCGGAAACAGCCTCTCTACTAGGTAGGGGTAAGGCTGTGTACTATTAGATCTCCTCAGATCCCACTTTACTGCGGAATTTCAGACTGGGTGTGATAATGATGATGATGATGATGTGCATTGTGTGAATGTGTCAATAGCAAGAATTTGATGGAATTAGTTTACCTTTGAACATAGTCGTTTAATTTGTAAAGGCATATTGACTTATGAATTTTACATTTTAGGTATCTTTGAATGAATATCCATGTTAATTAGAATATGATACCTACTTTGTTCGCTTAGGAAATTCATTGTATACATTTATAATTATAAATCAATTGAATTGGTTAGCATCATTAGTAACCTTTCGTGAGGATAATTGGCTAAAAAGAAATAAGGTAGGCTAAGAAATTAAAGAAAAGAAAAGAAAAAGTGTGTTAAATAAATTGCTATTCTGTTGGCCCTTTTTGGAAAAAATTGGATTAAAAATAGAGTTGGCAATCAGTTGAGAATGTGATATAGTTGAGTAAATAGGAGAAATCATGACAAAATGTTTTTCATCACGTTAAAAAGCTAGAATGGCATTCCAATCAAGCTAAACAATTAAAAAAATGCGATCTAGTTGAGTAACCACGGGACATTCATGACAAGGTGTTTGCCTTCACATAAAAAAACTAGGTTAACGTTAAAGAAAAATTTTTAAAATGGTGTTTCAATAAATAAAACCTATTGATCTTTGAAAATGGCAAAAATCTTCATGAAAGGATACTTAGTGATAGTTGCATTTTTCAATGTTTAATTATAAATGTATGTGTACAAGTGCCATAGGTGAATGTATAGAGTGTTAATAGTTTTATTGATATGTATATTCAATCTAAAGTACTTAAACATGAAAGGAATAGGTTAGTATGTTGGCATATTTTGAATGATCGATGTTTGTGGTTAAATTGATTCTATAAGATTTCATGTAAGTCATTATTGCATATTATATGAATGTATGATTATGTGTTTTTGTGTTTGTTTTTTTTGTTTTGTCTTTGCTTGAAGACAAGCAAAAGTTTAGATGTGGGGATATTGATAGGTATAGATTATACTATGTTTTGATAGGTATTTTAGTATGTTTTTAAGTTTTTCTTAGATGATTATCGTATGTATAGCTTTAGAATTATGATATTGCATGTGTTTGTTTAACTAATAAGTACTTGTGTAGTTTAGAACATGAATTCAATCTTAATTTTATGTTTCATGAGGTTTTTAACGTGTTTGTGAGTATTGAAAATTAGGAAATTGAAGAAAAAAAAAGACGGAGGAAGTTGGAAGTAAAACAAGATCATGCCACCTTGGAGCACAATCATTTATAGCCTACATGGGAAGAATGGCCTCTTGCCTCATAGAGCACGATCGTGTCAGATAGGAAAAACATAAAACACGATCGTGCCATGAGAGTTTTCAGGTGCAAAATTTTTCATCTGTTTTAGGGTTTGGGGGTGGAAAAATCCTAGACACAACCCCAAGACCCTAATATACTATATAAGAATGTAAACATAACAAAAAACATAACTGCCAACATCAAAAAATGGATCAAACGTGGTTAGATTAATAAGAGCTCAAGGAATTCCAGCTTTTTAGATCAAGGCTTTAATAGAGGTTTTCTTCTTTTCCTTTAGTTCTTTCATTATCCCTGATGTGTAATTTGAATTCTAAGATGTTAAACATGTCTATAGAGTTTGAAATTTCAGATTATGATTTATTATGGAATTATTTTGTTACTTTATTCATTGTTGAATTTAATATATTTCTGGATGTTTGTGATAATTGTTAGTGCATAAACTTGACAACAAATCAAGAAAGTGAGTCAAAAGTTTGATTATTTATTAGATAACTTTAGATCTAATTGAATAAGTCAAGGAAAGTTTTGTGAATTGAGATATTGCAAATCTAGAAATTTTGAATTTAATTACGATTAATTGATTTGCTATTGAGATAGAGTAATCAATAATTTTAGAAATCTATGATAAAAGGCATAATTGATTCAACAAGAATAAAGGAAACAAAATAAGGAAAGAATAAGTCCTAAGATTCCAAAGTTATTGATTTCTCCCTCCCAACATCAAATCAATTAACCATAATTCCATCTTAATCAAAACCCTAAATTTTGTTGGCAACTCATTGTTTATTTACTTTTATTAATTTTTTTAATTTATGATTATTTAAAGGTAATTCATATCAATTTCTAAATATCTTAGACAAAGTTTGGTTCAAATTGTAAACTCTTGCGTAAACCTCGCAGGAAGAATAACCTCTTATACTACGAGATATGATCCGTATATTTAGAGTTTTATTATTAAATATAAAACTTGGTCAACACTAGGCAAAAGTCATTTCAATTCCTAGGTTCCTTTCAGTTCTTTTAACTATGAAGCCTTAGGTTCAAAAACATCAAAACTTCTATGCCATTGTTTCTTCAAATTTTCCAACCTCACCCAATGAATGTCAGGTTTCAAATTGTTGAATTTTTCTTGAATTTAATAATTTCAAGTTAAAAAAAAAAAAGAGACAAGGTGCGGAGCACTTTTCTTATTACATAAGAATCTCAGATTCATCATCTAACAAAAAAATACTGCTATTTTATTTTTATGAAAATTTCTATAACGTTTGCTTGCGTATTTCCTAATTAGAAGCATACTGTGGCGCGTTTTCAGTCTCCTTATATTTTGCAGTAGAAACAAGCAATCTATTATAAATTTTAATCATTTAATTCAGCGTCTGCAGTATCCTCAACTCTCCTCCTACTCTTTTATAGTGGGTTACTTGAATTGATGATATTATTATAGAAATACTTTGGCATAACTTTGTTCTGTCACACTTTTTCAATCCTTCCAAAATTAGCAGAACTTCCGCTATACCAAATTAACTCTCGGTTTCGATTCTTTTACAAGGGAAGATTACATAGAAATGTACTGTTTACAGTTCCTTAGATTTATACATAGATAAAAGCATTTGTATTTCAAAACTAATTTGACCTTAAAGAACCCATTAGTCAGAGTTCAATGGTCATATGAGTTCTAAAGGAGGACTTGCTTCACATTCGTATCACTACATAAAGGCATCAACTCTACAGCACTGAGCTCTGACTTTTTTACATACCAAATCGCAAAGGAAAGCTACAAGAAACCCAAGCCATCCTATCATTCAACTTTCTGGGTGTTCAGTCATATCGGAAGTTGCCTAGTTCAATGGATGCATGATTAAAACAAAGGCAGTAAAACCACACTCCCCTTTCAACCCTTTGCTTTAATGCCTGGCCATAATGTTATAACCACAAGAAAGTAGCTGGTTATACTCAAATTGAGCAAAGCACAAGAACACAAAATGTTTTTTCTTTTTAATTGCGATCGTACCTATAATTGTATATAAAGAAAGAGAAGCTGACAGTATAAGGCCGTAAAAGACTGGTTTATCCTCTTCCTGGCACATTCTAGGACACTCGTATGACTGGCTGCCCCAAGCATGAATCACTGTTTTGCATCTAAACGTGCTTTCTACAACTCCATAAAAATGTCAAGCCTCTTCAAGAATTTGGATATGATACAAATCCAGTTCTTTCAAAAGACAATCTCATTACAAAACATTTACATTCTTGATTGCGGGCTATCATCTAAAGAATTAGCAAATGCTTGATTACAAATCATTATTAGCTGCAGTAGAACTCTCTTCTATAGATATTGCTTTTCTTAGGAAAAACTATTTTGCTCACCGGAACTTTGGTCTCTTTGGGAGGCTGCTAACAGGGTTTCTTCTTTCAGGAGCTCGAGTTGGTGCTCGAGCCTTACCAAAGGCCTTCATCTTCCTTCGCTTTCTCTCCTCCTCACTGTCTGAGTCATCCCTCTTTTCCCTGTCTGCATAGCTTGCCTCTCTCTCCAACTCTTCCCAGGTCTTTCCTTCATCTTCCTCATCTTCCTCTGTGTCCTCTTCCTCGTCATCATCAGATTCTACCAATGATTCACTGTCATCATCCTCATCATCAGAACCTGAGTCAGACTGCACATCTGGGGGTATATACCCTTGGTCTGATTCTGCTGAATTATCAGACTCTGAATCACTGACTTCCAAATTTAAAAATTCCCAGCCACCATCCTCTATGAATTTCTCAGGATCATCAGTGATGGTCTTAAGAATAGGCCGCCAGTTCAGATTTAGTCTACTCTCATAATACTTGAGGTCAGTTGTGTTAAGCCACTCTTTGATTCCATCTAGAGACGTGGAGGGAATAGAGTCTATCCGAAGGACATCTCGCTTGAAGTCCTTAAATACTATAGTCATATCAAAATTCTTCTGCCCAAGGCCAACTCTCTCCAGATTCACTATCTCAATCTCGCTGAGGGTGATCACAACAAAAGGAGTCTCTACCAGCTCAACCAAGCAGCTTGACGTTGGAACCATGAAAGCAGAGGCCTTGTGAGGAACCCCATGGAAACCAAGCTCTCTCAGGGGCTGATCAAACTCAAGGTCAAATGCTTTGAATTGTGGCTGCCCCCACACATCATTCACCCGGTTAACAAAGTTTTGAAATTCCATATTTATTTTATTCTTACGATCCCTCTCACGCTGTTCTTCCTCAATTTCATCTGGGTCATAGGCAGATCTCTTACCACCTCCAATTGTCTGCACCACATCCATCACCTCAATATAAAATTGCACATCTTTTGTCTTCTTGTTCCCCACCATTATGTGGTTATGTAAATGAAAGTGCAGAAGAGTTATCATTTCCTTTTCAGCTGGCTGAAAGAAGGCATGCTTGACATTAGCATACATGATGTCAACACGTTCATCAGGCCTTGAAGTTGAATAGCGAAGCCCATTCGTGTGAGCCTCAAGTGAACCTGTCATCTTTCTTCCCCGACCACCAAAAGGAGGACGAATCCATAGATCTAATAATTTAATTGGTTTGAATTTGGAAGAAGAGAGTTGCAGCTTTTCCTGAGTAACTAAGGTTGCCCTCTCAGCCCTCTCAGATTCTCTGGAAGTAACTTGCCGACGCAGGGTTTTAATCTGCTGTACCACTTCACTTATATGTCTGGAGTCCTTGGAGCGAAATGAAACCTCCTTCAAGTAGATGGATCCCTGAAACTTAAGGGAGTTTGCATCATGAGGACTGAAAGGAGTTCCAGGGACATTAAATATTATACGGATATAGCATGTTCTGTGGCTATCCTGCTGGCTGGACACACTCTTCACTGTTGCGACATGGAAAGGAATCATGCTTCCATGAATTGGCAATAGGATGGCTTCATTTTTCTGGTCAATCTGAATCATCAAGTCCCTTGGTGGGGCAAGATCATTGACATTCTTGTATGCTACCAAATCACCAATTGTTTTTGCTGCCCCACGATTATCTGCTGCTGCAGAACCTACACCAGCAAGCCTCCGAGCAGTCTCTTCATTCTTCTGGCGGGCAAGTTCCGCCTGATGCTGTCTTCGCAGCTCCTCTTTTGACATTTCCTGGTTGTCTGACCTAAGAATTGCCTTAGAGAAGGTGGATTCACTCCCTCTATCAACAGGCCTGAATTTTTGCTGCTCTTCCTCTTCTTCATCTTCATTGAATGAGTATGCCACATCCTTAACAGCTTTAGAACTCTTTGAAGTCACTACCTCTGGAACCTTCTCACCAACTATAACTGTATCAGCAAGTAAAACTGAAAACTTCTGGGTCTTTGATTTTTTGGTCTCATTCTGCAAGTTTTGAAAGCCAAGAGAAACATTGAAAACCATTCCGGGTCTCAGAACCCTATCGTTCTTGGCATTAAGACTAAGCCCTGATTCACGAAATTCAAGGCCTATTCCAGTTCCTGCAGTTTTGGTTAAATTTGCAGATAATTCAGGTGCATCCTTCTCAACCACAGAGAGTGCTGCTTGATACACAGCACTTAGCTTGTTCCCAGACTTCAATGCATTGATTGCTGCTTCATGGGCCTTAAGGAGAACTTCATATGCCTTGCTCTGCGTGGAATTGGCATCAATTAAAAAGGTTCTAGCAACATTGGAGCAATAACTATTGTACCGCGAACCAATTGCACATATGATCACACTAGTTGAATCATAATAAAGGTTCTCATCATTACTTGCCGCACTTGGTTTTAGATCAAACTGTCCTCCACTCTGGAAAATTGGAGGATAGCATATATCAACATTCTCTGCCTTCAGCTTAACCTTAATTCTTGAAGGTTCTAGAATTGCCTTTTCTGTTTCATCCATCAAGGAAGAATGGGACACTGTTTTCTCTTCATCAATGACCTTTTCTAGCTTTGGCACCACAAACTGTTTCATAACTGATGAAGTCAAGAATGCTGCTTTCTTCACATTTGTGAGCTCAATGTCATCTTTTACAGCAAACAAGTCAGAGAACCCATTAGTTACATCATTTAGATCACAATTTGCATTCTTCAACTTTTCATTCCATGCCTCCAAAAGCTTGCCTTCAGGACTTTCTCTGGGAATGTATCCCACAGCAGGTATACCATGACCGGCAACATTTGACTGAGAGTGAACAGCACGGATGATGCTGTCCATCAATCCACTTCCATCATCACCTTTGGATTTAACATGTATCAAAACTTCAAGACCAACAGCATCTTTAGCAGCTTTCTTCACAACATCAAGCAAAGAAGCCTTCTTCTGGCTGCATAAAAAATGAATATGCTTCCTCATGAAGACCATAATAGTCTCCGGGAATTCATAACCAACCAGCCAAATATTGAGTGCTGATGATTTCAGGTAGCGCAAATCCTCTGAAGTTGGAGGTGTTGCCACAGCAAGAGCATGGGAACCACCCCATAGATCAGTCTTGTGTTCTTTCCAATGTGAATATAGCAATCTGAGTCGTTTAGAGAAATTATCCAAATTTATAGTATAAGGGTTGCTGGATCCTAAAGGCTTGCTATTTTGGGTTTTTGAAGTAGCATTCCGATTTTCAGCCATTTATTGTGATTGACTAACGGATCCCACACTTCAAATTTCTGTAAGATGAGTGCTGATAACGATCAAACAGTAAGGGCCTAGGATTCACTTCCCTCCACATACAGAAAGGATTGGACATGAGTTGACTCTAATAGCCCCAAGCCTCTAGACTCAACCCTCATTTTCATTAGATTTAAACCTGCATTTTGCAAGATCGGCACTAAGTACAAAGTGATAACAAGGATAAAAAGATAGATTTTTAATCATCTAGCTCATGTTTATGAAATTTAGCAAAGGTATAAGTCCAACAGATACCAGAAAAAATTGTAGTTAATCATCTAGCTCATGTTTATGAAGCGAAGGTATAAGTTGAACATATACCAGAAAAAATTGTAGTCTAAATCTCATTGCAGATAAAGGTGTGTAGTAATTAAAAGAAAAGTCAAATCAGGAATTTACATTTCAAGGAATCGGAAGTTAACTCTCACTTCTCAGGCAAAAAAACATCCTTTATATTTTCTCTCTAAATCAAGCAATTCGCAATGAAGCAAACTAGAAATAAGATTAAAAGTTATAATTGTCTTTCCTGAAGCTGAAGGATTTTTTGCCTGCAATCACAAGATCAATGTCAAAAAATCTTCTACAAAATTTTCACGACTGCATAGACATACACGACAACGGAAGCCGTAATGGAGCTTCTGCATTGTCTCAAGTCTCAGTTCACGATGAGAAATTATGAATACGGTAATACAACAATACCAGGAATCCATATCTCAGATTTCACAATGAAAAGGTCTGATCTTCGAATCCATCTACATATATTTGTGGATTTGCTAGCAACTCTTGGGTATAACTTTATATAGCAGAGAAATCCCGAATTCATGGTTAAATTAGTTTTTTTTAATCATTTCAGTTACAAGAAAATAAGCAAAACCCACATAAGTAAGAGATCGCGAATAGAAAATTACGCTTCCGGCGACTTGTGATTCGATAATCCAAGAGAAGTTTGATGGCAAAGGTGAGTCGATAGTCCAAAAGAAGTTTGATGGCAAAGGTACGACCTTGAGCATTGAATTGGAACTTTGATCAGAGGGAATTAAAAAATTTCGATGGATTTTTAGATATGGATGTAAAAGTAGTGATAGAATCTAAGATGATAAAAGGCTGAAGATGAAGAAGAGTACTGCATAGGGGAGGACCAGAACTGGCAGAAGGGTCAACCATCGTTTTGGAAATTAGCTTTTATCTCCATCATACTTCCTTCCGCTCTCCTTTTTTCCCATTTTTTAAAGCCAGTTTCTGATTACTGTGTGCCATACAAGCAGAGGAGTAAAACCAAAAAAAAAAAACTTAATATTTTTTTTATATCTTTAGATCAGGGTATCTACCGGCGGATCCAGTGACTAATCCCCTCGCTGATTTGTAGGCACCTCACAGGGTGGGACAGCTGGCCCAAGGATTTAAGGCTGCTCCATACTCAAAGCCAAGGATCGAACCCCTGACCTTTGGTTAAGGATGGATGAGTCCATGCCGCTCAACCACACCCCTTGGGTTAAAACCTTATTAGTTTTATTAATGTTGTGAAATAATAATAATTTATATTAATTAGTTTATCTGGAGCTCTGATTATGAGATTAAATCCTTTTGAACATATAATTTTTTTTTGTACATCTTGTTGCTCTTTTAATGTATTTTTTAAATTTAAAAATCTTAAATACATGTTATTTGAAAACCTTGTCATTATATTATTTCAAATTTTGTCATTGTATTTTAAGTAAAATTTTTAAGATTAGTTGTGTTAAAATTTATTCTTATAAGATCTTTTAAATTTAAAGATTAAACTAAGGAAAGATAAGGCTTTACAATACCATAACTAAGGTTACTATATAATCGCCATGCTTCTTTGCAAAAGAACATGTTTTCTTTTCAGTCTCCCTTTACGATTTGTCCCTTGAGCTGGTTCATCCTTATCTTCATTCTCTAACCATATTCAACCATTTCTTGTTTTTGCTTCTATTCTTTGATAACAATAATCTAATAATTCTTTTGATCATCTCCTTCTTGAGTGCTCACCCTTATTTCTTCTTCCTCTTTAGGGGGCGCTTGGTTCACAGAAGGGAATGAGAATAGGAATAAGAATGAATATAGTAAGGAATGGGAATGGAGTATAGCCAACAATGAATCCCATTCCTCTAGTAATCCATTGGTATGGAGTATTGCTGAAAATGGGGGAATGAAAGTGTTACCCCTGTTGATACCAAACAGGGGTTTTCATTCCATACCCATAGATTTTTCCCCATTACCCTCAAACAAGCACCCCCTAAGTGCTCCAGATAGGGGCATTTAGGTCCTCCAATTTTCTTTGCGTTCCTATCCTTGACTAGTTACCAGTTATGGTAACAACTTTTTGAAAATATTTTCTCAGCTTTGAACAACTTTTCCTTTCCAACACTGAACAAAATGCAAACCTCTGAAGCTCCAAATTTTTGTGCAGAGTTACCAATTGATTTTCCCTTGCTACCCTCTCATAACCATTCACTTGACCCTACCTTCAAACCATTGGAAAAGGGATCCGCCTCCTTTGAAGTCAAGAAAAGTTGGAAGCATATTATTGGTGTGGATAAAGACTTAACACTTCATTGCTCCTCTCCCAAGGAAGAAAATGGTAGAGTCATTGTCTCACCTTGATTGGAAGTATTTCAAGAGGGAGCAAGAACATGGGAAACTTCACTAGTGGGTTTCTTCTTGAAGATGAGGCCTCCATTTTCAGTGCTACAAAAAATGGGCTAACAATGTTTGGAAGAACAAAGACATGGTGGATGTCTTACTAGTTGACAAAAATTTAGCTCTCTTCACCTTCACCTCTAAAGCTCATCCACTTAAAGTCTTGAAGGAAGGCCCTTTACATATGATGAATCTATCTCTATTTATTTAGAGTTGGCAACCTGGTTTTCATGCTAGGATAGAAAAAACAAGTCAGTTCCTTTATGGTTAACTTGTACAATGTTCCTTTAGAATATTGGACTATTAAAGGATTGAGTATGATAGCAAGTTACTTGGGAAAGCCCTTATGTATAGATGAAAATAAAATAAAAATAAAGAGACTAGGTTATGCTCGTTTGTATATTAACATAGATATCTCTAAGGAATTAACATATTAAATACCTGTTATAAGGCTAGGCTTAAATGGAACAATATATAAAGATAATGTAGTTGTGGACTATCATTAGAAGCCTTCATTGAAACTGCAAGGTAAGATGTGGAAGCTAACTAGAAAATGTTTAAGGAGATTATATGGAACTGATGGGACTAGAGTAGGATGATAAAGAATAAAGTGAAGAGATAAACCAAATCCAGGAGGAAACTACAAAGGTTCTAACTCAATCTTTTTTAAATGAGCCACACAAGCCTAAGGAGAAATAAAAAATAAGCAATACTGGCAATGATCTAATAGAGGATAATCTGGTCCCTCAGCATGGAGAACAACTGTAAACTAACCAAATGGCAAGGGAGACAAGTTCCTCCCCTTCAACCTTAAGTCATCAATATGGGCATGTTCCTTAAAAATCAACTAACACACCCCTAAACTCTTCAAATGTTGCCAAATACTTGTCATACACTCCATAATTAAGTCAAAATAGCTCCACATTGCTCCAAACTTATCCAAATTTGTTCCTTTTGTTTCAAATGAGTGAATCAGACCTTAAAAACAAAATATGAATAACTTAAGTATCAGAAACAATAAAAGTACTCAAATAAAAAAATACACTAAATATATTAATAACAATACAACCAAATCAATACTTATGAGGTTGTATTGCAAAATCGTATTTGAAATAATCTCATTCACTCTTATTTGCTAAAGATTTGTATGCTTCAAGCTATTGAATTATGGTTTTTTGTGAAGAGGTCCCTAGTCATTCCATTGTTAAACCAGAATTAGGTTGACTTGTCATTCTCAATCCTATTTCTCATCTCATAGAAAATAATTTCCCTAAAGTTCAACATTTCATTAGGAGTCCAACAAATATTGGGCTTAGGTTTATTCTTTTAAGAGGTATAAAATTTAATAATTGGATATACATCCATTTAACCTAGAGGGACATTTGGTCTATAAAGATTTTCCAAATCATCATAACATGTAACATCTTGTTAACGACCTTTGTAAAGGTTATACATAATCTCACTCACTTTTTAGGAACATAAATATTAGCTTATTTGATCTTGGATTTAGTTAGGTTATTTACCTCTACTATTTATTGGCAGTTCTTTAGAACTTTTTCCAATTTCATTAAATAGGTTTTAAGGGAGGAATAAGTGAGATATACAGTATATATAAAGGTTATTAAACATTAAGATGGTTAATTCTAATATACCTATGTAGGAAAGGAACTCGTTATTTTATTCTCCTATTCCTCTATATATTGAGTCAAATAGTGGTTGACAATCCCTAAAAGTGAGTCTTTTTTTTAATAGGAATACCTAGGTTTCGAATGGTGGTTACTAAAGCTTGAGGCTTCAAATTATTGAAAGTTGGATAGCAAGATTAGGAGAGTTATTTAATACATAAATGTTTCTTTTATTGTAATTAATTACAAGCCATGATAGCTCATTAAAGAACTGCAAAGAACCTATGATTGTCTTAATAGGCTTTGTATTATTCTCACTTAGTAATAGTAGTTCATTAGTAATGAAAGATTAAATAACCTCATTTTCTTACACTTGTAATGATATTTGAATTTGCTTCTTTAGTCAATAATGTGAGTTATAAGCCTTGTAAGTAATTTGATGCAGGTTGTAAATAGGTAATGAGATAATGGATCCCCTTGTCTTAAATCTCTACCTTCATTGAAGACTTGAGTAGGTTCCCCATTTATCATAATATTAAAGGAAGTTATTATGACACAATTATTCAATCACTTAGTGAACATGTAAGGGAATGCTAAGGCTTATAAGGTATCAAATAGGAACCGATAGAATCAAAAGCTCTATGCAAATCAATTTTTATGGAACAATTTTTAAGTGTTTTCTTCATATGATGATCCTTATAACAATAAGATATTATCAGCCATATTTCTTCCTTATATGAAGCCGACTTGATTGGCATCAATTATGTACTTCATAATTGGTTTTAATCTTGTAGTTAGCATTTTTAAGTGATTTTATAAATGACATTGTAGCATGACATTGACTTATAATCTCATAATAAACAAGGAAAGAAATATGAGGAATAAGAGAAATAAAGATTTTATATATTTCTCTAAGCATTTACCAATTGAAAAAAATACAAAATAATCTTGGATAATGTATGGCCAACTAATTCTAGGATTTTTGGGAAAAAGATCATTTAACCCATTTGATTTAGGTGCCTTACTCGGATTCAAGCTGAAGATTAAACTAATGAAAGGCTTGATAGACATCTCAATCAACTCTTCAGATAATGAGTGAGATATAGAAGTGTAATTTTTATCATATTTACTTACTATGCTCTTGAAGCAATTGAAGGCCATGTTTTTCAAGTATAATTACTTCCAAATAGATTAACAATTTAAATTTATCAAAAAGCCTAGCTTATTGACATTTCTTCTTGTTAAAATTGTATTGTGGATACATTTAGAATTTCCATCACCATCCTTAAGCCATTAAACCTTAGATTTATGCCTCAAAGAGAGTTAGGACCCCATAGGGCTTGAATATACACGACTAAAGCCAAGTTTTCCTTCAATTTCAAGGATTCATAGCTTAAATTGGAATATGGTTCATTTTGAGCCAAATGTAGTATTCTTTAACTATGATATTGTTATCATAGTGTTGTTGAAATACTTATTATTAAGCTTATTTAACTCTTCTTTCACTGCCTGCAATTTCTTTATACATTTAAAGGCTTCAAATCCTTTAACATTTGTTTATAGAACTCTTAACATTACGTTCTCATAACCTTCTAGGTTTGTCAGATAGTTATTAAACTTAAGCAAACTTTTAGGATACCTTCAATAATTTACAAGTGGATCTCTATTAGGTAATGGCCAGAACTAAGAGAGTTGTTGAAGTTTTCTTTGTTATTTAGGTATTTATATGTCCAAATAGAGTTCATTAATGCTTTGTCAAGTTTTTTCTTGATGCACCAATTCCCACTTTGCCTATTACTTTAAATATTCCCACCACACCTTAAGTTTAAGACTCTAAGAATGCTAAAAACATTTCTCAAATCCTCAATGAATTGTTTAAAGGCTTGGGTTAGTTCCTTCTAACCCCTTTGTATATATAATTTTATTGAAATCCCCTAAAACTAATGAAGAAGACTGAACATTATATTGGAGAGACAATAGGTGACTCTAAAGAGTGATAATTTGGAAAGAAAGGTTACTGGCATAGAAAATGATGATTTCAATACCAAAAGGATCAATATATAAGTTGTTTGTTAGGTCGATGTATTACTAAGAGAGTGTTGTTTAAAGCACTTTCACCTACCTAGGTTTATAAGCTACTATTATTCTCCCATTGTAGTGAGTTTGATGATTAGTAATAGTGACCCAATTATTCTTTAAAAAACCATAAAACTTTTTTGAGGTTGTTTTATTTAATTCAGTTTATAAAATCCTTATCAAAATTGGCTTTTTAGTGTAAATATTCATGAATTATCTACTACTTCTTAGAACAATTCAAACCCTATACATTTCTAGGTTATGATGGTTATGGATTTGACGTTTTGGGTTGAGGACCCATTCTTTTAGGTTTCTTACTTCCTTGTTATCAACACAAAATCATCACTTAGGATTGTTCCTTCTATAGTAATCTTCTTTAAAGAAATAGATGTAGCTATAGGCTATGTGCCTCAATATTTCTGAGTTTTAATGATAAATTGTTATATTTGAAGCTTGTGACTTGATCTTCCATAGTTTGAATTTTTGGAGATTGTCGAATTTGTCTAGCCTCTTCTAAAAGAATTTTTTTTAGTAAATGTGTTAACTTGAAAAATATCAGGGTAGCTACCTATTTGATATTAAATTTAGGCAGAGTAGTATCTACATCATCTTGGGAAACAATAGAGGGTACATTAAACCTGAATCTAATCACATCACTTCATTGTAATCACCAATAACAAATAATTTACCTGTTGATTTTTAGGCATTTTTTAGCTTTGTTTAGATGGTATAAACTAATAATTAATAAATATTTTAGTTTTGACATGTCTCTCATCCTCATTCAATGTAACATCCCATCAACGATGGGAATGGTAGAATAGTAATTTTTGAGTGGTCAATGGGCGTTTAGAAATGCCCTTACATGTTCATGCATAATATAGCATCCGCATACATGTGAATAGTAAATTTTGCACATGAAAAATGACTGTACATGCATTCGTGACATTTCCCGGTATTTTTGATCATAAATGTGATTATTGTGAAAAATGTGATTTTTGTGCTTGAAAATTTTATTGGAGTGGGTCTTTGTGAGTTTTGAATTTTTGAAGAATTTTAGAAATTTTCTGAAAATTTCGGGGTACTTTTTCGGACTAGAAAAAATGCCAAGTGACAAACTGATTGGTTATCGGTAGTAAAAAGTATTGTCCAATGGCACTGGAAATGAGCTACATGATTTTAGGAATTATTAATTTTTAGCCATTGGAATTTTGTGGAGAAATTGTACTAGAAATTGGAAGTGACTTGGAAGAAGTTAGGTGAGCAAATGAGAGGGTGACATGTGGCAAGTGACATTTGTCACTTGCCTAACATGCCACCTTATGTCCTTTGGTTTCTAAAAGGCAAGTTGTCCACGATGCTTATCCGTAGCTCCTCTCCTAATTTCTTCTTCGTTGATTCTAAGCTCCACCATACAAGAAACTCTCCTTTGTTACATGCTTTCTTTTCCTTGTTCATTAAAATCCAACCAAACCCTCACCCCCCTCAAGTGATGATGAGTATCGTGTATGGTGTTGGGAGGAAAGGAGTGAATTTGTGATCTTTTGAAGAATTGAAAAATTAGAAGCTTGATAGGTAAGAGTTGTGTTTTATGTTCTCAATTGGTAGTTAAATGCATTAATTGTGGTGTTATGTGAACTAATTGCATGAAATTGTGCTTTGACTATATGGGTATGTTAATTCCTTGGTTAATTGATGGTTGCTTGATGATTGATGAGGTAAGATTAAATGAATGTAAGTAGTGATGTTTTAGATGTTTTGGAAGTAAATTAATGTTGGAAATGAGTGTAGAAAAGGATGGATGAATTGAGTATAGGTTGCTGCCTTTTTGTGCATAATTGTTCAAGTGGAGGTCTTGATTAAATTGTGGGGGAATTATTGACTAAATTGGATGCTTATTGGTGTAGAAGTGGTATTGGAATGATAGGATTTGGTTTAGGTGTAAAAGCTGGAAAATTGAATTTGTGCATGTTTCAATGTTTTTGCCATAATTTTTGATATGGTTAAGCAATTGAGATGAGGGTTGGCTTGAATTAAACTTGAGAAGTTTGGCTAGAATTCTTATGAAGGAAGTGATGCTTAATTGTGGTTTGAAGAGTGCGGAATTTTGCCTTGAAAGAGAGTTATATGTGCAGCATGAACAGTAATACGAAAATTTGTGACCTGAAACTTTGATGAATTTCTCTAGGTTGATTTAGGTTGAATTTGCTCGATCGGTCTTAATGAAAGTTGTAGAGGAATGTCTCAGCTTTGAAATGATGTACAATATGTTAGTTTTGATCGTGGAAATTGGAAGATAAGAAATTTGGAAGTTTGGATGATCATTGGGGGACAGAAATTTTGAAGTGGTTTTTTTTGACTCCCTTAGAGGCCAAATTGATTTTTCTGTCCTTCATGAAAGTTGTAAGTCGCATTTTGATCTTCCATTGATATAAAGTATGAAACTTTTGGACAAGGGAGTGAAAATTTATGATGTTTGCAAGTTCTGATGCTGTTTAGGATGTGCTTATCGATCGGTCATCTTTGAGTAAATTTTTGACCCCTTTAGAGACCGAGCTTGTTTTTGCGTCCTTCATGAAATGGTAGAGCTGTCTTTTATCTTTCCAGCGATACCAAGTTTGTAAAATTTGGAGTTCGGGGTCAAAAGTTATAAGTGTTAGAAGTTTGAAGGTCGGATTAGGTGTTGGCTGACCAACCTCTGATGGTCGGCCGATCTCTGATGGCCGACCGACCTCTGTTGGCCGACCGAACTCTGATGGCTGACCGACCTCTGTTGGCCGACCGACCTCTGATGGCCGACCGACCTTTGATGGCCGACCGACCTCTGTTGGCCGACCAATCTCTGATGGCCGACTTTTGATTTTTGGCAGACCTCCCTCCCTCCATTCATTTGGCCATAACTTTTTCGTCCGACCTCCGATCGATCTGAGTTTTGAAGCATTGGATTCCTAAGACATCTCTCTATCTCTTCATACCAAATTATGATTTTTGAGTTTTTAACTGAGAAAGATCGATCGAATCAAAGTGGGAGGATCGATTAAAGAGTATGAGGTGGATTTCTTCTAAACATGGTTTAGTATTTTGGTGATATCTTGAGCTATAGAGCTCCGATTGAATTGATTCTTGTTGCAAATTAAACTAGAGACATGGATCTACAAGTTATCTGGAGGAGCCGAACGGCAATTTAGCCTCTAAGACTTTCAATTTCTAGAGTGAAGTTAGGTGTAATGTTCAGTCTTGGATTAGTAAGAGCTGATAGTATTTTGGCCATAATTTCCTCATTTCTGTACCGAATTGAGTAATTTTGGTGTCAATAGATTGGGGAACATTTTGTGATGAGATTTAGGGAATGATACCAGGATTGTCATGGACATGCATTATACATATTTTATTTCAGTCATGTGCATTATTTTAACACTTATGATTGTACAAATTGTGACGTACGTG
>JAOTBA010000006.1:18191472-18204089 GCA_025629845.1 Erythroxylum squamatum | reverse complement strand
AGAGGGTTGGGTTTAAGGTGAATGGAGATTTGTAGAGAATCAAAACTCATGAAGAAGAGGAAGAGATGAGAAGCTACAAAAATTAAGAGAACAAAAATAAACTCCAATAGCTCTTTAAGAGAGAGCATCGTGAATGACAAAACCAAAAGAAGGGGGGTTATTAAAAGAGTAGTGGCCTTAAGACATTGTTTGGCAAGTGATTTTGTCACTTGCCACATGTCCCATTTCTAAAGTATTTGATTGGTTCTTTCATTTAACTAGTCCCATCAACTTTAATTTTTACTCCAATTATTCCCCAATTTTCAATGGAACTTGTCAATAAATCCTAAAGTCATTTATCAAAATTTTCATTGCCATTGGACAGTAATTTCTATTACCATTTAACAATTATTTTGCCACTTAGCAATTTTTCCTAGCTAAAATGCCCAACAATTTCCAAAAATTTCTCCAAAATTTCCAAAAATTCTAAATCAACAAATACACTCTCCAAATCAATTTTTCAACATATAAAAAACCACATTTCTCAATATACTCACATTTATAAATAATTATACTCGAAAATTGTCATTGAATGCATGTACAATTATTTTGATGTGTGCAAAAATTCAAATTCATGTCCATATATGCTAACATTATGCATAAGCATGAAATGTATTTTCTTCATCTCTCTCTTTGAGCTCACAGGTACCAAATTTTAGGGTTATAACCCTTAGTATGGGAACGAGATGTTACAACATTGATTGCCTTCACTAAGCAACTAGTCAATGGGTGCACAAAATATATGAAGTGTTATTTGATGTCTTGTGATTCGGTAAAAAAAATATGTTTAAAAAATGAATTATGGACCTTTTTATGATTATGGATAAGACAATGTCATATTTGCATATAATATGACCCATTGAGAATTGCTCAATTATCTTCCTTCATGTAGTTGAGTAAGATTTAACTTTTGTATACCATATAAAGTAATTGACTATAACAAGGATAAATCTATGTTACCTAATTATAGGTGGGAATAGGCTTAAGATTGTTATGCTTTATTGTATAAATGGCATCAAAGATAATGTATAAGAATAATTTGAAATAGGTTAGTGATGAAAACATGATTTCCTCTATCATTTATTGCATTTCTTAACTTAGTCAATTGCTTCTTACCTAAGTGATGCCTAAAAATATCCTTTTGTTATTATCTTATAAAAGAGGGTTGAACAACCTAGTGTGATCCATAAGATCCTTCATGACATTGTTTTAATATTTCTCATGTTTTAGGTGGTGAGACATATTGTCAATAATGTTGAGTATAGCAGAGCTTATAAAGCTAACCATTAATGATAGAGAATTTTATAAATCTTCAAATGAGTTCTCTATTATTAGCCTGGTTTAAAGGTAATTACCTTTTTCCTATATAGCTTTTGACATAAGTTGTCTAGTCCTCTAACACTACCTCTACCTATGCCTAAAATTTAGCATCGTATATGGGTTAAAACTTGACTTATAAAAACAAAACATTAGATTTTATTCCTTCACTCTATACTTTAATAACTACAAGGGACATGTTCAACCTAAATCTACTTGTCTTTTGTTATGTTCTAGTATAATTTGAAAAACTTTTATATGGTCTCTTCCTTGGTATTAAAGAGCCTATTCAATTGATTTATAATAAATATGAATGTGACTTGATTTTTCCTGATCAAATCTACAAATATGTTTAAATTTTTTTCCTGGCTATTAGCACCTTATACCCTATTTTATTATTGAAGGCATGGAACTCTTACTTTTAATAATATTTGATATTAATTTCAAATAGACCATCAATAAATAGGCTAGCTTCACTTTCATCCTTTCTTGATGTGTAATCATCATTCATCATCCAAACAAGCAAAGATTCTAAGGTAGGTTCACTTTAATCTACTTTTTCAATAGAGATAAAGCATCCAACCATAAAGTTTGTCACTAGCTAGGACTTGGTTGATGTTTGAGGGGTGATTCTAACCTCAAATTAGCTAAGCTATACTGATTTGACATTTTTCATGTTGGTTTATACCCTATAGCCAATCAATTTGGTTATAGTTTATGATAATTATTTAAAGGCATTCTTTATCTTTTACATGTTTAGATAAATATGATAAAGTCCATGAGATAATTATCATTGCAAATGAAGTTATAATGAAATTATAATTATGAGATTCACATTGTATTTATATATTATCCGTAAATTGTTTCTAGTCATTGTTCTATTAATACTAGACATTAATAGAACGTAAAAAGACTAGCACACATTATATTTTTTGTTATGAAGGAAGTAGTCGATCTCCTAGACTAAAATATGGAGATATTTAAACAAACATGTGGGTGCTTGTTAGAGAACAAGTTTACTGAACTGACCCGATATGAGAAATCTATTTGGGACATTACTTGTATGTCTAAGGAAATTCTCATTATAATGATTTTATAAGTGATCCTTTGACTTGAGGTATAATATCCTGCCTCCTAAAATTGTTAGGAGATTAAACTGTTAGATTGAGTCACATAAGTTATTTCATTTAAGAATTTATGAGGTCCATTTCATTCACTTGTATAATATTCATATACATATATGAATCGTGATTTAGAAAACATTGCAAGATAGTATATACACTCAATTGACATATTCCGAGGTAGGAAAGGTTTTTACTGATCATGATGAAATTATGCGTTGATTTTGTCTTGAATTTTGTTTTGATGGATTATAATTAGTGAATTGTGAATTTATTGTTACAATTGAGTAATTAATGAGGTAATATGTGCATCTAGTCTAAGAAAAATGTTAAAGAGCAAGACAAATTGATACATGGGAATTTAGGTTGATTAGGCCTATGAAATGGTGACATGTGGCATTGAGAATAAGTGACAAATGACTTAGTTAAATGGATGACAAGTGGCCCTTTAAGTTTGTGACAATGGCATTTTAGACTTGTGACATATGGAGCAATAGAATGGTGACATTTTAGAGTGTACTGAAATTGATCTGAGGTGCATGTGAGGCTTATTTGGCCCACGTAGTTGATACTCAAAATGAACAAACCATTCAGGATATTCCAGTTGTTAGGGATTTCATGAATGTATTTCCTGCAGAACTACCAGGTTTACCCCCAGAAAGGGAGACAGAGTTTACCATAGACCTTGTTCGAGGTACCACTCCTATATTAATTCCTCCATATAGGATGGCACCTGTAGAACTGAAGGAATTGAAAACCTAGTTACAAGCGTTGTTAGATAAGGGTTTCATTAGGCCTAGTGTGTCACCTTGGGGAGCTCCGGTATTATTTGTAAAGAAGAAGGATGGAACTCTGAGATTGTGTATTGATTATCGGTAGTTAAATTGGATAACAGTTAAGAACAAATACCCATTGCTGAGGATTGATGATTTGCTTGATCAGTTTCAGGAAGCTCAGGTGTTCACAAAGTTAGACTTGAGATCAGGGTATTATAAGTTGAAAATAGTTGAGGTTAATGTCCCGAAGAGTGCATTTAGAACAATATATGGGCACTTTATCGTTTGGATTGAATAATGCTCCGGCAGCTTTGATGACATTGATGAATAAGGTATTTCAACCTTATTTAGATCGTTTTGTAATTGTATTTATTGATGACATTTTGGTGTACTCGAAGTGTAGAGAAGATCATTCTGCACATCTGAGATTGGTTCTACAGATAATGAGGGAAAAACAGTTATATGCCAAGTTCAGTTAGTGTGAATTTTGGCTTGATCAAGTAGTATTCCTGGGCCACATAGTGTCTGAACAGGGCATTCAGGTTGACCCAAATAAAGTAGAAGCAATGATGAAGTGGAAGGCTCTGAGGAATGTGTCTGAGATCTGGAGTTTCCTTGGATTAGCTGGTTATTATAGAAGGTTTGTCGAGGGATTTTCACTGATCTCAGTTCCTTTGACAAAAATTCTGAGAAAGAATGTGCCTTTCAGATGGAATGATGATTGTCAGAGAAGTTTTGAGAAGTTAAAGCATCGGTTAACTACAGCATCGGTGTTAGCTATTCCATCTGGCTCTAGAGGTTATGTTGTGTACAGTGATGCGTCATACCAGGGTTTAGGAAGTGTACTGATGCAACATGGAAAAGTAATAGCATATGCATCGAGACAGTTGAGGTCTTATGAGATTAATTATCCAGTACATGATTTAAAACTTGCTGTAGTAATATTTGCCTTGAAGATTTGGAGACACTATCTGTATGGAGAAACTTTTAAGGTGTTCACTGATCATAAGAGTTTGAAGTATCTGTTGAGCCAGAAAGTGTTGAATATGAGACAGAGGACATGGATAGAATTGTTGAAAGATTATGATTGTATAATCGAGTATCATCCTGGCAAAGCTAATGTGGTAGCTGATGTATTAAGTCAGAAGTCTAATAGCAGTGTGGCTCAAATACAGTTATCGAGGTTACCGAGCCTAGTTCATTTGAGAGCACTGAATGATGAATTGAATTTAGGGCAGAATGAAGCATTGATAGCTACATTGAAGTTGAGACCTGTATTGCATGAAAGAATCAAAGAGGCTCAGAACAGAGATCCAAAATTAGTAAAGTTAATTGAGAAGTTGCAAGTGAATCTGGATTCTGAATTTGAAGTGAGAGATGATACATTATGGCTAAAGTAAAGATTATGTGTGCCCGATGTTGATGATTTGAGGAAAGAGATTTTGGTGGAAGCATATGTAGCAGCTTATGCTATGCATCCTGGTACCACAAGATGTATAACACACTGAAATAACATTTCTGATGGCCTGGAATGAAGAAGCAAGTAGCGGAGTTCATTTATAAGTGTATAACTTGCCAGCAAGATAAGGCTGTGCATCAGGCTCCAGTTGGAAAATTACATTCGTTGCCTATTCCTGAGTGAAAATGGGAACGAATCACTATGGATTTTATTATGGGTTTGTCGAGGACTCCGAGGCAACATGATGTCATTTGGGTTATTGTTGATAGACTGACCAAGTCAGCTCATTTCTTGCCAGTGAGAGAAAATTATTCACTAGATCAATTAACTTGGAGATATATGAATAAAATTATGAGATTACATGGGGTTCCAGTGTCCATTGTATTGGACAGGGATCCTAGATTTACCTCAAAATTTTGGGGTAGATTACAAGCAGCTTTGGGTACAAAACTGAATTTCAGCACGACATTTCATCCTCAGACAGATGGTTAGAGTGAGAGGACGATCAAGACTGTTGAGGATATGCTTAGAGCTTGTGTTCTGGAGTTTCAAGAAGCATGGGATCAGTATGTAGCTTTGATTGAGCTTGCCTATAATAATAAGTATCACAATAGTATCGGTATGGCTCTATACAAGGCGTTGTACGGCAAAAGTGTTGTTCGCCTTTATATTGGTATAAAGAGGTCTAAGAATTGTCGAAGGCCTAGAATTGATTCAGGATATTGTTGATAAGGTGAAATTGATCCGTAGCATAATTAAAGTAGCACAAGATAGACAGAAACGCTATGTGGATCAGCACAGACAAGATATGGAGTATCAGGTGGTAGATAGAGTATTTATGAGAGTATCACCTTGGCGAGGTGTGCTGAGATTCGATAAGAAGGGTAAGCTAAGTCCGAGGTACATTGGTCCATTTGAGATAATCGAAAGAATTAGACCATTGGCTTGTAAGTTAACCTTACCTTCCAAAATGGCTCAGATACATAATGTGTTTCATGTGAGTATGTTTAGGCGATATCGGTCAGATCCAACTCATGTGATACCGACTCAGGAGATTGAAGTCTCTAGTAATCTGAGTTATTTTGAAGAACTAGTTAACATAATTAGCTATCAGAATAAACAACTGAGGAACCGAGTGATCCCATTGGTGAAAGTCCTTTGGAAGAATCATTCGAGTGAGGAAGCCACATGGGAGACGGTGGAGCATATGAGAAATTAGTACCCCTACCTATTTAACTATTCAGGTAAGAATTTTGAGGACGAAATTTTTGTTAGGAGGGGAGAATTGTAACATCTCGTTACCCATGTTAAGGCTAGAATAGTGTATTATCAGAAATTATTGAGAAACTAGAAAATGCATATCATTCTTAAGCTAAATATGACATGCACATTTTTGCACATTAAAATGATTGTACATGCATTCATTGACATTTTTCGGGTATGATTGAGTTATTAATGCGATTAAAATGTGATTTGGCAATTTTGGTATATCTAGGGTATTTCAGAATTTTTGGTGAATTTTTAGAAATTTGGAGTATTTTTGGACTAGGGAAAAATGTTGAAATTGGACGAATTTTAGTCTGGCACGTGGACTGATTAAATATTGAGAAATGGCTTACATGCATGGTGACATGTGGTAATCTTATTTGGGTGACAAGTGTAAGACATACAAAATAGCCACGTAGTTTAGTGTTAAGCAAAACCATTTCTACAGCTCTCTCTCATTCCTCTGTTGTTTGTTTCTCCACTATAAACACCAGCTGTTTGTTCTGTACATTTGATTCACTCTCACTGTTGGAGACTTTGTTGAAATAAGTAAGTGATTTTTTTTAATGATGTTATACTGTGTAAATGAATACATGCATGAGTGGTTTGAGAAGTGTAGTTTCAGTGATGAATGAATCAGATGAAAGAATTGTGATATAAAAATATGAAATAGGATCTGTTTTAGTTTGAAATGAGTTATGGAAAAGTGCTGGAAAATTGATGAATATATATATATAGACTCTGTTCTGGTTTAGAGAAATACGTATATGGGTTGTTTTTACTGTTCATGCATGAATATGTGGAGTGTTTATAGAAATAAATTTAAATGAGTTTAATGAATATGAAATGAAGATTTGGTGAGGTCGTAGTATAGAGTTTCTTAAATGATAAAATTATGATGAAATGAATGAGTAGAAAAATGAAAAAAAATGCATCAGATGAAAGTAGAAAGAGAAATAAAATGTAGAAAATGGAATTTGCGTGTATAAGAATCGGATTTTGATGTTTAAGTGTGAATCTTGAATTTTTGAATTGTTGTGTGTTGATGAGCTAAAATGAAGTTAGAAGAATTGGTTTGAGTGTCATTTGAGTTAATTCAAATGAAAATTAAATTCTAGAAAATTTACAGTAGAGAGAGGAAGTGATTATGGAGTTTAGGAATTTTGATGTTTGAATTGTAAGTTTGAATATGATTTAGTTAGAGATTGTGTTGGATATAGAAATGCAAAATAGATGAATTAGGAGTGACTAAATCTGGAAAAAAAAATGAAAAAAATGGAAAGAGAAGATGAGGAAGTTGTTCGATGAAGAAGAGAAGAAAGCACGATCATTATTCTTCAGATAAAAGTTGCGAATCGCGATCGTGCTTTCTGAAAACCAATTATTTTTGAACATCTGTCATTCAATTTGCTATAACTTCTTCACCCTATATCCAAATGACTTGATTCTTGAACCAATAGACTCATAACACATTGTTCTTCATCTCCACTAAAAATAATAACCATCTGAAAGGGATTGATTGTTGAATTTAAGATGAAAATGTTGAGGAGTAATAGAATATGATAATTGAGATGATTTCACTGAACATACTTCGGTATTTTGACAATATTTTTATCAGTACGTATTCACATAGAATTATTATTGATTTAATTTGAACTAGAGACATATGGCTACAAATTGTCTGAGGTGATCGAATTTTAATAATGTCTCTAAGAATTTCAAAATCTGATTTGAATTTGAATACAGAGTATAGTTATAGTTCAAATAATAGTCCAAAGTAAATTGAGTATAAATTTTGGAATACTTAATCAAATTGTATGATCTTAGTGTAATTAGAAACTTAGGACATTGGAGAACAATTTTCTAGGAGAAAGTATTGCCTAATTGTGTTATTTACCTTATCAGAATGGTCATGCAAAGTTGACCTAAAAGCATGTTGTTAGAAAAATCTGAATTGATCAATTGGATTACGAAATTAGTTTCGCATTGTTTTATTGTGGTCCAAACCCTAAATACAAATGATATTTAAGAGGGTTTTGATATATAAATGATATGGTGACAGGAATCACAATAAGATACCTGAGATTGTCATTGAACATGCTTTGTGCATAATTTGTATACATAGATGTGCATAAAGGAATACTTATACATTTGTACAAAAGTGTGATATATGTAAATGTGTTTTGTGTGATATAGAGGAGCACATGGGACGCCAATCAGACATTGTTGAACCATCCAGGCAATAACATATTGGAGTGTACTGTAAGTCAACCTAGATGATTTTCCTAGGATTGATTGAATATGTTTAACTTCCAAATATTAACTGTTTGTGATTTGTTTATGAATTCCGGACTTAAGGTCTGAGGAGTTTAATATTTGGGAATGTATTGGAAGTGTTCTGATTGCTTTGACAATTCTGAATTTTGAATGATATTTGAATGCTCAACGAAAGTTGAATGCTAGAATTAGGTCCGATGACTATGAGATTCTGACTGTGCATCATATGTGACTGTTATACATGGCATATTCTGTATTTGATGCATTTCATAAAATGCATGCTTAGATAAAGGCGTTGTGATCAGAGTAGCCAGTTTGATAAAGTTGTAAGCTCAGTATCCTGCAAGTAGAGCTTTGCTCTGTGATTTCTGCTCTGACTGAGCCCAATGGGCCAGTATTTGTATCCGTATATGAAAGGCTCTCGGTCACAACAATAATAACGAATCTGGGGTCTCATATGCATCTGTATTTGTATATATCTGTTCTGATTCACAATGATTACATGATGTGCCATGATAATGTGAGTATTGGAATATATATGTTTTGAATGAATATTTGTGAAATATGTGATTTGTGTATGTGATCTGGGTGAAATCATCAATGATGGTTCGCTCATTGAGTTCGCAAAACTCATAAAATTGCAACGTAGCTTTTCAGGTACAAGACAGGAGACCTAGTTCTTAAACTAGGCTAGAGGAACAGTTTAGATTAAGTTATGACTCAGAGGTCTATCAGTTGACGTCAGAAGAGTTGTAACTTATATTTTTTTGTAGTTTCTTGTCTAGAACTTGTATACGGATTGTAAAATACAGTGTAAGCTATTGTCTATGAATGAAAGGAATGGTTTTAAAATTTGATGACTTTTAATTATGTTTGTTCATGCCATGTGTAAGTTGGGATTTGTTTTTACTCTAACATACCATTATCATAGGATATGTACTTGAATGTCATTGGATGTTCGGGTATATACCTTACGGTAGTGGGATGTTGCATAAGGGCTATAAGTAGAGAAAAGGAATTGACTATGAAGAAGTGTTTGCTCCAGTTGCAAGAATTGATACTATTAGACTTCTTACAACATTGATAGCTCAAAATAGATGGAAGATTTATCAGATGGATGTTAAATTGGTTTTCTTGAATGGATACCTAGAAGAAGAAGTCTACATTGAGCAACTACCAGGATATATTAAAAAAGGATAGGAAGGCAAATTCTATCGTCTAAAGAAAGCATTGTATGATTAAAGTAAGCTCCACGAGCTTAGAATATGAGAATAGACGAGTATTTCTAAAAGAATGGATTTGCAAAAAGCCCACATGAATATGCCTTATACACGAAGAAAAATCAAGATGTTGATATCATGATTGTGTATTTATATGTGGATGATATGATCTTCATGGGAAATGATCCAAGTATGTCCAGTGATTTTAAGAAAGCTATAACTAAAGAATTTGAAATGACAGATATTAGTGAAATGTCATACTTTCTTAGAATTGAGATGAAACAAATGGGAGACGGAATATTTATGTCACAGAAGAAGTATGCGGAACAAATCTTGAACAAGTTTAGAATAAAGGATTGTAAGCCAATGGCTATGCCAGCATAAACAGGTGTAAGATTGAGAATTGATTCAAACAGAGAGTCGATAAACTTGACATTATTTAAGAGTCTAGTCGGAAGTTTGAGATATTTGACTTTCACATGCCCAAATATTATGTACGTAGTTAGATTGGTTAGTAAATATATGGAGAAGCCAAGCAAGATTACTTCATTACAGCAAAAAGAATTTAAGATATGTTAAAGGTACAATAAATCATGGTTTATTTTATACACATTTTCAAGATTTAAAGTTGGTTGATTATTCAGATAGTGATTATGGTAGAGACTTGGATGATCGAAAGTGCACCTCTGGATATACATTTCATATTGGATCAACAATATTTTCGTGGTTATAAAAAACAACAAATAGTTGTTCTCTTGACTTGTGAAGTCGAGTATATCGCTGTAGCAGTATGTACATGTCAAGCAATATGGTTGAAGAATATTTTGTGTGAGTTATGTCACACACAAGAAGGTCTGATTACAATATACATTGACAATAAATCTGCTATGTCACTTGCGGAAAATCCAGCGTCACATAGCCGAAGCAAACATATAGACACAAATTATCATTTTATTTAAGAGCAAGTGAAAGATATAACAGTAGAGCTCATTCATTTTAGAATTGAAGATCAACTTGCGGATATTTTTACAAAGCTTTTGAATATCGATGTCTTTCACAAACTCGAATAAAAGATTGGCACGCAAAGTGGGTTGGAGGGGGAGTGTTACAAGACAAACCCGTGCAGAACTCTTTTGGGTTCTTCTAGACACGACAAATGAGTGTAGGCTGTTGTCTTTTACTTTGTTAGCTGTCAAATTTCATTTATTATAGCTGTTTGTTAGTGTAGCTGCTTTGGGCTATCAAAGTCGGTGAGTTATTCAACTTTCATGCCTATAAAATGGCCCTTGCATGTGTGACGTTTGCATGAGAAAAAAGAGCAAAAAACAGAGAAAAACCAGAGAAATTTTGAGCAGAAGCTCATATAGCAACAGCTAGAGTGCAACGTTGTTCTATCATCAATATATTGTTGTTTGATTTTTAGTAGTGATTCTACTTCGTTTTCCAACAAAGATTCTAGCAAGTGTTTTTTATAAATTCTGACCACTGACACTGTACGCTAGATGTCGTGATCAAATAACAAAAATGAAAGAAATTTACAGCTTTTACTCATTACTAATGTAATCTACATACAAAAATGGTGAATCCTAGTACAATATTTGTTTTACAATTTAATCTCACGACAAACTTAATCACTCCGCAGTATTCTGTATTTGGTTCATCACTTACAATTGGAGGAATCATCGGTTCATTTGTCAATGGAAAGTTGGCGGATCTCCGAGGTCGCAGGGGTGTAAGTTTTGTTTTCACCTTCTAGTATCTTTGATGATTTTAAACCACAGATAACTTTGATCAACTTATTTATCTTCCAATACAGACAATGTGGATATCTGTCGTTCTTCATCCTGGGATGGATGTCGATAGCTTTTGCACAGGTCTTATTCCCCTCTTTCTTTTCCTTTCTAAACTGAGCCTGTCAGTCTGCTTCTTGTAGCAAAAATAGGACATCTGCAATTCATAAACTTTGAAGAAAATAAAATTTCTCTCAAGTATAACCTCCATTAATTGTTGAAAGAGTGCTTGGTTGCCGGACGTTGGTAGAATTCTGGGAGGCGTTGGCTTCGCAATTATAGCTTATGTGGTAAAGATACTACCAGTGAATCTCATACTTTTAAGTAACCTACATTTCATCATATGTTTTACTACCTCATGCTTTTTCGCATTACAGGTACCTGAATAACACCTAAGAACATTCGTGGAGCATTTACATCAGCTAATCAGGTAAACAAACTATCGTTTATAGAACTATGATTATCATTTCATAGATCAGTTCTAACTTGTAGAGCTACTTTTTGTTTAATATGCAGTTGATGACACTTTGTGGCTTTTCACTTGCGTATTTTGTTGGAGCGTTCATTTCCTCGCGCATTTTGGCGCTAGTTGGTAACAATTTGATTCCTCATGTTGTACGGAATATTATACAAGAGTACAGGAAGTTAATTCTTATTTGGATGATTTGTTTCAGGTGTTTTTCCCTGTGCATTTCATAGTGTAGGTCTTTTCTTCATTCCAGAGTCTCCAAGATGGTTGGAGAGTTCTTGAAAAGACGTGTATTTCTTCCATCATGTGAAAAATCAAAAGGAGTTGTTTTGTAATGTGATGCTTACAGCATTTGTCTTCACTCCCACGACATTTTAATAGTTTGATAGCCAAGCAGGAAAATTACTAGGCAAAGCTTGGTCGAGAAAAAGAGTTGGAAGTGACTCTGCAGCGCCTCAGAGGAAAGAATGCCGATATTTATGTTGAAGTAGCTGAAATAAGAGTAAGCTTCCAGTAAGCTTCCTTTCCATTGGATTAATTAGATTCGTATGTTTATTTCCAACTGAAAAAATTTCCTCCTTTCTCTTCTTCCCATCAATTAGACACATCTCTCACTGCCCATTCCTATTGTTGAACAGGATTATACGAGTATCTTGCAAGGGCAATCAGAAACTAAATTTTTTGGCTTGTTTAAGAAGAGATATGCTCATTCTATCATTGTGAGACCTACTATAGAAGTCTCAGGTGTTTAAAGGCTCATTGTTAGGAATAACACAATATACCTACTTGATTCAGGTTGGCATCGGGTCTAAGAAGCACGGACACGGACACGGACACGGACACGGACACGCGACATGATACGGACACAGATACAGGGACACAT
>JAOTBA010000006.1:18164669-18178270 GCA_025629845.1 Erythroxylum squamatum | reverse complement strand
CTTATGCAAGTATCTTCAAAGTGAAAAACTTAACATAAACTACACAACATACAGCTTCTTTATGTTCTGACTACCTACTTGCAGAAGGCATACTAGCATTTCACAAACATATAAGAATGTTTCAACTGCAAACCACTTCAAAAACTTTCATCATCAAACTACATAACAAACCCGACTTTATGCTTGAAAGAAAACTCAACAGTATGTTGCATGAGTTTAATATCATGCAATAAGACACTGATCACTCAAACATGAAGCATTATTATTCTTAAAAAATACAAATGCTTCACTTTTGTCATTCAGCTTTGTATACACAACATAGACAAATGATATTTCAATATCAATGTGAGATAAAGAAGGACTTACCACTTTGAGAAGAAGTCCTCAAATATCAACTTTCCGAATGCAAGAAGATTGATGTAGAATTAATGCAAGTTCCATACCCTGTAAGTGTAAATTACAGCCATTGATTCATTAACTCAAGTGGAATATAAATGGAAACTCACAACCCCATGCACATTACTTCAATTGTTGTGCATTGGATGTGTGTCTACTCTATATTGGTTCCCCTTGCCTTAAATTGTTGTGTAACAGATGCTGATTTCGTAAGTGTGACTGATTTCGTAAGTCATAAAAAATTTAGGAGTTTCGAATGTTAACTATTGAATGTTAACAACTTCTTCTCTAACATTCAAATCCTTCTACTTGACATTTCAAACTTTTCATTACTGCTTCTTTAAATCTATCTTCATTTGTGAGGAAGTCTTTGAATTTAAAAGGGTAATGAATTTAATCTAATTTAGTGCTTAATGGTGTAGAGAATTACAGAAGCCATACTTGTGGAGAATCTAGAGAGCTATAGAGGATTCACCAAAGCACGATCAAGTTTCTTCTTAATAAACCAACTCCCTTTTCTTGGAAAGTAAATTCATTAAACTGAAACATTAAAGATTACAAGGATAAACATAATTAATTCCCCTAGAAGTAAATCCAAGTCCAAACTACAAAAAGAATGAGACGTAGTTTAGCATCACTATTCTAGTACTAGAGAACAAAAAGCAGCTTTAGGAGATTTAACAATATTGGAGATTTATTAAATCTAATCAGAAGAAAGCACATTCCTTTCCCTTCATATGTTGTTCATGCCATAGCAGATAACTAATACGAAGATCATTATGTCTCCCATATGAGTGTATCTAACTCCTTTAACCTAGTTGATAAATGAAGGGTAGCAACTTCCTTGAGGATCTATTCTACAATACTGCAAGATCCTAAACCACAAGGAAGAAAAAGAAGAGCATCAATAATGCAGGTGACTAAAACTTTCAGGCTCTAGCGCATAGAGCTTGCAAGAGAGATTGTTGGAAGATATTAAGCTTATCCATGGTACTTAGTCATTTTTTAATTGCAGTCCAAAGAATTATAGATACTTTAGGATAATTGTCCCTAAACTACGCTAGTTTCCACCATCGAACATCAAACCTAGGTGGTCGGACGATTTGGAATCATGATTTATTTGTAAACACTTTTTAGGAGATTTAGCTGTACTGGTGTAAGCTGGAGTTAATTTTCTTTTCTGGCTTACCCCATCATCGACACTCATGAACAACACACAGACATTAACTCCATAACCAAAACTCCAAGCCATTGGAAACCCGTTACCCATACCTTCGAAAAACTAAATCGATAGGATGAAAGAGTCTTACCGAGAAGAGAGGAGAGCTGGTCGGACGCTGGGTTGGTTAAAGGGAGAGTGCGAATCTGCTGTTCACAATCGGGAGGTAAAGTGAAAAATAAGCAAAAAACAAAGAAGGAGACGAAGCAGAAAAACAAATACCAAACCTTGCACTGCAGAGACGAAGCAGAGAAAAGAAGGAGAGAGTATTTTTCATACCTTTCATTGGGGAGACGAAGCAGAGAGGGACGAAGGAGGGCGAGGACACAGATGTGCAAAGGTATCTTCTGTAATGAATGAGAGGGTTATTTCTGTCATTTCCCTTTCTTGTTCGTCGGACAAAATTTTCTGTACCTCAGTTTTGAGAGGAACAAAAATTTCTGTCCTTGTTCTCTGAGGACGGAACAAAAATTCGTGAGGACGGTAAGCAAACACGTCAAAGGACAGAACTTTTATGTTCTCGTCATCCATCCTTAGCCCCGAGGACGGTAACCAAACACTACATCTATGTACTTAAAGGAGTTAGAGGTCAAAAAGGTATATTCCGCAATAACTTGGCAGAGTTAATGAAAGAAGTGACAACTCTCTTCTAACTTGGAGGATTAGTAGAGAAAATAGGGAGATTAGCTTACTTGGCTCTAAATTCTTGTAAGCCTATATAAATGCATCATTTACATTTATTTGTAACATTGAGAACATCTAATCATATATAAAAGAGAGTTGAGCATTCTAGAGAAAGTTCGTGTGAAGAGATTCAAGCAGAAAGATTTTGTGTAGTTGTTTATAGAATGTTTTAAATTAAACGTAAGTTGAGTCCTTTGTAATATTTTGTGAATAAATCAATAAAAGGTTGACTACGTTGTATCTCTCTTATTCATTTTATTTGACTGAATTATGCTAAATGTTTGGAAATTAAGAATAAGTAAAACATTTAAATATAAATGCCGTGAGGTGTTTAAGAATAACGAACTTTTAGATCGACAATAATAAAAGAAAATTAAACTTTATTAAACTTAAATTTAAACATCTTATGAAGATTTCAACAATCTTATTCTTGTTGTTTTGGGTTAGTATAATAACACTTTATAAAAGTGATAATTGATTTCGCGTAGAAAATGAAAGATTTGTTGGCAACAAAAACGTGTTTATCTTTGATTTTGACTTGTGCTTAATAACTAACTAGATAATTAAGTTATTTTTAATGATTGTGTTTCTAAACCATGCAAGAAAGTGAGTCCAAATAATATAATATTAGTATTTCTAAACCATACAAGAACCTTAAAACGGAACAAGTATTAGCGCTATTAAATAATAAAGAGTATTAACCCCTAATCTACCTTACTAATAAATTTCAACTTTCGTAAATGGACAGGAAAAGTAGTTTCTTTCCAAACCAACGGTGCGTGGCCTCTACTTTTGTGTAGATTATCTTCTTCCCCCTCCCTTGGAGGTGTTCTAGAAGAACCTTAATTATAAGAATGTACTTTTAAGTTATCTGCATTTAGATTAATCTTCGTTCGAGTCGAATAGGTTCTTTGCAAGAAGCAAAACTCTAGCTTTAAATTTTAAACGACTGCATACATAAAAATGATTCGAATTGACAACTTCACTTAAGCTAAAAAAACCTCTTACCTGTTACCAACTCACCTGTGACTTGAAATTATTTGTGTAGATTACTCAATCACATAATTGCTTATAATTGGACTATCACTTCAGACTAAAAATAACTTTCAAATGATAAAAAAATAACGCGTTCATTTTTTTACCGTCAACCAGAAAATAACATATTAAGAAAAAGGAGAAAGCCGAAGCCTTCGACAGTCGACACATAACCCACAAACATGGATCTGTCATCTCCCTTTCCCCCCCTCTGTTGTCTGATCCTGTGATTTGAGTGCGGCAGTCCTTCTCCTTCTTCGTACGCTCACTTGTCTGCTTTGGTCAGTACGCTTCATGTTCCACTGGTTCTCTTGTGCTTGTAAAGTTTTCATTTTTGTTTGCACATTCGTGTTTTGCAAGATGAATTTTGTGTTTCTGATTCTGGGTTCATCTGGGTTTGGATCGGATTTTGGTGGATTGGGTCTCGTGGAGGGCTTTCTTGGAGTTTGAATTGTGTTGTTATTAAACGACCTTAATAAATGTCTTCTTGATATTTTTAGTTAATTGTTTCTATGGTATCATTCTTTCCTCGTTATCCTCTTTTGGAATTTTGACTGTTTTCGGTTGTTTAAGATCTTTCAATTTGATTATATATTGCTTCCTGGAATTTGGGTGGGTGAAATAGGTTCGACGAAAGACTTGGCATTTCTGTTCAATGATTTCCTAGCTTTTTTGTTTATATTGTTTCGATTGCGGTGTACAACATCAATATTCTCTTTTTCATGTCGTACATGCTGTATGGCGAGTCTTTTTGAGCCCAACGACTTCTATGGGTATCGGACTGTTGGGGCACCACTGATTTTGGGCACCTCAGGTTGATATAATTCCACATGCATTTATGTTGTCAGGAACTTCTGTTTTCTTAGTTTGAACTCTTTAATTCCACTTTGTCGTCATATACTTGGTCCAGTAAGTTGGCTTGAAGTTATAATATGTTTGATAAGTTAAAAGATAAATCCTCCCTTTTAAAAGTTTACACTTTTTTAATTTTCTATTCTGAAAGTCCTACAAAGCAGTTCAGGTACTATTGTTTCTATCTAGTAGAAAGTAACACGTTACCAAAGATGTTTGATTTTAAATGATAGGCTTGAAATTTAGCTCTTTCTTCTTGCCATCTTTGCTTGCTTTTTGCGGTTTATAGAGTTTTGATTACTGGAGAAGTTGGAAAATTGCATGACAAGCTTAGAACTTTTGTATTTATGCAACTTGGTGGATGTTATTTGTTGGTTGGATATGCATGAATATGTAATGTTGGGGGCATTGTGGTATATGAGCTGAGCAACTTTTGCATATTGTTATATAGCTATCTTATTTGTTTTATTCAATTGTTATCACAGGTAAATGTATATATAAAGGAGTGAGAGTAGAGATCAGAGCAAACTATTTTCTGGTCTAAAGATGGCTTCTGTGGGCGTGGCACATACTTCTGGCTTGAGAGAAACTAGTTCACACAATGTTGGTGTGGATAAATTGCCAGATGAGATGAATGATATGAAAATCAGGGACGACAAAGTAAGCATAATATACAACTACTCTTTTTTAAGTTCTGCAAATTTCACATGTTATTTATTAGTTTATGAATAAAGGCCACTGATTCAAATATTGCCTGACAATTTTAGGAAATGGAAGCAACAGTAATTGATGGTAATAGTACTGAAACTGGGCATATTATTGTTACAACAATTGGTGGTAGAAATGGTCAGCCAAAGAAGGTATTGTTTTTCGCATCGTTATCACAGATAAAGCCTCGGACTATCTGTTAGATAAGTAATTGTGACAGATAAGAAGATAGATTAAGATGAATTTTTGCACTTGGTCCCAACTTTTTGACTTGGCTATGGATGATTTTGACAAAGATAATTGGCATGCTTTTATATGATGTCTCCAGGCAGTTTTTTTTTTTTTGTGTGTGTGTGTGTGTGGTTATTTTATGAGTTATGTATGGATGCATACACCAATGTTCATTACTTGGTCCAACTTTAAAAGTTATGGACTTGAAAATTGTAAGATTGAATTGGAGTGCAATCATGTTATCCCAAATTTTTATTACTATCATGAACTTTCATCTCTCTGATTTTTGGTTTAGTCTAGCTCATTTACCTTAATGCAAGCCTTTGTTCTAATGCCAGACTATAAGCTATATGGCTGAACGTGTTGTTGGCCATGGGTCATTTGGGGTTGTATTCCAGGTATGGATTTCAAGTGACTTAACTGAATAGGGTGTGGATACATTCTTCTGGTTAATATGATACTAGTATTATTGTTTCATTATTTGGTGTCCTGGAATAGGCAAAATGCTTAGAGACGGGTGAATCTGTTGCCATAAAGAAAGTTCTTCAAGACAAGAGGTACAAGAACCGGGAATTGCAAACAATGCGTCTTCTTGACCATCCAAATATTGTCTCTTTGAAACATTGCTTCTTTTCGACAACTGAAAAGGACGAACTTTATCTTAATCTGGTTCTTGAGTATGTTCCTGAAACTGTACACCGTGTGATTAAACATTACAACAAGTTGAACCAGAGCATGCCACTCATATATGTGAAACTTTATGCATACCAGGTAATGGATAGTTTATTTAAAGAATTGGTTCAGTTGTATTCCTTGCTTAATTTTCTTGATTGTGGAGGAAGCCACTACGGCATGCCATCTAATATTAATAGTTCATTTGTCCTTGCTTGATATACAAAGAGGGGAAAGGAAATGGTGAAGGGCTATATTTCTAAAATCTTTACTATTTTGTCATACATTGTGTTCTTTCCTAGTCTGTTTGCCCTTTTATACCTTCTCGCCTCTTTAATCATGGAAGTCTTGATAGCAAAAGTGTTGTTTGAAAAATTGCTTTTAGGAGTTAATATTGGTTGGTCTGAAAAGTGATTAAAAAAAAAAAGATACTGATGAATTGGTGATGCTTGACAGATCTTCAGGGCATTGTCATACATTCATCGTGTAATCGGAGTATGTCATAGGGACATCAAACCTCAAAACCTTTTGGTAAGATTACATTTGCTTTTACAGGATTTTAATTGTATTGGTCTTTCCTACATATGTGATATATGATATGGTTGCTGTTTAGAAAACTCGTCTTTGACAAGCTTTTCGTCAACTATTTTTTCGAAAAATTATGAATGCTTTCTTATTCGCCCTTTAAATAGGATCAAACATGGAGCTTTTAGGAAGTAAAATAAAATAGGAATATGCTAACTTATATCCGGACTAAAAATAGATATAAAAATAATATAATTCCTAAATAAGATGACCAGTGCCTAAATAAAATAATCACTAATCAAGTTGATTTTTCTTGTTTATTTTCTTTCCCAAGAATGCATCTTGCATATAAGACTACTACCTAAATATGATAATCAGTGCAATTACTTCCTATTCAAGGTGATCTTCTTATATATTTCTTTTCTAAGGATGCATCATGCATATCATTTGCTCCCCACGGACAAAGAGCTTGTCCTCAAGCTTGAACTCAGGCTAACTCTGGTTATCATGGCCCTCCTTCATCTTATTTATTCAGATTCTACCAATTCTACCTAGAACAAGTTCTTACATTTATGCACCCCAAGGCGTGTTTGTGCTCCCAATATTGAATGTTGTCTCGGAATTTTCCTTCTTTGCAATTGTCCCTTTAGTGACTGTTTTCAAATTGCTCCCAACAGGTGTTGCCTTATGATTCCTCCATAACACAACCTGGTTGCTCCTCAATTTTTCTTATCATAAGTGTGGGCTAGATTCATAGCAGCTCCTAAGTTGTTTGGTTGCTGCAATTCTACTTCTAGTTGCAGCCCTTCTATAAGACCAATAGTGAATAGGCTGATTTGTTGCTTCATAGTGAGCTCTGTGATTTGGGCCAACAAGGATTGGAACTCCTTTTGATAAGCCTCCACCATTCCTATCTGCTAGGATAGCCAATGCACCTAGGCTGGTTAAGGCTCATTGCAGGCCCTAACTTCAGGTGACATTGCTCCGTATATGTCCCCCAAATCATACGCACTTCCTTTTGCTTTACCTTGTAAGCCACAGTTGTGCTTCCCAATTTAGATGGAATGTTGTCATCCCCACCTTCTCTCCTTTAAGCATTCGTTGATTTTTAAAGAATTGTTCACACTTATGGATCCAAATTAACGATCATCATTACCGTCTTATGAATGAAATTCTAATTTAGAATACCTAAGAACAGTAGTTCCTCCGGCTTACCCAATGCTTCTTTCGTCCCTTTGGTCTCTACAGGTATGGCTATTACTCCCCACCTCATTATTCTTACCGTGCCCTTTTAGCTCTTGCAGAATCTCCTCTAGTTGCAAGTTTAAGAACTTTTCATTGGACTTCTGGCGGTTCTCCATCATAGAAAGCTTCTACTTAATGTGTCTCACGAACACATCCATTCGACTTGAAAAGTATGCAGAGTTGTCCATGAATTTAGGTTCTGATGCCAAATTAATGTGCTTTTGTGTAAGATCTAGTCAAGGGATGATTTATAGGGAAATCCTTCTTTCCTTATTAGTGTTCTTCCCCTTTCTAGGTCCTATTGTTGTTGTTTAGAAACTTGTCCTTGACAATTATTTTGTCAACTAATTTTACAAAAAATTCTGATTGCTTTCTTGTTCATTGTAATATCCTTTGAATATGCTTAGTATATAGAGTTATTAGGAAGTAAAATAGAATAGGAATTTACTAAGTTATTCTCCTATTAAAAATAGACTTATGAATGCGTCTTTTGCATATCATTATGTTCACTTATAAGTATACACAAGAAGCAAACTACTACTCCCTCTGATTCATAATAAGTGTCGTTTTAGATACATTTTAATTATTCAAAATAAGTGTCATTCTTGACTTTGTATGCATGTTTATAATTTTACTTCCAAAATTAACCTTTAATTTCTCTCTCATCTTAATTACACAGATCACAATTTCAAGGCAATTTAATATGCAATTTCTCTCACAATTTCTTATTAATATGCAATTTCTCTCTCATCTTAATTATACAGATCACAATTTCAAGGCAATTCATGGGAGTATTAATAAGAGTATATTTATAATTTCATTAGCTTTCTTAATAAGCGTGCATTTTTTTAAAACGACACTTATTATGAATCGGAGGGAGTATCTGTTATATGGGAAAATAGTACTTGGATCTATTTTTATGTTCTTATTTAAGGACAACAACATATGACTAAGTTACACATCAATTGATGCATTTTAACCTCTTTCGTCATGGAAATGGGCTTTCTACTTGTGGTTTAGTGGGCTTTATTTTATTGAATGTCCACAATAACTGCTTGATTATTTGGACTAGATGTCGTATTGTTTGCTATGTTATTGTCTTCTTTTTTTCTTTTTTTGGGTTGCAGGTTAATCCCCACACACATCAGGTTAAGTTATGTGATTTCGGGAGTGCAAAAGTCTTGGTATGTATTGTTCTTTAACATATTTAGTTGTGAACAAATTCCTCAGCTCAGTTGGATTTTGGTAATTCCTTTGGGGCAGGTAAAAGGGGAACCAAACATATCTTACATCTGTTCAAGGTATTACAGAGCTCCTGAACTCATATTCGGAGCAACCGAATATACAACAGCTATTGACATCTGGTCTGCTGGCTGTGTTCTGGCTGAGTTGCTACTTGGACAGGTAGAAAGTTTTGAGATTTTGCTCATTTCTTTTGTGAATATATTATCTTCATTTTGATCCCTAACAATTTGTTTTGTGTGTCAGCCTTTGTTTCCTGGTGAGAGTGGAGTTGATCAACTTGTAGAGATTATCAAGGTAAAAGGTTTTCTTATTGTTGTTCATCTTTTAAACTCATGGCAGTGGATTTATTGCTGGGGAAGTTTCTTTCTATATTTCTACTTGGTGTAATGTATTGTTGTTGAGAATCAAATTCTTGTGCTTTGATTTCTTTTCCTTCTAAATCCAGTTTATAATGTCATTGACTTTCAGGTTTTGGGCACTCCGACAAGAGAAGAAATTAAATGTATGAATCCTAATTATACAGAGTACAGATTCCCTCACATCAAAGCTCATCCTTGGCACAAGGTGTTAAATTTGTTTAAATAGTTGAGAGATTCATTTTATTCTCTTCAATAGTATCATTTATCAGCAGTTTGCTTACACGCTGCTTCCTTCTTTCTAGATATTCCACAAGCGCATGCCTCCTGAAGCTGTTGATCTGGTTTCAAGACTATTGCAATACTCACCTAATTTGCGATGCAGTGCTGTGAGTTGTCCTTTTTCTCTTTCCTCACTTTTGTTGCTGTGTGAGAATTGTTATGAACTGTATTTTCTTTCCTTTTACCCTTTCCCATTCTCAGCCAGTGACCACAAAAACAGTAAGCTATGTGGTTAATTTTTCTAACTGCTGATTTGGTATCTTCAAGTTCCAATCTGTTTACTGCTAATGTTAATCACAGAAAGTGTTGTTTTTCTTGCTTCATTTTGACTGGATATACCCTGAACTTGTCATTGCTTTGTGTTTTGCCTCGTTCATGCTCTATGTACTTTTTTGTTTTGGCAGTTGGATGCCTTGACTCATCCTTTCTTTGATGAACTACGTGACAAAAACACCCACTTGCCAAGTGGTCGAGTCCTTCCACCGTTATTTAATTTTAAATCTCATGGTAGGGAACTGTTTTGAGCAACACTAGATTTATTATCAATATGCCCTTACCATTTGTTGATCACGTGCTGCTGTTGGTGTAGAATTGAAGGGGGTGTCAGCAGAAACTTTGGCTAAATTGATACCAGAACATGCAAGGAAGCAATCTCCCTCTCATGGCTTGTGATTTGGTTTGATCCGTAACTAGTGTTCTCCAAAATGGAAGAGCTATATTTGCTCACTCCATCTCTGTACTTCCGGTTATATTTCTTTCCTGTACGTTAGTTGTATCAGCGTTATTTTTATTGGGAAACCAGATTAGAGACGTACCTATTCGATGATGTGATTATCAGAAAGTTCAGTCCGATTTCCCGTGTGCTCATGCGTCTTGTACTGTAACACTAAACATACCAAAGACAACACAAATGTTTTATCTGTATTTCTAATGATAGAATGACACTTTTTGTCATAAAATGGTCATCTGGGTATACACTACAGGCAGTTGAGAAAAGATTTAGTTCCTAGTGGGCTTACGTACTAGCTCTTCATCTCTTTTTCTTCCTTGTATCTGCCGTACTTTCAACATTCTCAAAGTGAATAGGACGTTTTATTCGCTAATCTGTTCGGGTTTCAAAGCTCTAACGTAGATCCTTGCATAAACTCTCTAACTTGCAATAAAAAAAAAATTAAAATATAATTTGTCTTCTTCAGCTTCCATGCATAGTGCATATGTTGGTGATTTGTGCCAAGCCACCGACATTTGGTTCTTATTCTATTCTTAATCACAAGCCATGTAAGAACTAGCTTCAGGATTAAGGGACTGTTTCCATAAGAGTTCATGTCAGGGGACCTCTCTAGAGCTACCTGTGTATATCTTATGACGAGAGTGATTTGTGAACTTTCCATTCAACCATAAAATGCAACATTCTTCATTTCCAAGTGATTTTTGAGGAAGGTGATCAACCAATGTAGAAGAACCTCTGAAGTTCTGTGAAGATACTTTGGGGTCTGTGGGGATTTTGTTTCTCAACTGCATGATCTCATTACTTTGGATAAGAGGGCTAGAATCTAACCAGTAATCAAACCAAAATCAAGTTTTGGCCAGTTTATGCTTGATCCAAGGATATATCAAGTTTTCGATGCTCAACAATTGGTTGAAAGTCCAAGGGTAGTCTCTTGAAATTGTAATTTTGCCAGAAATTTGTATTAAACCCATTTTAATTAAAAGATTCTTATTTTAAGTTTCTTTTTTAAATAATTGATTAAAAATCAAATTTATTTTACAACGATTTTATAAGCTAAGCACTTTTTCTATGCCATAAATAAATCATAAACTCCTAGACATCCAACCATATGTTTTATTGGCTTCAGTATGCTTTTAAATCCACACCCAATTTTATTCTATTTTAAAACCTCTCCAAACTTGCAAAATACTTTCAGACCTAGGTAATTGCTTAAGACCTAGGTTTAATTGCAAAATACTTTTTTTATCATGATACTTTTCCCTTTGTGCTAAAACTCTAAACATATATTCCTATTTAAAATCAAGGTTTACATGGTGTTTAGTGGATTTGGTTCATTTGTCAACATACATTCTTTCATCCCTTTGGGGCTTAAACCCTAGATAATAGAAGGAATATTCTGAATGAGGTCACCACCTCTATCTATCCTTTCTTTGGGGTTCACTGTGTCCCTGGAAGTAGAACTTATCCCTCAAATCGAGTGAACTAGTTAGCTTAAAGCACACTATAGTGCTAATCTTTAGAGTCTGTTGAACCTTAAGATAAAATGTTGAAAGGAATACATTATTTTCCTATAAACTTCTCCTAAAGTTTTGATTTCACATTATTTTCACAAATTGAAAACTCTACTATTCGAGTTTCTTGAAACATTTGATAAATTGTTGAAATATGATCACAGTTGCTTCATAAAAGAATTTGGATGGATACATAATATGTTACAGATTGACTTATAATGGATAGTTATAAATACCATGGTGGAGTTCGAGAATCTAATATATAAAGTCTTCTTATTCTCTCAAAATTATCTTATTCTTGTGATGGAAAAAAAACTAAAATATCTATTAAATCCTTCTAAACAACATATTCATGTCTATACGTAGGAATAACCTCAAAGAGCGAAAATTTTAAGGCATGTTATTAAGTGTAAAATATGGCTTTTGTGAGAGAAAAAAATAGTTCAGAAAATAGAAAGGGTTGGTCTTGGTTTATGTTCAAAATATATTTGAAAGAGCAATAGGATAATCCTGGTGATACATATATACTACATGTTGTAAGCTCTAGGTAGTTATGGTTTGATTTTGTTTGCTTCAGTCCGAAATTTTATAGATGAAAGGGTAGTAAGGTTAGACAATAGGTTTATGACCCCTTTCTTTTTTAGCCTTGTTAGTTCCATGCAAAGAATTTTTTCCTCTCATATAGCACCCCACTCTTGCAAGATACATACTCGACATCCTGAGTGATATCCGAATGCGAATCCCGCAAAAGTAGCGTGCTAGTAGCAGTCAATCAGACGAAACCTTCGTACATTTTTTTTAATTTTTATAACACACGTGCATGTGAAAATTTATAATCAAATTCGGACCCATACTTTTATTTTATAAACATTTTCATTTACAAACATCACCGGCCATAATTGTTATTACACTATGCAATTTGTATACGTGCATTACACAATAATTGTGGAAACATAATTCAAAACAAAATCATTAAAGACATATGCAGATGTAATCTGATCCCAACCTTTATCTCTCACTTGAATGCAGTAGGTATACTCTAGTTTGCCTAACGAGATACTCTTCTGAGCCTGAAAAATAATTGTAAATCTTGGGTGAGTTTTTGCAAGCATAGTAAGTGACCATCTTCGATGACTCATTCAATCACGTAACACATATCACAATCAAAAATCATTCAAACAATTTAAATCATACATGCCATACGCACTTGCAGTGCTCATGAGACTCACTTTTAGTTATTACTTTATTGTGACCGAGCGCCTATAACTGTCCTGTATTCATTGTAGATGCCGGGCTCAATAATAACTGTCCTATATCCGTTGAGAATACCGGGCTCTTTTTACATAGTGAGCCTTTGGCTCTTAATCACTTTCTGAGCTCTAGGCACGTTTTCACATTCTGAGCTTTAAGCTCTTTTTCGGTGGCTACTCCGGTCACAACTGCCTTTTTCATACATTAATATAATGAAATGCATCAATCACATATGAGCAATTATTCACTTTCACATATCATTGGACCTTAGTTCGGCATTCAACATTAAAGTTGAGAATCACTTTTTCTTTCATATGCAGACGTTTAACAATCAAATCATGTATCACTTATTTCATCAAATTCACATACAAGTAGCACTTCGATACCTTCACATTTACCAAACTCCTCGAACATTCATTGTCAGGGATCAATACAATCACATTCACATCTCATTCATAATCACACAATTCATAATCAAAACAAAAAATGAAGTAAGACCATCTAGGTCTACTCACAGTACGCTCCAGATTAGCATTTGCTTTCAAGTTCTGGAAACGTCTGAATACGGACGTTTATCCTGCACATCCAAATTATGTTTGCACATACACAATAGTAACTTTGCACAATTATAATCATTTATTTATGCACAAATATATATA
>JAOTBA010000006.1:18099475-18109569 GCA_025629845.1 Erythroxylum squamatum | reverse complement strand
GTGAAATGTTTTGATTTGTTTGTCCTGTCTTGGGTGGCATCCTCATACCCTTCCAGGGGGTATTTGGGTGTTACAATATAAGCAATAAGGATTAAGAAAATAAGTTGCTAAGTAAATCTTTTGAGTAAGATGCTTATCTGATCGTCGGTTAAGAATATTTATGTAAAGCTTGTACAATTCCTTTAAAAAGATTTGTGAATATTTTGTGTGCTCTATACATACCATCGTATATATAACCTAAAGATGGCTTCTCATATGAGTCAACAATCCTCAATAACCTTAGAAGTAGAGCCACAATCTTCACAATGATCAAGCAAGTATCCCAAAATTTATTATCTACAATAATAAAACAAACTTCTTTTCCTTTTGCACTCTTTGATAACTTATGACTTGAAAACTATTTACTTGTCACTAAATTTGAAGTAGTTGTTTATGTTTATAATCACTTTTCAAAGTACTAAATGAAGTTGCAAACTTGGTAGCAGCAGGATGCACAATCTCAATCCATTCTTCTTACATTCTTAATCAAGATAAAAATATGATATTATTATATACAAAAATTATAATCTTAGATGCATATGAAGCAATACTAGAAATATTGTTCATTGCACCAATATCCTTTAAAATAAGATTTATACAATGAAGAGCAAATGAGACCAATAAATATGCCCATATTTTGATTGTAACAAATACCCAGCTGATACATAATTAGTTGCATTATTTGTAAGAAAATGCAAAAACATTCTTTAGTTCAACCCACTTGAAAATTTCAGAAAAATATTTCAAATAAAGCATTAATACTTTTTACCATATTAGAAGTATCAATAGACTTAGATAAAAGTTGTCAAATATTACAATAAACCAATAAATTAATCAAGGTTCTTTGTCTTTAGTCAACCCACCCATCTGCCATAATAGTGCATTTTGTTAATTCCCAACTAGACTTATATGTATCCACAGTTAACTGACATTCCCATCTTAAATTAAAGGCACACGAATCTTATAATAAGAAGGTATCTTAAATCTTAGACCTATCATTATTGTAGAATCCATTGCTTCTTGAAAATATGGTGAATTTAAAGCATTTAAAGAAATACATAATGATAGAACCTTGTAGCCTATGCTTGTTTACTTCGCAAAACAACATCCTTATCGACCAAAACATTTTTTAAACTAGGTTGAGAACCATAAGTAGTTCTTAAAGGAAAATAAGAATCTATGTCAATAGTAGCTTTCCTTTTTCCTTTATTTAATATTTGTAGTAGTTTATCATCTCCAAAAGATATATCATAATGCTCTTTCTTTTTCTTTTTCTTTTTAACTTGTTGCTACAAATAATTTCCAATCCTCTCACACACATCAAATGATACTTTTTTATAAGAAGCAATATTACCCTTAACACCAAAAAGATGTTCTTTCATTATATAAATCCCTCCCTTTTTGATTGTTATACCATTAAATATACAATTATATTGGATATTCATATTAGATGCTTGAGAAGAAGAAAAATAATTTCATGCTGGATCAAACTTACTATGAGTAGAGGATGTTATATTCATCGAACTTTTTCTGATGATTCCATATTCTCCATTATAATTTTATCCTAAAATGTATAAAAAATTTAATTTACAATATATACCAAAATAGCCAAAAAAAGATTAAAGATCTTTTGCTCTTAATATAATAAAGAATAACTTTGACATGAATATTTACAAAAAGGATAAAATTTTATATTTATATTAATTGACTCCAGTAAAAATTGTGTAAATTAATTTAGAAGTAGCCCACTATCATGAAAACGTAAATCAATGAAATAAAGGTTATACTAAACTTAATAGCTTATACTATAGTAAAAAAGTTAATTCATGTCAATAAGTAAAATATATAACTCAATTCACAAGGTATTATATGAGTAATTATATATTTATATTATTATTTTCTTTGGTTTAATTTTTTAAAAAATAAAATTCACAGCAAATATTAAAGAAGTCAATATAACTTCTAGTAATATCAAATTAAATTTAATTATGGTACAATTAAAAGATTATAGTTCAAATAACTGAATAAGGTTAAAAGTAAATTACAAAAAAAAATAAAAATACAATGTGAAGTAATTAGGTGGGCATAAACACTCGAAAAGAAATTGTTGATTAAATTAAAAACATGTCAAAAACTAAAGAGAAGTGTATAACTTATTCCTTCACCCTTCTTTTCTTTGGTGTTACCATACAAACAAGTAAGTTTAAAAGAATATACTAAAATAATAGTTCTTGATGAAGACTAAGGATGGTAGTGGGTTTTCAACTCGATTAATATCTGCACTACCCGACTCGAAAAATGGACTTAGAGGCTAAAAAATGAATTTTAAATGGATGCTGAAAAATGGATTTGGATATGGGTCTAGTAATAACCCGAACCGATGGATACCCATATCCTACTTGTTTTTTATTAACTCTATTTTATGTTTTTTCTTGAATATTTATGGTTAAATATTATAAAATATTAATATTTTCTGAGAAGAAACATATTTAAAATCCTCACTTTACTCCTCAGTCCTTACCTTTTTTATCATATTTTATTTTCTTATAGGATAATGATATGGAGATAGAGTATTGAATATTATGGAGTTCACGCAAAGACAATTTGAAGCTTTGGATATTTCAGTCTTTGTTCCAGTTCTTGATTGTGAAAAATATATGTCGTCTTTGCACTAGACATTATGATTCTTATTATTCCAATTTTATGTTTTTTAAGACATACAAATCAAAATCTTGACTTATTATTATTAAAGTAATTTTGATTTGGAGCGTTCGCAAAAATTTGCTCTTTATATTTTCTATTCAGAAGTTATATTTTTATGTGCTATACAACCCGATGGATATCCAAAAACTAGAACAATCCAATGGATTTGGATATGGGTAGTAAATCGTAAAAACTGATGGATATGGATATGGATATGAGTTGAGTCATAAAAAATAGATATGGATATGGATAAGGCCCTCAAGGGGTGTGGCTAGATGGTTGAGAGCGGGGCTTGGCTTCGGTTAGGTCCCAGATTCAATTCCTTGCTAGCTCCTCTTGTAAGAGCCTGGGGCAGCCGGGGTTTTACCTATAGGTGGAGAACTAGTGAGGCCCTCTGTGATGGGGTGTAGCCGCTTGGCCCTCTGCTGGGGTGTAGCCACTTGGCCCTCTGAGAGGTGAGCCCGCTTGGCCCGTCTATGGGGTTTCCTCGAATTAAAAAAAATAAAAATCCTTGTCTTATACCTTTTACACTAAGATTCTTCTAAACCTTATTGTTTAAATTATTAGTTTATTAATGGAATGAAAATAAAATAAAGAAAATGGTGAAGGAATGGTGGCTACATAATTCATTCTCAAATACAAATTGATATTCTGACTAGCATTTCTTGTTTTTATCAATTTTTGTATTTGTTGTTAGCATATGGTTTATATTTCTCTTCTTAACCAATAGTTTTTAGATTTTTGGACTTTACATGGTTGAATTTCATTTCATTTTTGTTAATATTAGTAATATATTAATTTAATATTTGTTAGTTTTATATTGCAGTAACATTATATATTTCATAAAATTTTTGTTTATGATATAATAATAATATTATTATTTCTTAGATTTTATATTTTGTTAAATATATAAAATTTGTTTAATTAAGTTTTATTATTAATTATAAGTGATTAAAAAGTCACAAGTTTAAGTCACAAAAATAATCTTTTTGTAAATAAATTCAAAGTAAAGACTGCGTATATTGATGATTTTCTCTCAACCCATGCAAAGCGAGGAGCCTTGTACAATAAAGTACGTTCCGTTATGTTGTGTTGCTAACTCATAGGACTAATGTTGGTAGTAAGCTTATTCCTACTGATAAATAATCAAAGTTCAGCTTTGTACATTTTTATTAATTAATAATAAAATTTTATAATTAATTATTTATAGGATAAAATTATAAAAATTCAGAATCTTTTATTTAGTATTATACTAGTAAATAAAAATTTAATGAAATTAGTTTATTGCCAAATTAATTTAAATATACTAAATTGTTAATAAAATAAAATAATACATACTAAATATTTATTATACTTTTTCATATAAATAATATGTAAATATGATAAATTAATAAAATAATTAGATTTTATAAGTTTATTTATTCATATTAAAATCATTAAAATTATCAATTATTTAAAAATATGAATTATAAATAAAGTACGAGAAATTAAAATGTTATTTATTAGTGCTAATATATAATAAAAAAAAGTTCAATAAAAGTTATTTTATTATCATATAATAATTAGTAACTAATTTAATTGATTGAATATTATTATAATTTAATCTAGATTTGGATAATTTCAGTAACGCTCTTTAATTTAGTTTGTTTATGTGAATAAATTTTATGAAATCTCTTTTAATTAATTATTTTAATAAAAATAAAAATAGTGGAAGTATAAAAAGTCAAGAGAATTTTAAACTCTGAACTTTTTTTTGAGAAAAGACTAAAAAAGGCTGATGCCTTCGATCGAATCAATAAAAATTGAAAGTGAAAAAGGCTGCAAGATGCAAGCTAGGGTTGGGGAAAAAGGGTAAGCAAAGTAACGGCGTGAAAAAAGAAGCCGTCAAATGAGACGCAATACTCAAAATAAATATGTGCCCATTTCCTCTCAAACTTCAACAGCGCATTAGCAGCCTCCATCTCTTTCTCTCCGTTTTTCTTCAGGTGAGTTCCGTTTCCTCTCTTTCTATCCGTATGATATCTGTGCACTTTTAAACTTATTGGTTTATTGTGAATTTCATTGGTTTTATTGGTGGATTTGGTTTTTGGTTATGTCATGGTGGATCTGGATTTATTGATTTCTTTTTGCTCTTTATATATAAGAAATCTTTAGATCTGAAACGAGACCTCGCATGTAATCTATTATGATTTTTGTCTTAATATGGTTTCCCCATTTGGGATTCAGCTGAAAAAACAAGATGGGGCTTTCTTTTACGAAGCTTTTCAGCCGGTTGTTTGCCAAGAAAGAAATGCGAATTTTGATGGTTGGTCTTGATGCTGCTGGTAAAACTACCATCTTATACAAGCTTAAGCTTGGAGAGATTGTCACAACCATTCCAACTATCGGTATCGCTTCTGAACCTTGACATAATAGTGGCCATATCTCGGTTTGTTCAAGAGTGTAAATTTGTTTTTCTTATTTAATTCCCCTCAGGTTTTAACGTGGAGACTGTGGAATACAAAAACATAAGTTTCACTGTCTGGGATGTTGGTGGTCAGGACAAGGTATAAGATGCTAATGCTACACTATTCTATAATGAGTCTTCGCAATGTTAATGCTACTTGCTTACATGTGTACAATCTGATGCTCTTATGCCAGATTGGTATTACGTGCTTGTGGACGGTCCTGTGCTAATTACTTGCCTCTGTTACCACACAACATAATCACAAGCTATATCAACTTTAGCCACCTTGTGTTAAGGTTTTTCCTTCGTTTGATGAAGGGGAAACAATTACTTATTGGGTGGCTGAAATTTTTTCAGTTTAGTCAGAAAGCATGATCTTTTTTAGTTTTGTTTCTCAGTGATATGTGTGCTTATGGATGGTCTTGTGCTTATGGACGGTCTTGTGCTGATTAGGTATTTTCTTGTCAGCACACAACAGAAGCATAAGCTACATCACTAAAACCAACTTGTCTTTCACGTTTTTCCTATGTTTGAATGAGGAAAGGCTATCCTTGTTGTGGCTGACATCTTTTTCTTTGTGCTTTTATCTTATGACAACATAAACATAAGCTGCATTCACTAAAGCCAACTTGTCTACAAGTTTTTCCGAGGGTTGAAGGAGGACAGACTATCCTTGTTGTGGCTGACATATTTTTCTTTGTGCTTTTTTTATCTTCTATATGTCATTATGGTTGATGTTCTGCTTATCACACAACTCTTATTCACAAGCTATATCTACTTTGTCCACATTGTATCATGGTTTTTTGTTTGTTTTATTTGATGAAGGAAAAATAGTCACTGTATGGCTGAGGTATATTTCAGTTTATTCACATAACATGGATTTATTAATTTCATTTATCAGGCCCTGATCCCCTATCAGAAAAACTCCCAACTCCCCTTTTGGGGCTTTGACTCTCACATCAAGTTCTTGTTTCGGCAATTCAAAAGTAGGAGAAGTTTCTTTACTAATGAACCGATATTCAAAATCATGCCACTCTCCATCCCTTTCTCGATTAAAATGCCTATTTTCTAAATTCTCATAGGGCCTCCCTGGAATTCTTTCCAGAGCCTGTTGAATAATTTTAATTGATTCTGTCATTTCACCAATTCGGACTCCTTGTATTAGGGTGATAACATTTCTTTCAAGTTTTTTCCTATGTTTGAATCAGGAAAGGATATCCTTGTTGTGGCGAATAATTGCATGGTGTTGTACTTAACATAATCACAAGCTTTAGTTATTTTACCCACATTGTATTAGGGTTTTTCCTTGTCTTTGATGAAGGAAAAATACATTGCCATGTGGCAGAAGTTTATTTCAGTTGTACCACATAACATGGTTTTTCTAAGTTTCATTTATTGGTGATATGCATGCTTGTGGACAGTCTTGTGCTGATTCGGTGTTTTCTCATAAGCACACAACAAAAGCATAAGCCACATTCACTAAAGCCATCTCGTCTTTTAAGATTTTCCTATGGTTGAATGAGGAAAAGCTATCCTTGTTGTGGCAGACATCTTTTTCTTTGTACTTTAATCTTCTGTATGCTGTTATGGATTGTGTTGTGCTTATGGATGGTCATGTGTTGATTAGTTTTTCCATCAGCACATAACACATTCATAAGCTAAATTATAGAAGCTACTTCATTTGTTTTTCTTTCCCCTTTCCTTTTGAGAAGAGGCTATTTGTGTTGTGGCTTACATTTTTCTACAGAAATGTGAGTATGCTTATGAATTTAGGAAAGGGATAATGTAATGGTGCTTCAAATGCTGTTGCATTATGTGACCTTTACGGCATTGCCCATCACCAGCCTTGTAAAACCTGATTGATATCTGCTTTTTGTTTCTCATTTATTGAGCAAGAGTGTAGTGATATCGTGTCTTCTTGATCATATTAACCATTGTTATGTGTTAGTTTCAACATGTTTATTCTGTAGAAACTTTGATTATAAATTTGTTGATGAATTGTATATAAAAAATACTCAGTTTCCATGGTCTCAATTTGTTCTATTTTTTTATGTGATAAGATTCGACCTCTATGGAGACATTACTTCCAAAACACTCAAGGACTTATCTTTGTGGTTGATAGCAATGACCGTGACCGTATAGTTGAGGCAAGGGATGAGCTGCATCGAATGCTGAATGAGGTATAAGCTTCATTTTGACATTTATGGATTTTAATGGGAATCGGTGAAACAAGTTATATATCTAGTTTATGCTAAGTAGCTGATTTGTTAAGAGTTGAGCTAGGATTTGATGTTGCTGCAACTAGATTTTATGGTCTGGAATTGGACCCCTGTTTCTCCAGCTTCCTCTGAAATGGAGTTACGTATGATTTTTAATTAAAAATATTTCCTTGTTCATTGTACTATAGTCCCTGTTCATGCTTTTAAAAACTTGGTACAAGTCAGGCAGTGTGATAACTTCTTCTGAAGTTAAGTTTTATCTCTGCGTAGGATGAATTGAGGGATGCTGTGCTGCTTGTGTTTGCTAACAAGCAAGATCTTCCAAATGCTATGAATGCGGCTGAGATCACTGATAAACTTGGTCTTCACTCACTTCGTCAACGCCACTGGTATGTTGATTCTAGTTACCTTCCCTTGAATTTCTGTACAAACATTCTACTTTTCTTTACGATGCTTTTTATATTGGAAAACAAATAGCGCACAAAATACTGTCTGATCTCTTATCCCCTCTTCAGGTATATTCAGAGCACATGTGCTACTTCTGGCGAAGGCCTTTATGAGGGACTGGACTGGCTCTCCAACAATATTGCGAGCAAGGTAGGGGTATTGTTTCTCATATTCATATCTTCATAGTGAACTACTCACTCACATCTCGTTTTCATATTTCCTTTGGCAGGCATAATAGTGCAGATGGCTAACTAGAATGCGTCATTTGGCCACCGAAATGAGCCTTTGCTAAGTTGTTTGAAGTTGGGAATTTCTTACTCGGTAATTTGTTTTGATATTAAGATGACATAGTATTGCTAAATATCCATGTAGATTCTTCAATAAATCTGATTGTTATATATATATATGTAGTGCAATTATATTTCAAGCAAAAGCACAACTATTGTTTTATCTGTCACTCTTCGGAATTCAGAGAGCTATATGCTCTGATTGACAATGCACGCTTCATTTGTTTGGTAAAATGGGCTCTTCGACAATTCGCCAAACTTTATAAAAAGAAAAGTTTTATGAGAGATTCAAGGATCCTAATCTGGCCAATCTTAAACGGCTAAGGACCCAGATTTTTTGGTAGCTATCACGTCATCATATTTGAGCTAAAACTTGATACAAACTAGACTTGGACTGCCAGTGGGCCTCTATTTTAGTAAGCTTAAGTGTGTGTATGTGGAGTAAGCAGTTCTAGAACTTAACTTCAAGCACGAGGTTGCTGTTTAGAAACAGCACAAGTTGACGTCCTAACCTCGGAGAAAGCAATTTCCCTTCTTCAGAATAAACCAGCACATCGGCTGTCACAAACTCACAGCGAAAGGTCAATATCGAGTTGGACTGCAAGCAATTGCCTACAATGTCAAGAATGAAAAATTAGATTGCAAGGCGAGCCGTTTTCTTTTTTTACAAAAGTGAAATGAATTAGTTAAATTGCCCAATCCAGACCATCTACAAAGTATTAATACAAGACTGTACAGAAACAGGTTGCTACAAATATCCTCGTAATCTTACATCCAAAGATCAATCAAAACAGTTAGCAGAAGTGATGATATTGGTTACCCTAGGTTCCATCTTCATTTGAGTGAGTATTTGAATCCGCCAATAGCTTTGTGAGCTACTAGTATTTCTCTAGTAGCAAGAGCATATTTCTCTGTTCTACAATTCCTGAATAGTCTTTGATTCCTTTCTTGCCAAATAGAATACAAAAAGCTGTTCAAGCTATGGCACAGACATTTATGATCTTTCCCCAATTTTTTTTACTGATTATCAGACAAAACAAGTTTATGTTGTGATGCATTCTGCTCCAGATAGGCTAGTTTAGCTGCATTGAAAAAATAAATAATTGATAGATTCAGGTTCAAGACAACATAAATGCATAACTGACCAGTCGATGGTCTAATTCTGTACTTGGTTTTTAATTTCTTGCTGGCAGCTAGCCAAGTTAAAAAGGATGCTTTAGATATCAAGGAACATTTCCGTACAATGTTATGCTACTGTATGTTACGAATCTTAGGTCTGAGAGCTTTTAATCAGGAAGAGTTAGTAGAAGGAGAGTCATTTTTGATCTACTGTCAAGGTATCTTCATGGGGAAAAAAAATCAATCACCAAAAGAAACGAAACAATTCATCAAACTTCATGAAAAAATAAAAGCTGCGACAGATAAAACTACTGTGGGCAGCTAGTGTTTAATCGTTGTAGATTGTCGGTAAGGCAGTAATTCACAGCGGATGCACTCTGAGAAGTGAGGATCAAGTGCTGGCTTGAAGCTGACGTAGGAGGGAAATCTGGCAAAGCATTCTCGCGCTTGTAAGCCAGGGTTGTAACGTAACCTAACGGTTGACAAATGCTCTTGTACTCGAGTTTCCATCCTCTCAATGTGTTCCTTAAGAGGAGTCCGGGTCGTCTGTCTAATGATATCCTGTCTTATTCTGTCCAATGTCCAAACAACGCCGTTTTCTTAGAAAATTTGACAGACGTATTAATTGATGGACAGACGCCTGTGGGACCCACCAACAGGCGCCGTTTGCCAGCCAACGCGAGGAAGTTAATCAGCCAACTTCTTCATTTGTTCTTTCTGATCATCAATTACAAATGTTGTTATTGTGAGTGTAATATATTATTATTATTATTATTATTATTATTATTATTATTATCACTATAATAATTACTAAGTTAATCTTATAATTCTTAA
>JAOTBA010000006.1:18088117-18099375 GCA_025629845.1 Erythroxylum squamatum | reverse complement strand
TAATCGCAGAATCAATTAATAAACAATGACAGTAAAACGGAAACAGTACGAATATTATAAACCAAATAATCAGAACACAAGGTCTCACGGGTCAAAGCATAACAATTGGAATTCCCCGACTAAAACAGTTTAGCTACTCATAACGAAATTAAATAAAACAAGGTTCTTAATTAACATAATCTAAATAACAAAGAAAAGAAGAAAAACTAGAAACAAAAGTCTTCAATTCAATCCACGATTGCGAGACTGCCCAAAATTCTCCAACTTGATGCTGGAATTTGGACCTATGCGTAACTGAAATTTTCCCCCTACTGCTGTCATTTTCTTCCTCACGTACGGCTCTGCCTTTTCTTGTTAATTGCTTTTCTATTTATATCTCCTGCCATCCACGCAAGCCCTTTCTTCCCCCAATATTGCGTTAATTCTTTTTGGGCTCGTCTTCCCATGCGGCTGTCCCTTGCTTTTTCCCCAAAAATTGACGCTGCTCCTTGCTTTCTTTTTCAATTCTAATGGGTCCCTAAGTGCCCTAGAGAAACGTGTCCAATGATGGGCCCAAGCTCAGCCCATTGTAGTCTACATTTAGTTGTTGTTTTCCTCTTAAATTCCTACATCATACAAAACTTGTAATTTCCTACAAGGAAATATTAAATCAAATTAAGTCCTAATAATTAAATCATCAAGAGGAATAAAAAAGAATAATTAAAACATAAATATTAGACAAATATGCACTTATCAATGATTCAAACAAAACTTGTCTAAAGACAAGGAAATAAGTAAGGAGAAAAGAGTGGGAGTAGACTAGCAGTCTTTCATGAATGTCATCTAGAGATCTTGAGTGAGCATTTCTTTTAACCACTCGTAAGAAGAGATATGGAGAGGTTGTGTGAGAGATGAATTACTTATAGGCAGGACAAATCTTGAGTGTAACCTTATGGCTTATACACACCTTTACCTATACAGTGTAGATCTTTTGATGAATTTTATTTTAAGGTTACCTATATCTAGGAGTGGTAAAGATTCAATTTTTATAGTTGTGGAATAGGTTTTCTAAAATGGCACGTCATAAGTCAAATGATACGTCTTACATTGTTGATTTTTTTAAAAGAGATTGTTAGATTGCATAGAGTTCCTAGAATTATTATGTCTGATCAAGATGTTGAGTTTTTAACTATTTTTGGAAGATATATGGGGAAAGTTAAGAACTAATTTATTATTTTCGATAGCTTGATCACAAACTAATGTTTAAATCTAGGTATTTAATAGGACTCTAGAGGCTATATTGTGTGCCATTATTGGTTGGTACCTTAGGAATTTGGAGGAGTCATTGCCTTTTATTGGATTTATTTATAATAGGAATGCCCATAGTTTTATGAGTTCTACTCTATTTAAGATTGTTTATTAATTTTAACCATTTGTCTCCTTTAAATCTAGTGCTTATTCCTTTAGGTGAAATAGACAATTCAGATGGAAATAAAAAAGCTAAATTAGTGAAGAAGCTTAATGAGACAACAAGGGCTAATATTAGGAAGAGGATCCAACAATACATTAATCAAGCTAATAAGAGGAGGAAGCAAGTCAGATCTAGATATTCAGTTTGGGTATACTTTCAAAAAGAGAGGTTTTCGGGTAAGCAAAAATCTAAGTTATAACCAAGAGGAGAAGTATCGTTTCAAGTTATGAAAATAGTGAACAACAATGTTTACAAGATCGACTTTTTAGGTAAGTATGGTATTCATGATACTTTTAATGTGTCTAATTAATCTCTTTTTTATTTTTTAAAGGAAGATGTTGATTTGAGGACAAATCCTTTTAAGGAGAGGAGAAATGATGAGAATCAAGTATCTACTACTCAAGAACCAAAGACTATTAGAGATCCTTTAAAGAATATAGGAGTACTATCGACACAAGTAAAGTAATAACGGTTAAAAAAACCCTCAACAACTTTATAGTGGATCTTTATGCAAAGAATGAGGCTTTGCTACTATAAGAGATTGATGTTAGACTTGTAATTATGATCCTAGTGAAGAAGCAAGCTGAAGAATTATGACTATAGAATAACATAAATTTTGTATCGATTTTTGGAGTATTGAGAGATAAAATGTAACCAATGTCAAAGTTATATAAGTATCAAGTGCTGGTTTTTTATTGAGTTTTATAGGTTGGAGTTCTAGAAGCAAATTGGTGCTAGAATTCAATATGTAATTGGTACCGGTACCGGTATCGGTACTGGTCTTGTCTTTGTTTTATGCACTAAAAGTTTCAAAAAGAAACCAATGCCAATATTGACTCAGTTATGCATTCGACTCGTATTTTAAGTAGTTAGTTTTTTTTAATTTTAAGTTGTTATTTCCTTTTAGAACTATGATTTTAGATTTTTGTGCCTATAAGAGGGCTTCATATGTTAGTAATTTATAGTTTACCTTTATCATAGATTAATCAAAAACCTTTAGAGAGATTTTTTATTCAAAATATTTAAAGTACTTTTATTTTATGTTCTCTAAAAATTTGATCTTATCTAGCTTGCTAGTAATAATCAAACATTAGGATCTTATTATTCATAATCCCTTCTTTTCTAAAGTATGGTGGTTTATATCCTTCATATTGTGTTTTCTTGTTTATGTTTTTCTAAGTAATATTTTTTCAATATAATGGTCATAGGTCTTGTCATATTATTATCAAATTTTACTAGCCCTATTGGCGAGAGTAATATTGCACCCAATATAGTTTGTTCTTTATCATCTTCTTTGTGTATTACCAACTCTAAAATAGAACTTAAAAATGAAGAAGAATAATAGTGTAGCACATTTAGCCCATTGTGTTTCAGAGATGTAGATAAGAAGTAGCAGAGATAGTATGCATAATTGTTGCTTCCCATCTTCCTCTCTCTTTATGAAGTTTATATATTAATATTTTGTCTATCTAACATAATTTTTTAGACATGCACTTAGACATGATCGTTAGGCTCTTCAGTCTGTTGAAATTGATTTAGTGAATGATGATTAAAGTAAGAGACTGATAATGTATATTCGATATCCTACCTTAAAGATCTTTCTAGGCAAGTACATTTATTGCTTCTATAATATAGGTCATTGAGTATCAAGTGATCCTATAGAGACTATGAACATTATTATTAACTCTTTTTTTTTATTATCTAACTGATAAATTTTGAAAATGGTGATTTATCATGTTCAAATTTAAAGCAATATACTAAAATAAATATATAAAATTAACTAATTAAAGCAAATATTAAACTAAGAAACAACCATTAAAGATAACAATACTTGGGTAGTGAATCCCATAAGAATTTCTCTTACAAATAAGACTTCAAACATCAATTTAACCTAAACTTCATCAGATCGTGGAAATTCCTCAATTATACTAATTTCTTTCTCAAAATTATTAAAAACTAATCCTAGGATGATTAATCAAAATCTGTTTCCAATTGAAACTTTTATATTTGCATTAATTGATTTATGAATTTTCCAAATAGGTTTGATTATAATCTGGAAGATTTAAATTAATCTATGTCTAGGATCGCTTGTAACTCTTTTCAATTATGCTAAATCAGTTCATAAAAAGAATTTCTGAATTTCAAATGCATAAACTCAAACATAAACCAATATACCAACGTAAACTAATTCAAGAATAATAAAGGACATATAATTAAATCTTAATGAAATTGAAAACTAAATTGAATTAAAATGAAATCAAACTACAAAATTCATCTTGGGGTTCACCATATCGACGTTCCATAAAGGTTTAGTTCCTAATCATGGAATACATAACATCAATATTAAAGTAAAAACAAAAAAAACAAAAAGAAACATAATGAGATCCCTTTTCACGAAATCCACTTTAGAATAATGGAATCATGATCAAATCCCTTTTAATCTTCACGAAATCTAATTTGGATAAATGTAAATCCACTCCAAATGCATTTTCTTATTTTTTTTTGTTTTTGTTTTTGCTTTAGGTTGTCTAATTACGTATTTTAAACCTCTCCCTTTCTTATCCCCTTTAGTCTCCCTTTTAAAATTAAAATTCAAATTTTGGGTTGAACATGAGCAAGTAACAATGACCATGTGCCAGGTTATATGTGTAGCAAAGACAAAATCCTAATCCAGGGTATAACTCATGCATAAATATAGGTTCAAAATGTGAAAATGAACTCATTATCATATAACACATGCATGCACATGTCAAACACATGCATACACATGTTAAACATAGATGTATAACACACTGAATCAATCAATACGGATTAAAGTCTTCAAATGTGATCACATAAGCTTAAAATTCAGAGATAATAAAGGATACAGGCAAGTCTATACTTGAGTACCTAGTCGTGTTCTTGCTATATAGCTTTATAACTTAGTCAAAATAGCTTTAAATTGCTTCAAAACTTATGTATCGTTGTTTCTTCTGCTCTAAATAAGTTAATTATGACCTACAAATGAATTATGAAAGAATTAATATTGGAAACATTAAAAACACTTAAATAAACAAGTAAAAGGTACTAAATATAGACTTAAAAATATTAATGATTAAGAACTTTCCAAACTTCCCCACACTTAGGCATTTGCTTCTCATCAACCAAATAATAATTTAAATTTATTGATCCTTCTAAATATCTACCTCTACTTTATCTTAACCTATCTAGTCACATTTTAAACTCCAAGGCCTAAGAATCAAACTAGAATACAATTAAAATAAAAAATCGGAGAATAAGCTCCATAGCAAACATCACAAATGATATCTTGATAAACTTTCTTTTAACACCCTCTCATAAAAGATTCACTGAGTTATCTCTAAGTGTTTAAGGTGAAAGTTATCATAACTATCAAATCAGTGCATAGAAAGAATCTTAGCTGTATGCTTGCTAATAAATCACATCTCCACCATTATAAAATAAACTAGAGGTGAATAATCAAATGATCTTTAAACCAAGATGTAATAGGGCTTATGTTAAAGTATGGCAGGGTTAAATTTTGAGCTAATAAAAATGAAGGAATTATATAAAGAAACTATACAAAAACCTAATTCAATTTAGCACCAATCCTCCTAATAGAATGTAAGTAACGTGTAAAGTAAGTCTTCAAAAGCTTAAGTATCTTCTCTTTCCCATTTTCATAATTACAATAATTTAAAAACAAAAATATTTTCTTCTTTGAAACTGAGTTTGTTTCAAGATATTTCTAAATTTATTTCCTATAAGAATACAAGGAAAAAATATTATGTTTCCAAATTATACCTAAAATGAAATATGAACTAAAATGAGTATCTTAAACATTTCATAACAATAATCACTAAGTGTTAAGAAGTGATCGTATAAAAAATTAAACACACATCAATATTGAAAGAAGTTGCAAAACTACTTCTTTTATTTTGCCAGATATGGAAAGCTAAGATAAACCGTTACAATTATTCATAACAAAAACTTTATAGTCTTGTCAACAAGGCTAAAGTAGTTGAAGATGCATCTTCCATAAGCTCTTCTTTCGCGATAAAGGAATCTATTAGTCAACACATTAAGCCCAAAGAGGTTACTCTTGGTAATATCTCTTTAAGACCTGATGCTACACGCAAATTAAGGATACAAAGAAATATCATAATTGATAGCCTTTCAAAATGACATCCTACTATTCAAGTGCATTAATGACAAATTTATACTCTTTACAAAATAGCAATACTAATAATATTGATTTTTTGGGGATATATCATAGACTAAACTCTTTACAAAAGGCTCATTCTCAAACTATTCAAGAGTAGTATGATTTTGGAATGATAAATGCTATATACTTGACTAATCCAGAGTTTCTTGAGATGTCATTACTTCCTAGATGGACTTAATAAGTGGTTAAGGATTTTTATGTAAATAATCCTACTTGATTCTGAAAGTACCTTGGTATTAAAGATATTATCTACTAGTAGAGATTTTTATGATGATGAACAATATGGTGCTTATCATTTCATTACTTTGGGAAAGGTAGAACATTTTCCCATATAGTGGATGCTTAGTTAAGAAAAGAATTTTTCTAAATACTCCAAAAGTGATATCCATTATAGAAGAGCAATCAGGATGAGAACCATTATTTCTGGTATAGAGGTAATATTTAAATAGGGATTTCTAACCTATGCTGGAAAAGGACATTCACCCAATCTCTTGCAGTAACATTGTTTATAAAGTGCTCTCCAAGTTGTTTGCACAAAGACTAAAGGGTAGTTTAAATTTTTTAATTTATCGATCTTAAGGCTCCTTCATCCTAGGTAGACCTATCTCTAAAAATATCTTACTGATCTAGGAGTTGTTGAGAGATTATGATAATAACAAATCCATCAAAATTTTTGCAATTAAAGTGGAATTTTTTTGAAAGATGAATGAAAAATTTTATTGAAACTTTAGCAAAAGGTAATACGTCAATGTCATATAGTACTTTTACATACAAACACTAGTTCAATATAAAGACCTGGGAACCAGGATACAATTCAGAGGTTCCATCTGATCCTCATGTCTGGAGTGATTTTGCTTTGTGCTTTCCTTACTATTATAATCTCTCTAATTCAGTTTATATTATTATCAACTAGACGATATTCCTTTATAGCTTCCCTTTTGTATATTATATTGTTTCTTTCTTTCCATATTACATATATAAATGAGATAAAAGTAGTTTTGAGCATCTCACCATTTTGCTTAAGTTACTTAACCTTTTGGTGATCCATTATACTAATATATTCTATTAATGTGCTTGACACTTTACCATTAGGAGATGCAATACTCTATTCCAAATAACTTTAGAGAGTTTCTGTTAAAGAAAAGATTATTCCTATTTGCCTCTTTTACTTTACAAAGGACACAAATAGGATCAAAAGAGCCAAACTACCTATCATAAATTACAATCCTGCTTTTTTATAACCAACCAGCTGTTTAATAAAGTATTGGGATTCAATATATTCTTCCATATTAGCCTATACCATGGTATAATTTGATGATTAGTTATAAAAATCTTGTAACAAGACTCTTTTATGAAATTACCATTAGTGTTGCCTAACCATCTAATTTTGTCTTCTCTATGTATTTGAATCAATTGAGATGGTTAATTAGAGAGTGTAGAGGATCCTCTAAAGTTGCAATTCCAAAACCCATGTAGAATGAGTGAGAAGACTTTAACATCTAAGGAATACAATTATTTAGATGTAGGAGGTCATTTGTGATGAATAAAAGACTATGTTCCATCCAATTATCATAACAAAACCAAACCTTTTTCTCCATTCCCCAATAAATGCTTGATCCAAGGGTATAACTAGTTTCTCAGCTGTAACATATGTGAGAAGTACCATTAGTGATACTTGTTGGTTTTCAACTGCCACAAACACTAATTTTTTAACGTAAATTTCATTAATGCATTTGATCTAAAGTGCTCCTTTGTTATTATATAATCTTTAAATCCTTTTACTTAAGAGGAGTTTTTGCATAAGAGATATGGGAATGATTCTTATTGCTTCTATCTTCTTTAGAATAACTATCTCTTCTCATTTAAATTTTTCCCCTTTTGAGTTTTCAGCTTTAATAGGCCATAAGAATGCTTTGATACACCTTTCAATCTCTTTGCTGACTCTTTTAGGAATAATTAGATGAGCACTCTAATATGTGCTTAACTATTGATACATTTAATCCATGACACTTAATGATTAATGCTTCAAAATGATTAAGACATTCACTTTAGTTCATAACTGATTTTGGTTACAATTTGGAAGCATAATAGATAAGTGAGTCGAAAGCACACTCTTTGAGCCATCTTTTTGAGATTCACACTCAATTGTCTTCATGGAATAAGAAGAGAACAATTAGAGTAAGAGGAGACAAGAAAATGGAAAAAGGAAAGAAAAGTTCAAGACCTACGACCGGGACAACTAAGTTATAGGCATGACAATTGGAGTCACGCCTATGACATAAAGGCTCGTGGCCATGAGCTTTAGTGAAGCCATTCACGACTGTGACCACCAAGCTCACACTCGTGACTTTTATTACCTGGCACTTGAAAACATAGTTTTTAGTATAAATACAATATGTTGACCGCAGAAAAGTGTATGAATCATTTTAGGGCTTTTGGGTTTCGGGAACAACATAAAACTTGCTATTTTGGAGAACCATGGAGGGCATAGAGGGCTAAGCTTCCTGACACCAATTTGGAGGTGATATTGATGCCGAAGAACACGGTTAAGCATATCTACATTGTGTTTTTCATTCTCTCTATTTAGGGATTGATATGTCATCCGATGCTTATATATTTGGGTTTTCATGTATGAATGATTGTTATTCTCATTCTTGTTAGATTGTTTGTGTATGAATCCATTGCTAGAATTTTGAATGCAATATGTAATCATTGTGTTTGGATTCATTTGTGGTAACTAATGGTGTCAAATCATTAGGGATAACATAACTTGGTTATATAACCCAAGCTTATATGGTTGTTGCCTTGATTAATCTATTTACCTAACCCATAATTCGGTTGTTTAATTAAATCTAGAGACCTTATTCGAGGTTGTCCTATAGCTAGGTTTAATTAAAGAGTTTGTTTTAATTAAACAAAACTTAAGAGAAAAATGGGGTTAACAGAGCTTATTGTTAATCTACGATTAATAGTTGTTAGGAAAGGTATATGAATAACAATTTAATGAAGTATGTTTAGTTGTGTGTTGGCTGAGATTGAATTGATGACTGGATCCCTAATGCATTCATCACTTTTAGTTATGTGTAAGTGGAGAATGAATCGATGACCAGATCCCTAATGCATTCATCACTTTTCTTATTTTTTATTTTTTAATTTGCTTCGTTATTTTAGTTTTATTTTATTTTCTTATTCGAAAACCAACAAAACCCCCATAACCTAAATGCCAATTCTTTTCATTTCAAAAACTTTACACGTAGTTTTTGTGGGATTGACCTAAACTCATCAATAGCTATAATTTTAGGTTTAGTTATTTTGTGTAGTGTTACAACGGACTACCACAATTTTGGTGCCATTACTGGGGAGTGTGGGGTTATAGTTTTTATTCTTGATTTTAATTGGTGCTATGTATATGTTTGTTTATACATTTATTTCTTGATCCTTTAACATTTGTTTATAAAAGAAGGAAGAAAGGAAAAGAGAGACACTGCAAAGGGAGTATGTCATTGCAAGATTATTTCAATTTTGACTATAGCCTATATTCCCATTCCTATAACCAAGCTTGGAGTGATCAACCGAACTTAGCTTATTGACGGGATAGCCAACAAGTCTACTACCTAGATCAGTTGCAGGATGCACAACAATTCTTGTACTAGAAGCTTCTTATACCAATTCAGTTATATCTATAGAATAGTTGGTTAATTCTATTACTACTAATACTCAACATTTCTTGTAGAATGTAAGTTAATTTTTACAAGATGCAAGGTCTAGCATTCAAAAATTGGAGAGCCAACAAAACTCAAATACATCTCTAAAAGACTTGGTCAAGACTCATACTACAAACAATATTCATATTTAATAGCATGTACGCAGTTTCAGTAGGACTTAAAATGATTCCAGTAAGATACAATATTTTGATTCCGACCTTTGTAAGTTAGATGGATCAGATGACACCACTTGGAACTACAATGCGAAGAGAAGCATCCATCTAAACCCGAGGTGTACTTAAAGGAAGTTAGTGAACAGACCTTACAAAGTGTAAATGTAACATCCCACCCCCGACAGGAAGGGTAAAATAGTAAATTGTCATAGGATGAGATTGATAGGGATTAATTAGTATTGTTCATGCATACTAGTATTAGTAAACAGTGAAATTGTGCACATGCAAATTTCGGTACATGCATACATGACATTCCCGGTAGATGTGCCTACTGCAATTTTATTGTGATTAACGTGGTTATTGGGTTTGAAAAATTATTCTGAGTGAGCCATTAAGTGTTTGATATTTTAAGGGATTTTTAGAAATTTTTCTGGAATTTTCCGGAGAAAATTCCCGGACCGGAAAAAGATCGCCAAGTGGCGAACCGGTTGCTTTTCGGTAGCGAAAATTGCTACCCAATGGCACTGTCATTTTGGGTATATTATTTTGGAATTGAAATTAGGGTCATTGTACTAGCATGGGTCAAATTGTAGTAGGATTTCTAAATCCTATCCATAATTTTGTTTTATTACTATTTTGTCTTATTAGCTTCTTTTGTCTCTTTCTTCCTACAATTGCCACTTGTCCTAAGGTTTAAATGGTTTTGTCTTATGTTGAAGTCTCACTCTCGGTTATGCCTTATGAAAGATAAGGAAAAGATGATTTTTTTAGCTTCATTCTTCATTCACCCGAAAGTCACTCTCCCTTTTGCCTCTCCATCGTAGTCTTCATGGTTTAGTTAAGGTTTTACTCTTCTATCCAACCTTAAGGGCCTTCCTTTCCTTGCATATACACTTAAGTCTTTGTCCATGGTGATAGCTATGTATGGGATTGAGAAGGGAAGTAAGAAAGTGAAGTGATTGGAGAGTGGAAGGATTGAAAGCTTGAATTGGTAAGTGTTCTTTTAAGTTTGAATTATGTATTTAATGAATCAATTGGTTGTTAGATGCATTGATTGGTATGTATTGGTCATTAATCATGATTTATGATACTTTAATGTTATGAAAAGTATAGTATGAATTGGTGGGTATAAGGGTATGATTATGTATGGCTTGATTGATGAAGTAGTATGATTGAAGTGTGTTTTAACTTAGTGTTGGATTGATTTTGACATGGGAGATTAATGAAAACTCCTTGAATAGGATGCTGCCAAATTGTGACTAGTAGCCTAAGTGAATGTATGAATGATCTAGTGATTGATTTCTTGCTCATTAGGATGCTTATGCATGTGGAATTGGTGTTAGAAGTGATAGTATGTAAGTTGAAGATGAAAGCTGGAAAATTGATTTTTGACCTACTGTACTGTTTTGAGCATAACTCATTGTGTAGGTATGCAAATGAGGTGAGGTTTGTGCCAAATGAAACTTTGGTTTGTTGGCTACATTTTGGTGTGAAATAGGTGTTGTCTAATTTTAGCCTTAAGAGGTTGAATTTTGGCTTGGAAAATTACTGTTTTGACTTAGGTGAACAGTATCCGGGTTGATGACCTGATTGTTTTGCTGATTTTTCTAAATTAATTGAGATGGAATTAGTGAAAATGGTCTTCATGAAAGTTGAAGCCTATATTGTTAGCTTTCCATTCCCACTGATTTTGCAATTTTTCGATCTGT
>JAOTBA010000006.1:18072987-18085768 GCA_025629845.1 Erythroxylum squamatum | reverse complement strand
TAACAATTACGGATTATATCGAAATTCTAGCAATGGGTTTTGCAATTAACAATCCAATGAACGCATTAAAATCATCAATTAACAATACCCGATAGGTTCATATAAAAATAACCGAACAATAACGAAAGTCCGATTATCCATACACAATACCCAAATCAATTAAAGCAGGATAACATAATCAATTTCTAATGAGAGAAAGAATAACAAAATAATTAAAAAAATACTTAACCCGAGCCGTCGGCATCGATATTACCTCCGAACTGGCGTCGGGACGTTCAGCTCTTCATAGGTCTATCCCGATAAATTGCTTTAGCCCCATCCAATGTCCCTAACCAAAAATCCCTAAATCTTTCCCTTTGACTGTGGCAACTCTCACTGTGCGCTCACTATTGATTTACTCCACTGCTTATGTAACTCGCCGACTCTCCTCTACTGTGCCAGGCCCTGTTGCTCTTCCTCCATTGTTTTGTGTTTACTGTTCATCGATGTGACCAATAAAGGTCACATCAACTACAAACCCTTTAAACATTGGCCTCTCACTGTCTTGTTTCTCTCCAGCGCTACTCACTCCTTCATTCTGTAATGCAACTCCACGCTAGCGTCGCAGCTTCCTCAGTCACAAGCCCGAGCCGCAGCAGCCGAGCCTTCCACGTCTAAGCCGCCGCAGCTCTTCTGCTTCTCCTCAGCGTCGCAACTCTCTACTCTCTTATACGTGATTGTTGCCCCGCTCCAACGCCGAACCCACTGCTTGATTTTTAATTCCCAGCGCCGCTAACTATCAACCTGATACTCTCCTTTTATTTTATTTCTGTCCCCTATTCCTTGCGCCGACAACTCCCTTACTCTTGCGTGAATGACTGCCACGTTGCCCTCAATTCCCGTCTGCGTGCCTCCAGCGTTTCTTTTAATTGAAAATGTCCCTGATTGCAACTCTACTTGACTTGTGCCTCCTACACGTGCACGATTCTAATTTGATTTAATTGCCTTGATTAATTGCTGCTCCACATGTTGACAAACGCCCAAACCACGACTTAACTCTACTTTGTGATTTTCAACTATGTAGTCTCTCTATCTATATGCGTGGCGATTCCTCCTTTTTATCGTTTTTGCTGGCCTCCTTTTGTGCATTTTCACGCTGCCTATTTTAATTGTGTCCTCCTGTTTAATTTTCTCCTCTAAGGCGCCGACAGCTGTCCTCTCTACTGCTAATTGATTTTTTTTCATCTTGTAACGCGTGTCTCCAGCTGTGTTGCGTCCTTGTCTCTAGCGTCTTGATGTTGCTCCCAGCTGACCCTCGTTATTTGCTGCCTTTTAATGTCCCATTTGTTTGCGTTAATTTGCCTCTCCACGTGTCTCTTGTTGCACTAGCTAATTTGGTCTGCCCATTAGCTTCCTCTATGCGTGCAAAACGACGCCCCTCTATATATGCGTTGTTGGCTCCTCACCTTGCTTCTGCGTTTGTTGATATTCACTCTTGGTCCTTTGCTTAATTAATTGATTGTATCCCATTCACGCTGTTCTCTCCTATTGATTTATGGACCATTTAATTCCTAATTTCAGCGTGGGTGGACCCTCCATTTAATTGTGCGTGATTCCTCACTGTTCCATCTCCTGTGCGTCCGCGTGTCCCTCCTTGCATGTGCGTGTTTAGTGGCTGCCTTGATTTAATTGTCTTGCTCTATTTTTCTCACCCTTTAATTCTCTTCTTTCTTCTATAAAGACAAGCATAAATAGATATTCAGAAAATGACCCATATATGATAATTTTAACTCACTTTAATTTCTTTGCTCCCAAATTGTACCTAAATCACAAATATGAATTAAAGTGAGTATTTTAAGCATTTTTATGCCAATAATTGCTAAGTGAAAATAATTAAAAATATCAACAATTAAGCACATATCATGGCCCCAAAAGTTACACTCTAAGTACTTAATCTTAGTCCTACTCAACTTAAATCCATTTGACTCTAACGTATCCCTCCATCATTTTAGCTTGACATTGACACTCTTTTTTGTCTTATCCACTAAGACAATATCATTAGCAGATAACATACACCAAGGAACATCCCTTTGAATATTCGTGGTGAGCTTATCCATCACTATTATGAACAAAAATTGGTTCAATGAGGAGCCTTAGTGTAGCCCAATACCAATAGAAAGATTTTCTATATCTCTTGCTATCATTTTTACTCTAGTCTTTACAACTTTATACATGTCCCTAATCATACGTATATACGTCATAGGAACTCCTTTAACCTCTAAACACCTCTATATGATTTCCCTAAGTATCCTATCTTATGCCTTCTATAAATTAATAAAAACCATATGCAAATTACTCCGTCTTTTAATATTCCATTAATCTTATACGGAGATATAAAGCTTCTATCATGGACCTTCCTGGAATGAAGTCAAACTACTTCTATGATATAGGAGCAACCTTTCTCACTCTATTCTCAATTACCTTCTTCCACAACTTTATAGTGTGACTAAGTAGTTTGATTCCTCTATATTTTTTACAATTTTAGACGTCCCCTTTATGCTTATAAAGAGGAATTAACATACTAAGTCTCTACTCATCTAGCATTTTGGCGAACTTAAGGATCATATTAAAAACTTAACTAGCTAAGGAAGACCATCTAGGCCTAAGCTCTTCCATACCTCTATGGGAATCTCATATGGCCCTTCCACCCTTCTACTCTTCATCTTCCTCAAAGTTCTTTTAATTTCTTCCCCTATAATATGCTTGCAATGAGCCAAGTTACAATTAACTTGATCTAAGTCTCTCATTTTTCGTTCCCTAGCTCTCGCGAACTTAAAATTTTCCTTTTCTCTTTCAATACAAATTCTTGTAAGCTCTGCTTTTAGCCACTAGGATTGTCTTCTTCACCTCTTTCTTCGCCAATTTGTACCTTTCTTTATTAATTACTCTCTCTACCTCTACTGCACCATTCAATAGAGCTTTATAGGTTCTCTTCTTGATCTTAACCTTTTCTTGTGCATCTTCATTATACTACCAAGACTCCATCTTACTACCCTTAGGTGCTTTAGAAAACCCTAATATCTCTTTACTTGTATTCCTTAAGAGAGTTGCTAGTTTCTCCCACATTTGGTTAGCATCTGCTTCTAATTTCCATTTATCTCCATATATTACTCTATCATTAAGTTGTTTCACTATGTCCTCTTTCAAATTCCATCATCTAAATCTGGTAGACCTCATAGGACTTCTTAATTATAAGATATAAAACTAAAATTCTATGTTGAGTTGACAAGCAAGATTTTGGTATCACCTTACAACTCTTGCACCTAGATCGATTGCTTCATTACGAGGAAGTAGTCAATTTTAGTTTTGATGATTTTGCTCTTAAAAGTCACTAAATGTTCCTCTTTTTTCTTAAAAAAGAATTAGTTATCATTAATTCAAATGCTGTTAGAGAAGTTTTCTAAAGGAAATCACCTTTAGCACTTATTGTACAAATCATTTTATGATTAATAAAGGCATTTTACATTATTTTGATGTTCATACATTTATGAATTTGGTGTTGATCTTAAATTGATTTAATGAAGTCCTTGATACAAAACATAGCATAGAGGAAATCATAATGAGATCATGATAATGAGATTCCTATCATGTGCAATTGCATTAGTATCTAAACTTTCCCTAGTCATAGGATTAATGAGATAGGATATCATTAATTGGAATAGACTAGCACATGTTATACTCCTTGATTGGATCAAGCAGTAGATCTCATAAGTTGTAGACATGAGTTGTTTAGAGTTAACATATGGATGCTTACTAAGGGTAATAAGTAAATTGCATTGACCTACTATGAGACAATTATATGGATATTATATTTTAGTGTCCATGATAGTCTCATCATAGCAATGGTGCAAGTATCCTTTGACTTGAGGTGCTCAAGGATATCTCAGATATTGATCCTGTGCTTTGACTCCATTCATTGGTGCCTTTCAGGGGTTACTAATAGGGTGGTAATTGGGTACATTTTGATGTATTTGGAGGTAATTAAGTAGCCAATAAAGGATTCACCAATCCTAATAGAAGGAGATGATACCCACGTCCTCTTATTGGGGTCATTACTTTTGGGAGTCTCTGGCTAGAACAAATATATGTCATGAAGAGAGTCTTCAATGATACATAGAGTAATGAGATCCTCAGGACAAGATCTAATATCATTTGGATTAGATGTGACGTAGTCAGTCTAGTGGGAGTTGACACCTTGACCATACTCTGAACCAAGTGGAGTATAGATAGTGAAAGGACAAATTGAATGACAACATTACATATGGAAGGGTTCGTAGTCAAACCATTGACTTTTCGGTCAATTGGAGGTCATGACATGTTGCTAGACACCACTCTTGACTTACTTGAATTAAGTGTTAATTCAAGTGGCCAACATAACTGGGAACCTAATGGGTCACTCATATAGGAGATCTGAAGGATGAGTAAAATGGTCTTGAATGGTGATTTAAGATATGAGAGAGTGTTTCGAGATCGTATCGTGATGTGATCATAGTCGAAAACGTTGCATGGAATGGATTAGAAAAAAGTGTTGTTGGCTGCCAATTTGGTCATTAACTTCCCAAAACTTCCATTAATGCATGATATTCATGGTCATTAACTTCCCATAACTTCCATTAATGCATGTTATTCATGACCATTAACTTACCATAACTCTCCATTAGTGATGGGGGTTATGGAAGGCCAAATAGGGCAGAAAATAAGGATAATTTTCGTGCATCTTGTGTAAGACACAAGTGAAAGAAAGGTTCTTTCTTACACACTCTCTTTTTCTCTCTAACTCTTACAAGAGTTCTGGTCTTTGCTAGCACAAAAAAGATTTCTAGTCATCTCCTAATGAGGTTTCATCCTTCTATCTTCGTAAGGACTTTCATTAGAGACAGTCTACCTTAATCGTTATGGTTTACGACAACCCAATGTGGAAAAGATTAAAGAACGAAGGAGATCATTGGAAAGGTATGTAAACATCTTATATTACATGTTTTTGTTTTCTATATCTATATGCATAAGTATATATGGTTTTTGAGGTTTCGTTTTATTTTCTGTTGCTTATGTTTGATATATATTATGTATGAGATGCATGATCAGAACCTAAAAAATGCTACCACCAGGTTCAATAGAGCAATCCCACTATCATTCCTATCCCTATACCCTATACCCAAAACCCCCGTAAATCCATGGATACTCATATAAGGTTACCCCTATATGACCATTAAAGTCTCCTCTTTGGATAACTTTCTTGTTAAGGGGGATATGCTGAGTCACCTCATCTAGCTTTTCCCAGAAGGGGCATTTTAGGTTGTTCATCCAAAACTACTTGAGCTACATAACCATACACCACATTGAGAACAACACCTCTCACTACAATCTTTACAAACATAATCCTATCATTAGTCCTCTTTACCTACACAACATGATTTATAAGTTCCTTAACAACTAAGATACTTACCCTATTCTATCATCTCGAACACCCTGAGTATCAAAGTAAGGACCAATTAATCTCTTTCACTTTAATCCCTTCCACTTTATCTTTCGGATGCATGCTATATGAATCTTATATTTGTCTAAAATCTCCACTAATTCTAAAGACTTCCATGTAAAGGTCCTGATGTTCCAAGAACCTATTTGTAATCTTTCAACATCTTTTACTCTCTTAAACCTAAAACTCACTGAAGGACTAGACCTTTCTCTATCATCGATAGTCAAACCGACCACTGCTATACTAATTCCCACCACAAGCTAAAGAAGATGAGTACTATAAGTCCTTAAATACTCCAATAGAACTCGAGAGAGGAAATCAATCATAAATGTTTAGGAATAAGATTCAACCTTTTTAACCAAATTTGATATTGGAACGATGAATATTAGAATAGGAACAAGAATACTAATGGAACACAAAATGGGACTACAACAGTTTCAGAAAACCAAAATAGGGAAAATACTAGAGTAGTTAAAATAGTAATCAAATAAGCGCTACTAACAAAACACTAAAAAAATGACAAAAAATAGAAAGATATATATATATATATATATATATATATATTGAAATTGAAGCATATAACAGCTAGTTGGACACAACATAGTGCACCAACCCAAAAAAAAACCCAAATCACTAAAAGCAAGATATCCAAAGTTATCGTACCAATAAGTCACAAAATTGGTCAAAAAGTGACAAAACAACTCCAGCCTAGAAAAATAATTAATCACCTAAAACTACCACATAAATCTCAAACATCTAAATCCATCCACAAAGCTTCAAGAATTAAGAGAAGTTATAGGTTTTGTTTCTATAAAAAAGAACGATATTAGATCTTAGCCCAAAATTAGAAACTTTAGTTCTAATTAGAAAAAGATTTAAACTTTCAAGGGTATTTTCACTAACCCAGGAAAAGAGACCTCTGCCTTAAAGTTTCTACACTAAGCTCCACCAAGTACTAAAAACAAGTAAAGAGGTAGAAACAAACTTTTGGAGGTTAGAAAAGAAAAACCACATCCACTTTTCAGAGAAACATAATTTGAACATATTTTGTGAAAATGAAATCAAAGAGAAAAAAATAGCTTGTCAAGATGAAACACTTTTCCTAGGATTCATATAAACAAACAAAGCAGGATTTAAAAAAATGAACCTTTTGTATCATAAAAAAATAGAGATAAACTCAAAGCCAAATGCAGTTTTAGAATGTAGGTAACAAAAAACATGAAGCAAGAACTAATGTGAAAGCTTGGATAATGGGAATTCGAAGACTAAATTAATCAAATCTTATTAATCTAGGTTTTAAGAACTTGATAACATTAAAATAATTTCTATTTATGAACAAACACCTAGGAAATAACAATAGAACTACATAATCCTTAAAGATGAGAAAATCACCTAACCCAAAATATTTTTTTTCTTTCTGCTTACCTAAGATATATTGTTACTAGAACTCTTTCAAAAAATGGAACCTAATGTAGGCAGTGGGAAGAGAGATATAGATAAGAAGAGTAAAGCTCAATCTTTAAAATTTTGAAACTGCACATTAAAACATGTGAAATTCAAGTGAAAAATCAAATCTAAATGAAAGGACTCTACTCCACTCCCAATTCCCTTGTAGAAACTAAAAAGTCAAAAATTGTTGCTAATACAACTTGCGACTAGAAGTTTGATGTTCCCCTTAATCAAAACAAACAATTTAGCTTAATCCCAAGTCAATTACTAAAGCATGAAAATAAAGATAATTGTTAAGAGAAGAAGATTTGTTTTTTCCAATGTGACTACACTAAAGTGGTATGGGCTATGATGCAACATATGTCGGATCTATACTTTCCATATCTCTAGAGTGGTAAGATATTCTCAATTAGGTAGACAAGCTTTATAGGAGAATGAGAATAGACTAACTAAGTCTCAGTCTTTTCTTAACTTGTTGAGTCTATTCCATCTAGAGAGAAAGGAATAATAGGCTATATAAGAACTACAAAATTGATAGCTATGTGCTAGCCTATAGGGTCTGCTATGTGATATTGATTCAATGATAAGAAGATGGAACTTGGAATGATTCTTATTTATTTTTCATGTTATTTATTATGTAGTAAATGCCTAGAGAGACTATATTGTAACGTGATCTTTGTACTTGTACATTTTCCTATTTGATGCTCATTTTGAGCCTGTAATGAATTTCTTCCAATTAAAAAAATAAAATGGCAAGAAAATGGTTGAAAGTGTGGATCGAAAAGAAGGAGTCTAGAAGTCAAGGAACCAAGCTTATATGGGTTTCTAAAATGCATTAATTTGATTATTTTGTAGGTTTCTAAAAGAGAAAATGGTAAGAATTATAGATGTATTCATTGAATTAGGTATTATTTTTGAAGAATTTGTGCCTTTTGTCTTAATGAATATAGCCCTCTTGCGTCTAAGAAAGTCTTGAAAACATTTATGTAGAATATGGAGAAATTTGTCCTTAAAGAGAGCAAGAATGATCATCAAAGACTTATAAAAAGATTTAATTATTGAACCAAGTAAGGGAGATAAAAAGGATGAGAAACTTTCAACGTATTGAAACTCAAGAAGAATCTTTATTTAAATCACATCATAAGTAATGTTCAACAACAGATAACTATTAGTTCATACTTTAGAAATTTGTCATATAATTGCTCTTAATTATCAATTTTGTTATAATTCTTAGTGATGAAAGGTTAAACATTTATTTTGTATATTATGGATATAAACTTAAATATTATATGCAATTAGGAATGTTAAGCTAAAACTTTTTGATAACTAAATTAATTGAGAAATGCGTTCTCTAAACTAATAAATGATGATATTAGGAGACAATTGGGCATGATTTTATATGTTTAAAGCCTCTTCTAATGTTTTTGGCCATTATTGATTGATATTACCAATACTTTTAAGTTTTTGGATGCTTTAATTTTCAAAGATAGTTTCTTAAGTTATTTTATCAACTGATAGACCAATATCTTAATATGGTTGACTAGTATCTTCAAAATTCACCCCCTTTTTTATTTCTAATAATTTTGCTAGTCGTTAGGCTGCTAATCTTGGTGACCACATAGACACATTTGCTAACCAATGTCCTCTCTTATAGCCAACCAATATCACTTCACCTAATAATTTTTCTCTTTCCATTAAGTTTGTTTCAAGTTTGGCTGCATATACTGATCGACCACCCACTCTTACTAGTCGACCAATATAATTTACTAGTTGAACAATATAGGTTTTCCCTTTAGAGACTTTTCTTATAGTGAGTACCATATTTGGTTGATAGGTTTGGATGACCACAATTACTGTTTGACCAGTCTTCATGATTGCAGCACTATTTATCCTCTTTTCTTTTTTTTCATCTTAGTTGTTTATTTATTCCAAAACCTTAAACAATGCATTCTTTTACTTCAAAAACATCATCCTCCATTTCATAAAAATCTCGTTAAATTGCATAAAATTAATTTTTTGTTATTTTTGAGTTTCAAATTTGGGGATTTTCAAAAAGTCAACGTACCTAGTATATAAGACTCTCTGTTTTGCAGAGCTCTGAGGAGGGTTATAATGTATGCAGCCTTCCCTTTGTATTTTTATAAATAGGTTATTTCTATAACTTGAACCTGTAGTCTTATGATCACAAAGAAGCAACTTTACCAGCTGGTTCGTATAGTTGCTCTAAGGCTCACCCATAAAAATTTAGGGGTTTTCAATCTTTTCTTAAATAAAAGCTATTTTTTCAAATTGATGCCTTCATAGTTAAAGTTGTTTACTTTTCAATTTTATTAATAAATCTTTTATTTTGTTCAATTTTGGTATTTTAGGCACTTTTTCATGTTTTTATTTTTGAAATTTTTGGGCTTTATAAATTACATATTCTTTTATGAAATTGATTGCTGGATATTGCAGTTAAGCTTTTTTTAAAACAATTCTAACCCCTAATTTTGTCAAAAATTGCCCTTGATTCTTCAATTGAATTTTTAACTTAGACATAATACCGAAATTGATATTTTTTTCAAATTAGACATTATTAGGGATGTTTATATCAAAATTAACCTTTTGTTTTAACTCCTTAAATAGCACTCTTTAGTGAGAAAATTTATCATCTTAATCAATTATGTTTTGATTAGTTTTAACAAGTTAGTTTGAGCATGACGCCTTACATTTTGCATTATCAGATAATGATTTATTTTTGGTGAATACAAAAAGAGAGAAATATTTGTTATATTAGATTTAAGAGGAATGATCATTTTGTTGTTTTTGTATTTCTTTGAGTAAATTTATGATATCTACATGTATTTTTTAATAGTAAATATCTCTTTTATTCTTGATATTGGATAATGTTTTATGCATGAATAAGGGGGAGCTAATGACCTTGATATTTATTTGTATGCTTAATTTTATTATTTTTCTCTAATATCACAAATGTTTTTTCAACATCAAAAGGGGGAGATTGATGAATTAAGGGTGGTTTCAATCCGTGTTTTGATGATAACAATACGTAAGTACTACTAATGAATTTATTATTTTGATGAAAAGCAATATAAGAACAAATTGAAGTCATAAACTCAAGAAGATAGCTTATGAATTTGATAAAGAGAAGTTGAAGTTTACAACTATCTAACTGAAGATCAAATTAAGAATAAAAGAAGATCAAGGCTTATCAAGGCTATTTTTTAGTTTGTAATATTAATTGTAATCTCACTATGTTTATTTAATGCTCTAAAAGGCTAATCATGTATAAATATTTTATTTCACTTCATTGTATGAGTCTTCATGTTCATTAAGAAGCATTGAAGTCTTTTATTTTAAGAGACAAACCTGTTGATCTTTCAAGAACTCTCTGGGGATTACTTTAGGAAGTGTTTAAATTATAATTGGATTAAAACATTGGTTTTGATAATTTAAAGTTCTTAAAATCATTTTTTTAGAATAATTAGTTGACCTAATTGAGTTAGTGGTCAATCAATATAAGTTAAATTTATTAAATTTGATGTACTGTGAATTTTTTATAACATTAGTTGATGTATTGGTTAACCATTGTATCATATTGGTCGAAAATATACATTACACACTAGACCAATATATCCATTGCTCAATCAGTGTTATAATGGCTAGTGTATTTGGAGCCTTTAATGCATATTGGTTGACCATTATGCTATACTAGTCGACCAATACATTACATATAATAGTTATAACGACTATTTCTTGGCTCCAACAACTAGGAGGGTCCTAAAACACTACAAATAAGTGTTTTCTTATTGGTCTTAGTATTGAAAAGCATTAAGGTGTCTTTTATACACATTTTTAAGTGGATTTCAATCATTTAAGCATCATTTTCTCATAATTGTGTGAGTAATCTTTTTGGAGTTATCAATTGAATAAGTGAATTTTTTTAGTTTTAAATCCCTTTTTGGGTGTTGGATATTGTACTTAGGAGTGTTCAAAGTAGGATTGAAGTTTCTCTTAACCTTGGAAAAATATCGTAAAAAGGGCACCTCTTTATAGAAAAAGATTATACAAAAGCTATTTTTTGCCTTAAAAGAAGAATTATAGTGGAATTCTAAGAAAAGTATTAAGAGTGGATGTAGGCAAGGGTTGATTACCGAAGCACTATAACTTGGTTTGCATTTTCTCTTTCCTATCTTCTTTAACTTGTTCAATTATTTAATTGATTTAGATTAAGCAATTTTCCTATCCTTATTTACATTAATTGTTGTTATTGAGTATTTTGGTCTAAGTTATTGAAAATTTTGAATACCTAATTCACCCCTTTATTATGGTGACTAACAAATTTAACTTTTAATAAAATCAAATATTTCATAATGGTCATTGAAGTTTCTTAAACTTCACGATTGAGTCCAACTTAATTTAAATTAAGTTTTCTTTTTTTAAGTAATCTTTTATGTGTAACCCATTAAGTTCTTAATGTGTTGGCAATAATTATAAAATTTAATTCTTCTAATTCTAATTTATAATTGGAATTAGACAAATTAAAACTCCTTTTTAATTTATCTTTAATTATAATTTATCTTTAATTATCTAATTATAGAATTTATAATCATAGATCAAGATTGATGCTTGATATCATGTCTTGACTACCTAAATATTAAGAAAGTCAAAGTAGTTTGATACAACCTAACTATACATGGTTATGATACAAAATTTAATCATTTCATCATCCAATATTCCAATTGGAAATAGAATATATATTAAGTATATACCCTTTTAAATCCATTTATGTTTGTTCTTGCTAATTAGTAATTGATTTATAATTGATATTTAAAACACCGTTTTAAATCTTAATTTACTCTAGTAAAAAAATTCCTTAAATTACTACTAATCAATAAATATGAAATATTCTCCCTTATTACTTTATAGTAATAAATCTTTTGTTAGCTTACTCAACGATCTTTATTTGATTCATACTATATCAAGTACTATTAGAAAAGTTAGCCTAAATAGAATATGTCATAAGTAGCATCAACATATTATAATTTTCACATAAGATTCGTTATTAATAATAAATCTAATGATCAATTATACAACCATCATAATAATAAAATCTACAAACACATAAGTAATATGTCATTTGATATCTTCATAATCGGGTCAGTTTATTGAATTTTTCCTCTAATAAGTACTAATAGATTTGTTTAAGTATTTCTATATTTTTAATTTATGAGATCAATTACTTTCCTCATATAAAAATATATAATACGTGCTAGTTTTCTATTGTATCAAATCCTAATTTGATGAAATTATAACTATGAATAATTTAGTAATAATACATAAATACAAATTGAGTCTTATAATTATAATTTCAATTACAAAGTAATTATTTTAAAGATTTTATCTTTAGTATTAAACATTAAATGTAATAATAAAATATATAAAGATAAAGAATATTTTTATTAATTAAAATAATAATATCATAAAATAAAATTGCAATCACTTATTTTGTTAGCAATTTGTTAAATAAAATTAATACGATCGAAAGTTAATTAGGGTATAATGATAATACGAATCACTCATTTGAAAAAGCTATAGAAATAATATTTTGGTGCCTCAAACATGAGATACTTTTTTTTTGTTGCCTACGAAGTATCTTAGGAGGGTCCTAACTATGAGATGACACCTTTAGGGTATGTTTGGATGTGGGTGGAGAGATGGAAGGGAATGGAATGAAATGGCTCAAATGACTCAGGCCATTGTTTGGGAGTCTATTTTGAAACAGGATGGAATGGCAATTGATGGCTTTGGAAGCCATCC
>JAOTBA010000006.1:18036276-18052906 GCA_025629845.1 Erythroxylum squamatum | reverse complement strand
AACTTAAGTGTCTTGCCGACAGTACCCTTAAACATTCTAACATAACACTTTCTTCCAGAAACATGTCCCCCCATTTTCGTAGGTTTCTAATGCCACCGAAATCATTTCATTTGGTTCAATGGTTCAAAAGATATACTTCAAACAGTTTTGGACTGCTCTTGTCCAAAACAGTTTACTATGCACTACTTCCATCTGGAATTTATACATCTTAGAGACTGAATTTGATTCCAATTTCTTCATACCATTTGTAGCTCCATGTCTCTAGTTTACCACAAATCAAAAATCGTTTCATTTGGACCTCTACTGATCCAGAAAACATCAAAATACTGAAGTATGTTCAGTGAGATAACACCAGTTCATATTATCGGAGAACACACTCACTGCATCCGTCCCATGGTTTTCACTCAATCTTTCTCACTTCACTTCAAATAGCTATGGTTCTTGGTAGAGATGTAGATAAATGTCTTACGAATCCAATGGTTCAAGAATCAGATCATTTGGATGTCTAGAGAAGAAGTTATGGCCAAAAGACTCCAACACGTTTATGCCCTCACTTGTAATGTACATGTCTCGGTACGAATGCCATAACTATTGTTACCAATGTCGGATTGACTTCATTTTTGTACCATTGGAAAGAGGACTTCGAGATCTACAACTTTCATGAAGACCTCTAAGGATGATTCTATCGTCTGGCTTCTGTATCATCTCACTTTTGCATCGTCTCACTTTCCTATCGTCTCATTTTCTTCCGTCTCATTTCTTTCGTCTCATTTTCTTCCGTCTCATTTCTTCCGTCTCATTTTCTTCCGTCTCATTTCTATCGTCTCATTTTCTTTCATCTCATTTTCTTCCGTCTCATTTTCTATCGTCTCATTTTCTTCCGTCTTGTTTCTATCGTCTCATTTTCTTCCGTCTCATTTCTATCGTCTCATTTTCTTCCGTAGAATGTCTCCACTTAAAAAGATCATAACTTTTGACTCCGATGTCCAAATATTTCATGCTATATGCCGTTGGAAAGATAAAAGAAAGATCTACAACTTTTTAGAAGGTAATGTTGATAAAATATATTTATATCAATCCCAAATTTGCCCCTAAAGTCCAGAGACGAATTTCCCATTCATACACCAACATATTGCACCAAATTTTTAACTTCATGCCAAGTTTTGAGATTCTTAGAGATAGAATTGAAATTCGATGTCTTCATAAGAAATGTAGCCATATGTTTCTAGTTTATCCAAATCAAGAATCATCTCGTTTGGATAACTAGAGAAAACGTTATAGCTAATAGACCGAAGCACACTCAGTAAATATTTTCCAGATCACTACCAATCTTGTTTCTACATCTTTCCTTATCACAACTCATACCAAGATCACTCTTTCTATTCCTTCTACTCCTCATTTTCAATAAAATCACATTTAATATCAATTATACCCGGAAGTTGTCAATGAATGCATGTACCACTCTTTATGCGAAAACATTATGCGAAACATTCCGTATTTATGTGCATATATGCTAATATGATGCATGAGCAAGAAAATGCATTGTCTTAATTTCTCTTTGAGCTCACATGTACTAAAATTTCGGGTCCTAGCCCTTAATATGGGGACGAGGATGTTACAAAAGCTTAAATCCTAAAACATTTACTCACCATATCTTCTCTAGATAATCCTAATTATCATTTTATTTCCTAACAAACTTTTACGCAATTAGTAGTCAATTAAATTTGAACAAATTAGTATCAATGCACCATTGCTTTTATACCATGAACAATGAAGTGCAAATATCATGAAAGACATGATTGTAGCAAATTGGCAAAAAAGGATCATATAAATATTTTGTAAATATGTAACCAATTCATATAAATTACATTTTGGCAAGGGATACCTAATTTCTTGAACTTTATTGTTTAGGAAAGAATTTTTTTTTAAATGTCACCAATCTTCCAACTTGGCTATATGACCTTAATCCCCTTTCCCTATTCCATTTAAAAAATCTATGGGATTCTATCCTTTACCAGAGGAAAAAAAAACAAATTAGTCTGTCTACTATGCCTATTTTTCCTTAATTAAGAAAAGGTAGAGTGCTATTGAATTTTGAACTATTTTATCAGCCATTTATAAGAAAACAACAAATCCACTTAAACGCAAATCACTTCAAAATATTCTTTTCTTTCAAATATTAAAGAAATATATTACATAAAAAGGAGAAAATTTAGGAGTTAAAAGTATAAAACAACCATGTAATATCTATCATCTCTTCTCTACACCAGAATCATTACAAAAGAATTAAAACATAGTTCACTCAACATTCAGCACGCTATTATACAAGGTATTAACTGACATAGCTCTTGTAGTTTATGTTTCTCAGCTTATTCATCATGATTCTATGAATTCTTTATTACGGCATCTGTCTATCCCATTGGCCAAAATCGGCCCTCAAATCCACTATGCTTTAAAAAATCTAGAATTCATCTCCTTCTATATCTTATTCATACATTCTCCTAGGCTTATAATATAACAACGATAATTCCTCTAAAATTTCTTTTATCTTCTTACAACCACTTTATGAATTCTATAAAAGATAAATTGTAGTTTTGTAATTGACATAATTCTAGGAATTTCTCTATATGCTTAATGAATAGGTGTAACTAAAGAATAGATGCTCTAGACTTTCAGGATTCAACTTACATAAATGGAACAAACTAAAGAAGTTACGGAAGCTTAATCTATCCATTGTTGGCATTTTCCTCCATTAATAGGAATCACTTGAGCTAGGTTTATAATGTTATTCACCCATTAGTTGGAACTTATCCAAATATTAACCTTATAATTCCTTAGAAGGTTCTGAATGTAAGCCACCATTGAGGAATCATTTAATGGATATATATTACTCTAATTATCACAGAACAATGAGGCCTTTTCTCCATTGCCTATTCTACATATGATATACCTTACAAGTGTCCCTCTGAGCTTAAGCAAATGAGATATAAGATAGAATGTGAAGGCCTTGCTTCAATTTCCCAAATAATTTTCATTTTAAAAAGAATAGTACGTATCGATCTGGTTTAGAATGATTATTTTTCATTCAACAATCTTTAAAGCCTCATCCCCATCAACATGTTATTATATAAGCTCTAGGAGTTATCCCTAATCCCCCTTCTTATATTTTCTTAGTCACCTCACTACATTTTACCTTAGCATGATAGTTCCAATTTGCTTGTATTCCATAATAGATTTTGGATTAGGAACCTTATTTCAACATCTTTCCTCTTTTAAAAAACTCTAACCACTGTCTTAGTTACCGTATTCCCTATTAATGGCAAAGCTTTTGGGAAAAAAACCATTAATCCCATGTAAACCTAGGGTTTTAGCAAAATTTAACTAAAAAATAGCCTTACAAACATCCTATACTGTAAAGGGGTTATTAAGGAACTCCATATCCACATTGTTAATTTGATTTCTAATAAAAGATTTGAGTATATTACCTATAAACCTACTTAGCACTGGCTACCCTAGAGAATTTTCAAAGTATTTAAATTCCCTATGTATAAGCTCCTCTTATGTTGAAGTTATGGAATCATCTTACCTGGTTAATGAATTGATTTTGTTCTTATTCTTTCTAATTATTATAGAATTATAAAATAACTTTTTGTTTTTTCACCCCTCTTTTATCTAGTACACCCTTGCTCTTTACCGTTATGAACTGATAAAGGTTTAACACAAGCCTTGACAATCCTTTGTGCTCCTTCTATCAATGTAGTATAACTAGGATTCTAGTAAAGAATTTGTTGAATACTAAGCATTTTAGCTTTAGTGATACATTAAGGTTGGTGTTAGAAGCTTTATTGGTTTATTTTATCTAGTATAGTTGTTTAACGTAATTGAAAGCTTTTACTCCTCAAAATAGGAATTCCATGCCTTGAGAATAACGTCATTGAATCTTCCCATTTATGCAAGGAATTTATTAAATCAAAATGAAATCGATCTCTTATACATTCTAGAGATTTCTTCTACAAGAATATATGAGTAATCAAAAAATCTTGTTTCTATAAAAATTACTCTACTCTTTGGTAATCTTAACAATGATCCTCTACTTTTTAGTAATCTTAATAGCCATTCATCATTAACTAGGGCTCTCTATAGTTTCTTTCTAATTGAATTTTTTTAAATTAGTCAATATTGTAATAACTGTAAGTGCACGACGTAGTTATAGCTAGTACTGACAAGTACAAATCGATCTTACAAAGACAGTGATACTAGTAATTACCTTTTTCCTATTATCTAGCCTATCGATTTTGGATTTTAATAAAAGAAAACAAAACTAAAGTAAGTAAAATAAATTTGATAATGAAATTGAACAAATAATTAAGGGGTGTTTGGTTCAAATTAGGTAATGGTAATAGAAATAAGAATGAACATAGTAAGGAATGAGAATGAATATAATCATTATAATTATAATGGTTTGTTATAACGAAAGAATGATTACCATTACTATTAATAGTGGTTGGTTTGTTAAAATATTGAGAAATAAAATTTGTTAAATTTTTGTTTTACATTAAATTTTAATATAATTTAATTTGTTATATTTAATTGCTAAAAAAGAGAAAAATATATAATTAATTATATTGTAATTAATTAATTATATTGCAATATTATTTTAATTATATTATATTACAAAAAGATTTTAAAAAAGATAAAGGGAGTGTCACTTAGGAATGATTGACGTTCCTCTTATGCTTGAGGGGTATGAAGCAATATCTAAAAGTTAGATACCATAATATTGTCCCTGTAATGATACTATATAACCAACCACCCCTTTTTCAATTTATACCCATTGACCTCTTCCCAAACCCATCAACCAACCACCCCCTATTACCAATATCAAAAATTAGTATCTAGGTTTCGAATCACCCTAAACCCTTAATAGAATGATCTTTTATTACTTAATTGTTTTATATATTTATTGGACCGTGAAAATTCGTATGTTATACTAATAACTGACCTTGAGTCTACTAACAACTAATTATAATGTTTTCAACCGAATTACTCAAGTTAAAGTTTATAGGATTACTTTACCGATTTGTGATCCCTCTATTAGGTTTTGAATCTAATCCAAAAGATTTATGTCATCCTATCTTTAGGGTTGCAATTAACTCCTTGCGAATACGGTAGATCTATTAATTAATAAGATTTTCTCAATCTCTATGTATGAAATCATATTATGATCTAATATTCCAGAGTCTATTAGAACATAAATAAAACATATAATCGGATCATAATATAAGAATCAAACCAATTGCATTAATAAAAGAATCAAATCATATCAAAGTATTAACATAGGGTTCATCTAACTTAAATACTAACAAGATGATTAGTTACATAATATTGAACACGAAATCAAGCATGCACTTAAAGAAAAACAAATTGAAAACAATAGGTTTATAATTCTAAATCTCTTTGATAGTCTTCTATCAAATATTGTTGTGATGTAAAGGTTTGATCTTGTATTCTGATGGATCTTTCGATGAATTCCTCATGTTCTCCACTTCTTTAGATCAAAATTGCCCCTTGAGAATGGTCTTCACATCTGGAATCGCCTCCTAAAGTCTCTTCCCATTTTCCTCCAAAAAATATCTTTTATATTGAACTTTAGGGTTTTGGTCGATGCACGGTCATGCATTAGACCGTGCATAACCAACATCTCTAAAAATTGTGAAACTGTCAGGCCTGAAAGAAGTGCATGGGCTGATGCAATGTCGTGTATCCTTATGTGCTTTGAATCTTCGTTCTAGGCCATGTTTTTGTCTGAATTCTTCTCTTTTAGGTCCACGAAGGCAATTATAACCTATATACACACTTAGTGCGAATTAAGTACCAAATATATACTAAAAGTACAATTTATCAAGCAAAAATACAACAAATATAAGGTAAAAATATGATCAATTATTCATCTATCAAACATCCCAGCACTAAATTTTTTGCTTGTCTTTAAATAAACCATAATCAAAATTATAAATTTACAACATCAACCTATCATCAATCTTAATCTGTCTATTCATACTATACACCATCATATCTTATTGAATTAAATTAACATATAATTAGAGTCAAGCTATCCTAAAATTAACTTCCTAAGAAATATTAATCGTAATCATATCAACAAACTTATTGAAATCAAAAGCATATACCTTTAGACCCTTACTAAATGGACTCAACCGTTTAGGATGAAAACATCAAAACTCTCAATCAATGCATAATATAACTCTTACCATATGCTTGCAATAAAATCACATCTCCGCCACTTCTTTATAAACTAGAAACAATAGTCAAAAGATCTTTGTACATGTAATAATGGGGTTTAATTACAATATGATTAGGATAGTAATAAGGGTTAATTTAAAAGAAATTTACTACATAATATATTCCCCGACTTGTTTACAAATACAAATAGGTACTTTCAGTATGCATCTTTATTGGTACCATAAACTTATTCATGATTTTGCTTTTTTTTTATTTTTTTGTTATCAATAAATAAATCGTTTAGTACCATAACTGAAGAAATATTGGACCTTTCATGACTTTCAAGTCTCAACAAGTAGATAAAGTAAATAACCTTCAAAGTTCAAAGTAATGAAAAGGTCTTCAACGAAAAATACGATAAGGGTTAATATGTGGATTTAATCAATGAAAAAGGCTAAGGCTTAACTTGGTTATTCCTAAAGGTAAATTTAAGGGTGTAGTAAGTTTCAAAGAAATAGGTTTAAACAAGTTGAATCTAAGTGCCTTTATCATGTCAACGCTTCTAATTTAACAAATATGGTCTCAATGTGTATAATGAAAGCAAGTTCTAGAATCAATCTACTATACACGATAACATACATGAAAGAGTAACAAAAGCTTAAAATTTTTGAATTTTTTACTCTTAGGCTTAAAGCTCACGAAAAAGATGGGTATTATGTATGTGTAAATAATACGACAATATCATCTAACTTGAATATTTCAATGATTATTAAAAATATTACTTACAAAAGCAATTTTATTCTAACTGACATCCTTTTATATACCAATTCAATCAATATTCAACAATGAAGTATAGTATTTATGGACAAATTTTAACCAATTCAAGATATCAGTTCTTAAAATTTATAATCAATTTTATAATAAGCTTGAAGAAAATCCTTAAAATTCAATAAACTCATCCCCACACTTAAAGTTGTACATTGTCCTTAATGTACACAATATAAGCATATATGAAAGCCAGAGGGTTAAGTTGGTACTTTCCTAAATAAGATAATTTCTGATGTCAGATATATCCAATGTTAAACTACATCCTTGCAAAATATAAGAAGAAAAATAAAAATAACACCATAGAAAATAACAAAATAAGAGCATCAATAATTATAATGTTGGAGAGGAAAAAATAATTAATGAAAAGAAAATTAAAACATACACAACAGATAAAGAAAAAGAAAGGAGATACAAATTTAAACATCTCCTACGGTGGATGATCCTGCTGCTCCAAGGAAGATGGGTGCTCCTGGCGATGATCCTGGCTAGGTAGAGGAGCTGCAGATGAGGTACCCTTGCTAGATAGTGGAGGTTGAACATTAACTCCCAGATGGCTCACGATCCATCCTATTAGCTCTCCTATCTATGTCACTGAAGTCTCGAGCTTTCTCATATACTCCACTAGTTCCATCTACTGACTCTCCATTCAAGCTATCGTTAGCTGATCTGGATTAAGCTACTCTAATGCTATCCCCCCATTTGGCATGACGATGATGTTCTTGCAATTGTTCCTCCCAATGTTGTTGGCTCGTCGAGCTCCCCAATAAGTTTGTAAATATCTCCTATAGGACCCCGATGTCGACGTACCATATGCTTGTGATGCATTACTATCAGGTTGAGTGCTTCAATGGACATCATCTCCCATATTGGTGGTATTCCATCAAACATACACATTCCTCGTGCCAACCAGGTTATATAAGGTTCAACACATATTGTGCCAACCTTCTTATCCTCACTTTAATGTTAGATAAACTGGACAAGTGCATGTCTGAAGTGTATATGCATCTGCTCACTCATACTTTAGAGTAAGTACACGTTTGTGCTCCCAATGACTCCCTAGCTATCTCCTTAGTTGCTTAAAGTGTGTTATATGTTTGAGTGCTGTACTGCACAGAGTTGAGGCCTTTGACATGTGTGGGTTGTAGCCGTCTTCAATGCTAAATTGACTTTAAAAGTGTTGTGGTGACAACCCATATGGAAGATCCATCCATAATGCTCAATACTTTAGTGTCCCAGCATACTCTTAATCATACAAGCCCATGATGATGGAGAATTGTGTATAGCTCATTTGATGCATCTCACCAATCATCTGGAGCTTAACTGTATTAGGGCAATCCATATCGTAACACCCCTTCTCCACCAAAAATATTGAGAAGACCTCTAAAGTGAGCTCTCTATAAGATGGTTCCATGATTTCAAAAAATTGGGACCATGCTCCTACACTTACAAACTCTTTAACCTGTTAAGCTAAGCCAACCTACTCTAAAGCCTCCCAATCGATGTACTAATTAACCTCGAAATTCTTATCCTTCAATCTTTTATATTGTTCTTCTTGAGCCCCAATGTTGAATATCAACATTGGTGGCCTCTCTAGGGGCTAGACTGTTGTAAAGGACCCGCCCCGATGCTCTTTCTATGAGTCTCTTTCTCATACCGTAATCATGTCATTTTGCCTGAAACTTTTGGACAAGTATGGGAAACTACCATCTTGATCCCTAAAGTATGTTTTTCCTTACAATTAATTTCAATCATGCTTAATACTTTATAATTGCAAAAAACAAACTAAACACGAAAAATTAAACAATTGTGAAAAATTAATAAAGAAACACACATGAATAAATAAACAATTAAACAAATTTACTTGGAAAATCAATTAACAAATTAATTAATTTCAAAATTAAAATTAGAAATTATGTACTTAACAAATTTAACTGACTTAATTATTAAATTATAATTCTAACCCCAAAGTGGAAGTTAAAAACCCTAAAATAAAAAATACATAAAATTGACACATCTAAACACAAAACCCATGTAATTAAACACAAGCCCAGTTTTAACTAACATCGGACTAGCTAATTGACCAAATTAAACATAAGGACATCGCAATTAAAACACGTAATGAGCAAAAATCACAAAGATCTACAATTAAAGTCAAATTTAAGCCCAATTCACATGCAATTATGCTAATTCAATGATAAAATCAATTGTGTAAAGATTAAATCTAACTGTTAGACAATAGTAAAGCAAGCAAGCACATAAATTCTCCAATCATCCTAAAGTCATGCAATTATCATTTTTTGATTGAAAAATCTACAAATAACACGTAACACCTAATAAATCAGGTATAAATGTGACTGAAAAATGTGAAAATTTGGCTTTGGAAAGTTGGGGGTGATGGTAAGAGAGAATAGAAGAGGAGGAAGAATGAAAAAGTTCTGGATTTAGGGATTTTTATCGTGTATCACGAGAGTGAATGGTTTGATTCACCGCTTCAATTAATAATAGTTGCACGGTCATGCATCCACAAGTGCAAAACAATATTAGTGTGTCCAAAAAGTGTTCAACTTTAAATTTTTAATCCTCAAACATAAAAATCTTTGCACGTTAGCATTATAACACATAACACATTGCCCCTAAAGCCTTGATTATGCCAATTTTTCTTGAGATGGTTAATTTTTTAATCCTAAAATACACAAAAAAGTTAATTAATTAGAACTTATACTATTATGAAAACAAAAACAAAATAATATGGAAATTGAAATAAAACTAAAATTAATTTAAGGGTTGCCTCCCATGTAGCACTTCTTTAATATCGGTACCTCGACATAACCTACACGTTTCCTTCATCCAGGGTCTATAATAAGTGGCTTACTTCCACCCATTTCTTTGCATAAATGTTTCGTAGCCTGTACGTAAGACACCTACTGTAAGATAATGACGAAGACATAATTGATTAAGTTAGTAAAACCAAATAATTGGAATAATGCCCTTTTTAATGAAAAACTAGTAATAGAATAAGGAATAACAAAACTCCCTTTATTGTCGGTTAACTTGAATAGTTTGTCTTTGAGGAAGTGGGAACCCTTCGTACTTAAGGTCACTACAAAAACTACATCAGTAGTTTTCGTACTTGGTTCCTCCTCCAGTTCTTCCTCAACCATCACTATCCACTTTTCCTCTTCTTCATGGATAAATGTTTTTGGCTTATCTTCTTCAATTATTTCCTGACACTTCTCTAATTTCTCTTCTTAGATGGAGGTTTCTTTGTCTTCTTCTTTAGGAAGCTCTTCTTGGAATGTCCCTTCATTCATAAAGCCAACCCATTTTAACTCTCAAATTTGCATTGATCAACTTTCATTTCAGTAAGGAGTTCCATTAATTTATTTATATTACATGTTTCCTCTTCCTCGTCTTCTTCTTCTCCTGCTTCTTCTTCTTCTAAAAGGTCATTTTCATTCCTAAAGGTGATTTTTGTTCCATATTCTCTAGCATTAGTTTTAGTAATGCTGGGCAAACTCCCTTGCATGTCATCAAATAGCATCTCCACTAGTTAATCCATCCAATTCACCAAATTTTGTATACGAGCATATATTTCTGATTCCTTATGATTTATTCTTGAATGAAATTATTCATCATATCCTCCAAAGTTGGCTCATTAACTAGAGGTGCTTGGTGTTGTAAATATTCAAGTGTAGTGTAATCGTTCCATTTATTGGTGTAAGAGTTGCTCCATTATGAATTATAGTTTTTCTCGTATACTACACCATTAATTATATATGCTAAGTCACTCCCATATATATGTTGGTGCTCAACACTCATGATTGTAGTGATAACTCCCACCAATGTTATGACACAGCCTAAATACTTAACCTTATGAAAACATATGAGAACACCTCTCTTTCCCATATGGTGATATTAGAGACAACGAAGAAGTATTCTAGCTCCCATAAAAGTATTGTCTGTTCCATCCTTCCATTGTGAGTCTAATTCACGACTGTGCATTAACCCGTGTATAACCAAAATCTCTTAAAATTACAAATTTGCATGGCTTAAAAGAAGTGCATGGATTGATGCATGATCGTGCATCCCTTTGTGCTTCGAATCTTCGTTTTATGCTATTTTTTGTCCTAATTCTTCTCCTTTAATTCTATGAAGGCAATTATAACTTGTATACTTACTTAGAGTGAATTAAGTACCAAATACACACTAAAAGTATAATTTATTGATATGCCCTTAATTTTTAATGCATTTAATCCATGACACTTAGTGATTAATGCTTTAACATGCTCAAGACATTAAATTTAGTTCATATTTGGTTTTAGGTACAATTTGAAAGCATAATAGCCAAAGTGAGTTGCAAGCACACTCGTTGAGCTATCTTCTTGAGATTCACACTCAATTGTCTTTATCGAACAAGAACGAGAAGGATTAGAGCAAAGAGGAGACAAGAAAATGCATAAAATGAAGAGTATATATTGTAGAAATTCAAGTCATGACCATTAAGTCATGCCCATGAAATTTAAGTCATGGTCGTGACCACCATGCTCACGCCCATGACATAAAACTCACGATTGTAAGCTTTATTGAGGCATGTCACGGCTGTGACTTTTCTGACTTGGCACCCAAAAACCTAATTTTTAGTATAAATAGAATGTTTTGACGACAAAATGATCAGACATCATTTTGTAGTTTCAAGAAAACAAAAAGAGCTTACTATATCGGAGACCTATGGAAGACATGGAGGGCTAAGCTTCCTGACACTAGTTCGGAGGTGAAATTAACGGTTAGAGTCATGGTTAAGCATATCTTTGCATTGTTTAATGTTGGTTAAGCATATATTTGCATTGTTTAATGTTGAATTTTTCTCTTTATGGATTGTTATCGTTGTTCTTCATTTATTGAGTTGGGTATTGTGTATGAATGATTCAAATGTGTTCACTGGATTATTTTATTACAAACCCATTGCTAGAATCTTTAATATAATCTGTAATCATTATGTTTGAGATTCGTTTGTAGCTACTAATGACCTTGAATCCTTAGGAACAACGTAACTTAGGTTAGATGACCTGGGTTAGTGCAATTACTGCCTGTATTGATCTATTTTCCATTTCGTAATATGACTACCCAATTAAATCTAGAGAGCTTGTTCTACGTTATTTGGTAGTTAGGTTTAATTAAAGAGCTCGCTTTTTAATTAAACACTACCTAAGGGAAAATCAGGATTAGCAGAACTTGTTGTTAGTCTTCGATCAATAGTTCTAGAAGAGGTATGAAAGCATTATAATAATATGTTTAATCGTGTGTAGGCTGAGATTGATCCAAGAATTGGATTTTACACGTATTCATCACTTTTATCGCTTTTAACGATTTTCTATAAATTGCTTGTATTAGTTTAATTTTACTTTATTTTCTTAGTCGATCAATCCAAAACCCCATTTTATTTCCTTAAGATCAATTATTTTCATGGAAAAATTAAACATGCATTCCATGTGGATACGAACCCGACTTACCACAGCTATAAATTTTTAGTGTGCAAAGTTAGGTAAATTTTGCAGTGCACTCATCACGCACTGTCAAATTTTGGCCTCATTATCTAAGAGTGGTGTTTTAGTTTTATTTTTTGATTTTAATTGGTTTTTTGTGTATATATCTGTCTATAATTGTTTCTTTTGGTTATTTATTAATCTTTACATGTTTGCTAGTGTTGGTGAATGGTAGTGACCAAATCTCCTCGTTGAGAACCTTTACCATTTGATCTGAAGATCGAAAGGACATTGCGAAGGTTATAAAGAAAAACTCCGAAAGTAGAACAAGAACTCAAATTCGAAGAAATAATGGAAAACCTAAGAACACTAAAGGAGTTAGCTGCACCAAAATTAACCTAAAGGTCCTTATGCATTACAATTTCTAATTTAACTGAGCATGCTACTTTTGAAATTAAGTCTGGATTAATACATTTGTTGTCTAATATTTATGGTCTTGTAGGTTGGGATGCTATAAGCATCTCAAGGAACTCAATGTGGTATGTCTAAGTGTGAAGCCTCTAGGGGTGACAAACGAGGAAATCATTTTAAAGGTTTTCCCATTCTCATTGAAAGATGCCACAAATGATTGGTTATTTGATCTACCTGCTAGGAGTGTGAACATTTGGATAGAGATGGAGAGGTTAATTTTGGAAAAGTATTTTCCAGCATCGAAGATAGCAAGTATACAAAAGAAAATATGTGGCATAAAGCAACATAACGGAGAGTCCCTTTATAAGTACTGAGAGCGCTTTAAGAAGTTATATGCTACCTATCCCCACCACAACATAGCTAACGAAGAGTCCCTTACTTATGGAGAGAATTTTGGTCAATGCAGTAACTAGTGGAGCATTATGTAAAAAGACTTTTATAAAGGCTCGTATTTTAATTGAACCAATGGTCACTAACATTCAACAATTCGGCATTTGCAATGATGTTTATCGTGTAAACGAGGCAAATAATTCATCCATCAAACATCGTTTAGATGAGCTAACATATTTTGTTAGAAAACTTACAGTCGGACAGGCACAGGTAAAGGCATATGGAATATGTGTAAACATAAGCCATCTGACTAATAAGTGCCCGACATTGAAAGATGGAAGTATGGAATACGTGAATGCTGTAAGAGGGAATTTTTCTAACCAATACAACTCATACTCCCAGATGTATAACCTAGGCTGGAGGGATCATCCTGACTTAAATTACAGGGGGAATAGGCAACAAAATTACTTCTAGAATAAGCCACAAGGATCATAACAATTCTAACCAAGGCCACAAGCCTCCACTTCCAGTTCAGGTACATCTTTGGAAGACTTTGTCAAGAATCTTTCTACTAACAATATTCAACTTCAACAAGTACAGTAGTTTCAACAGGGTGTATAACACTTTCAGTAGGATGTAAATCGAGCATACAAAACTTGAAAAACGAAATGGGTCAAATAGCGGTGGTTATCAACTGTATAAAGTCACAAAGTGAAGGAAAGTTGCCATCTTAACCCGAGATAAACCCAAAGAATGTCAGTGCTATAACTTTGAGGAGTGGTAAAGAGATTGAGGTTCCTAAGAGAATTTCATTGAGGATTGCCAGTGAAGAAGAAATCGAGATGGAGTTGGGAAATGAAAAAAAAACCCTTTAACTAGCATAAAGGTAAACTTTAAAAGCCCTAATATTGTTAAGACTAATCCTCCACCTTTTCCTAGCAGATTAACAAAGCTGAACATGGAGGAAAAAGATAAGGAAATATTAGAGACTTTCTGGAAAGTAGAAGTGAACATACCTTTGCTAGATGCAATTAAGCAGTGCCAAAGTACACAAAATTCCTCAAGGAACTGTGTACAAATAAAAGAAAGCTAAAAGGTGACGAAAAGGTGATGATGTGGAGAACACGTCTATAGTTTCTAATAAGAAGATACCTGTAAAATATTAGGATCCAAGTATGTTCACTATTCCCTGTAAAATTGATAACACTGAGATCAATATAGCTATGTTAGAATTGGTAGATTTAATTAATGTTATGCCTTGTTCAATTTAAGCATCCTTAAATCTAGGACCAGAAATAAGTGTTATCATACAATTGGCAGATCACACTAATGCTTACCCTAATGGTGTGGTTGAGGATGTCTTAGTGCAGGTGAATAAGTTGGTATTTCCTGTGGATTTTTGTGTTGTTGATATAAATGATGAAACTTTGTATAATCTCATACCTATCTTATTGGGAAGACCGTTCCTTAATACAACTCAGACTAAGATAGATGTTCATTAGGGCACCCTTACGATGGAATTTGACTAGGAAGTGATTCATTTTATCATTTTTGATGCCTTGAAACATCCTCATAAAGATCCTTTTGTTTTCTCTGTTGGTGTGATGATCCTTTAGTGCAGGAAATGTTTAAATTAAGTTACACGGATCAGATAGAAACAATCTTGACTGGGCATTTAGTTACCTACGTCAAATTATAAATCAATCTAATTCACTACATAATTCATTGAAATTTAACTCAATTCATACCATTCCAGTTTTTGTGTAAAATGACCATACATTAGGAAAAATGTTAAAACCTTTACATACTTTCATACCCCTTTATTAGAAACACTAAATCAAAATTAAAAAAGAGCATTTAAAAGCTTGTTTGAAAAGTCACCTAGCCTTTGATGTGAGAGTAAACACCTTGTCATGAATACTCCCAGTTACCGAACTAGGTCATTATCTCAAATGACTATTAACACCACTCTTTAACTTTAACCTTTTTCTTAGTACAAGGCCAACTTATTGAAATTATTTATGCTCATTCATCCACATACTACTGTTTTCTCCTTTTTTATATATAGGATAATTAAATGTTCAAAAAGAATTCACATTTAACTTATTATATATCAAGTATCATAATTTAAATTAATTATCCATTCACAAAATTAATGAACTAAATTTAGACCAATTAATCACCAAAATGCATAACTATTTACCTAAACAATTCAAATCACAATCAAAATAAAACTTACATTGAATCATCTTGATCATTGTCCTCTTTTAAAAAATTTCTAAATTATTCATTATTAAACTAATTATAATAAATTGAGAAGTTTGATTGCGAACTCCTTCCCCTACACTTAAGTTGTAAATTGTCTTTAATGCAAAAAATACAAGAACAATGAAAAATAGGAAAAATAATAATGGGATATGAGGATAACTGGTACTCTTATGATAGAAAAATATTTCTACCCTTATCTAATGTTGTTAGCTTCCATCTAATACTAGCAAAATCCTTTCTACTCCAAAGCAAGGGTTATGTTACCTTCTTAACCTATGGAACTATGTTAACTCTCAAGTATAAAAATAGAACCATCAAATTAAAATTATAAAATAACTAAACTACTGATGAAAATATTAACCAGAAACACTTAATCGTTGGGTTGCCTCCAGTGACGGAGATACATGGGGCCCAGTGGTGCACTGGGCCCCCCAAGTTATAAAAAATTAAATGTTCTTTATTTTTAATATATATATATATATATACACAAGGACAGAGTTATTTAAGGGTTAGTAGTGTACTGGGCCTCCCAAAATTTTAAAAAATTAAATATTTGGACCCTCCTATTTTAAATTTTTGGCTCCGTCACTGGTTGCCTCTGTTAAGTCAAAATGACTTTACGATTAATAGTTTTGATGACAAACAAAAAGCAGGCGAATGAAAAAGCAGACGGAAGAAAAATAGAAAAGCAGACGAAAGCTATTTGAAAAAGCAGACGGAAGCCACGTAGAAAAGCGTACGAAAGCTATTTGAAAAAGCAGACAGAAGCAAATGAAAAGCAGATGCACATACAAAAAGCAGACGGAAGCAAATGAAAAGCAGACGTAGATACAAAAAGCAGACGCAGATACGAAAAACAGAAGAAAGAAAGCAGACGAAAGCATTAGTCAGAGGTAGTTACAGAACTCAACTGAATAACCGTTTCTTTAAAGAATCAAGAAGCAGTTGAAGACGAGGACTATAAGTAGGAGTCGAAGTCGAAGATTGCAAAACTAACTGAAACCATTACA
>JAOTBA010000006.1:18025280-18036176 GCA_025629845.1 Erythroxylum squamatum | reverse complement strand
TATACTTTAAATAATATTTATATGCATAAATAATTTTTATTACAAAATAAAATATAGTTAAAATTAAAAGTGTTTTTTATTTTTATGTTGCTAAAAAGTCTACTGTATAAAGTTCTTTCAAAAAAGCTCTTTTTTAAATAGGAGCCTAACAATCAACTGGCTTCTTAGAAAAGTTCTCCTCAGAAAAGAGCTCTACTGACAAAAGCTCTACTGGTATAAGCCTAACCAAACAGAGGCTTAATAACATAAAATATCTGCATATATCAAATTAATTAACAATTGAAGAGAGATCTTAATTGTGAAATTAATTATCCATAGGATTGTTTCAAATCTAATTAAATAAGTTAGGAGTAGTTTTGTGAATTGAGATATTACAATTCTATGGCTATCGAATTCAATTAAGATTCCTAGATTAGATCTTTAGAGAGGGTAACTAAAACTTTAAGATATCTAAGGTCGAACATAAATTTAATCAACAAGATAAAGGTAAACAAAACAAGGATAAAAGAATTCCTAAATCTCAACTTTAACCAATCTTATTTTATTTAAAGCTCAATTATTTACTTGTTCGTTTTATTAGTTGTTTAAATTTCAATTATTTATTTTAATTCAGTCCAATTTTTAGTATCTTAGACAAATTTTTATTCAAGTTGTTAGGTTTCTAAATAGTCCTCATAGGAATGATACCTTTTTGTACTATAAGTTATGATTCGTATACTTGTGGTATTGAAATTTTTTATATAAAACTTATCAAAAGGGTCCCCAACTACCTTACTCCATGATAGTGGTGGTTTGAGTGTTTGGAACTACATAGGGAAGGAGGAGTTTGTATGGTTTCTCTGGTTAATAGCAAGGGAAGGTTGGACTCTATGAGAGGGTGGGTTTGGAGAGGGGTTAGATTTTTCCATCAACAGCAACAACAATAACAATATCCTAGTAAAAGTTCAACTGAACATAAGGTCTAAGGTGATCCAAAAGTACACAGCCTTACCCCTAACTGATATAGAGATTATTTCTGATAGACCCATAAAAATATATATATATGTATATATAATAAATAAAGAAATAACTAATATACAAAATAAAATAAAATAATCAATTCAAGATACATATTAAATTAATAAAGCAATAACAAAAATAAAAATAAAAATAAAATAGACATAAAAGATCATCATCATCACCATCATCATAATAATAATAATAATAAAATATATATAAATAAACAAATAGTACAAATATAAAAATAAAAATAAGTAATAAAATAAATACATAACAAGGTAATGAATAAAAATAAAAAGATAAATAAGTAAATAATATAAAATAAGAACGAAGACAAGTAAATAAATAAAACAAACAAGCTATTAAAAGATAACGTTTAGGATAACACTTTGCACTTGTTTGATGGGCCAACACTTTGTTCCCCAAAGTATAACTGGTCTAATCCCTAAATGATATAATTTACCTCTAAGCTTGAGTGGTATCTTCTTGTCACATAAAAATATTGATATACTTTTCCATTTAAGCCACCCTGATCTGATACGGTGAATAATGTCTTCATAAATCTCTCTATTGCTTTGGATGATAGATCCTAGATACTTAAAACACTCTTTCTGTGGTATAACTATTGAAACAATCTTTGCCGCTATATCGAAATCCACCCAATAGCCAAAAAAGCTACACTCTAAGTACTCATTCTTAATCCTGTTCAATTTAAAACCCTTCGACTCTAATATATTTTACTCCACGGTTCTAGCTTGACATTGACACCTTCTTTTGTCTCATCCACTATCATCAACAAATAATATACACTAAGGAACATCCCCTTGAATATTCTTGGTGAGTTCATTCCATCATTATTGCAAACAAAAGGGGCTCAATGAGGAGCCCTGGTATATCTCAATATCAATAAATGATTTGTATCTCCTCCTATCAGTCGTATTATAGGCTTAGCAACTTCATACATATCCCTAATAACTCGTATATAGGTCATAGGAACTTCTTTAAACACCTCCATATGATCTCCCTAGCTATCCTATCTTAAGCCTTTTTAAAGTCATTAAAAACCATATGTAGGTGATACTGTCTTTCCCTGCAATATTCCATGAGTCATCTAAGGAGATCTAAAGCTTTTATCATTGACCTTCCTAGCATAAAACCAAACTAGTTCTCCGAGATAGGTGCATCCTTTTTCACTCTCTTCTCAATCATCTTCTCCTATAACTTCATGGTGTGACTAAATAATTTGGTGCTTTTATAATTGTTACAACTTTTGATGTTCTCTTTCTTCTTGTATAGAGGAATTATCATACTAAGTCTCCACTCTTTCGATATTTTAGCAAACTTAAAGATCACATTAAAAAGCTTGGCTAAACAAGTAAGACCCTCTTCACTTAGGCTCTTCCACACCTTTATGGGTATCTCATGAGGCCCTACTACCCTTCCACTCTTCATCTTCTTCAAAGCTCTTTTAATTTTTTTCCTTATGATCTGTCGACAACAAGTAAAGTGACGATACTTTTAGAATGTCCTAAGATCACCTAAAGAGATGTTGTCCTCTACGCCTTCATTAAAAAGGCTATGGAAGTATCTTTGCCATTTTCTCTTGATATCATTTTTAGGCATAAGCACTCTCCTTTATTCATTTATTATATAAAAAACTTGATCCGAGTCTCTCAGTTTCTGTTCCTTAGCTCTCACCAAAAATAAACATATCCCTCTCTCCATCTTAAGTTTCTAGTAGTTGGTATAATTTTTGTAAGCTCTGCTTTTAGCTTTTGAGACTAACTTCTTCACTTCTTTCTTTGCCAATTTGGAACTTTCTCTATTAGCTACCCTCTCTACCTCTATGGTCTTATCCAATAACCTCTTGATGTTAACCTTTTTATATACAACTTCATTCCACTACTAAAACTCCATCTTACTACCTTTAGGCCCTTTAGAAACACCCAAGATCTCTTTAGTTACATTCCTTCAAGGAGTTGCTAGTCTCCCCCATATCTGGTTAGCATCTCCTTCTAATTTTATTCTTCTTCATATTTCACTCTATCCCTAATTTGTTCCACCGTATCCCCTTTTAAGTTCCACATCTGACTTTGGTACATCTCCTAGAAATTATTTTCTTCCTCTAACCTTTAATTATAAGATCCATAACTAAAAATCTATTTTGAGTTCACAAGCAAGACTTAAGTTTCACCTTGTAATCTTTGTAACTAGGTTAATTGCTCCACCTTAAAAGGAAGTAATCAATTTAAGTTTTCATGGTTCTACTCTTAAAAGTCACCAATAATCCTCGTTTTTTATAAATAAATTAGCTATCACCAACTTAAACACTACTCCAAAATCCAATAAACGTGAAACACCTATGAGTCCATGAACATCCCTTTATGAGCAGTAAAGTCTCCTCCTAGAATAACTCGCTCATTAGGAGGGATCTGCTAAATTACCTCATCTAGCTCTTCCCAAAATTGATGCTTAAGTTGTTCGTCCAACCATGCTTGGGGTGCATAAGCTCATATCACATTGAAAACAACACTTTCCACCATAATCTTTAAGGATAGAATCCTATCGTTAGTCCTTTTTATGCTCATAACATGATGTATGAATTCCTTGAAAACTAAGATACCTACCACATTCTGTTTTCTCAAATACCCTTAATGACAAAGTTTGAACTCATTAATCTTCTTCGCTTTACACCCCCCAGTTGTCATATGAATCTTATATTTGTCTAAAATCTCTACTAATTCAAATGACTTCCTTGTAAGGAATGAAGGACTAGCCCTTGCCCTATTATTAGAATTCAAAGTCACCACTTCTACCCTAATGCCCAAAACAAGTTATAAAGAATAACCAAATAATTCCCTAATTGAATATAATATTAATCATTAAAGGAAACAAGGATTGATATTAAATCCTAAAATGGGCATTGCGCCAAACGGATATGAAAATCATAAGTACAATTAACTATAAACAAATCAAAATTTAGTGGTCCAAAATCTGAACCAATAATAGCCACTTCTCACCTTACTTTGCAAATGTCCAATGGCTAATAGTGGATAGCAAATGGGTTTCTACAAAATGCTAAAGCACAGTACTAAACAGTTAAAAAAGTGATCTAAATATAGAAGGCTATAAACAAAAATGAACTCAAAACTTTCAATGGTTTAATAAAGACTAAATACTAAATCCAAACAACCAATAGGCAACAAATCAACCATAAGCATTCATAATCTGAAACGAGTCACAAGTGCATATAATAGAGAAGAAATTTTCATAAGATACCAATTAACTAAAGAAGGGAAACAACCAAACCGATCTGATTTGTTTAAGATTCCACACACCAATTCTGTATATTCTCGTCATAGTTAGTGCCATTCACAAGAAAGTCCTCCTTTATAGGGCTTTCTTGTTGTGACCAACGAAGTTGAACAATCGAGGCCCAACGATGTGGAAACGCCTGCTCTTTTGGGAAAAGGATTGAGGCCTAAACAACCTCCCAATTGGCACAAGGATTACGTGAAAGTTTGACAGCTAGAAACATGCCAGGTCAGAAGGAATATTGCACTAATGATTGGAAGAACCTAGCCTTTTTAATATGAAATGTTAGTACAGAGTTAGTTATGGAATTTGTTGCACAAGAAATGTTTCTCTCTCTCATCTCATCTTCTGCTCTAATCTTGTACTGCAATTTCCCACTGCTGTGTAATCTTTTCCGGCTGAAATAAACCTTGAAACCTTTCCCATTATTACTCGTGCTCTATTTCTGCAATTGTCCTTCTTTTGCTGTGGTTGTGTACTGTTTTATTGCTGCAGCTTTCACTCACGAGCACAGTTCGATGGGTCGCCACAAACCAGCTCCCATCCAGATGGCGCGCTTTCATCCAATGACTATGAGAGGCATGAATGCCAACTACGTGCACCAAGTGAATCCAATAATTTTTAGAAAAGCTCTTCTCATTTATTGTGGTGAAACATTAAAATGAAAATTAAAGGTTGAAGATTGAAATAAATAAATAAATATTGAATATAAATTTATTATTTATTTGTTTTTCAAGTCTCATTAATTATTTTTTTATTTTTGATGAAATATATGATTATTTCTAAAATATTTGAATTCAATCATATAAATAAATAATTTTTATTTTAAGATAATTTCTATTTATCTTAAACATATATTTATTTTCATTTGAAACATTGAAGTTATGATTGTAATTTTATCATAACTGATATTGATATTTTAAATATAGATTATAACTTTAATCTTAGTGTAGCTTAAAATTTGATTAAGAGTAAACAAAATTGCAGATTTTTTATATCTGTTGCCAAAACAAAAGAGATTTCTTCTTAAGAAAGAGAAAATAGGTAAGATTAACTTAACAACAAGTTTTATGAAATATAAATTTTTGCTAAGTTTTGATTATGAAAAAACTTTAATTGAAAGTCATCTGTGGCATATTTTAACTCATTGATTATTCAGATAATCGATCAAGAGTACCTAGTTTTGTTAGTTAAGTTCTAACTTTGAGAAGATTTAGACCCCCTTTAGTATGACTGAGCTAAAAAAAAAAAACTAGGTCATTACATTGTAATATTATAATTCTTACGACTTGTACGACTGTGGTAAAAAAAAAAACTAGGTCATTACATTGTAATATTACATTCTTAAGTAAGTCTGGATACCGGTTTGACGGATTCAAGGCTCTAAATATTACAGTAGCAAGCATGCATCTGATCGAACATGTTGCAACATTTCAGAATCAAATAGCTTCTCATTTCTCTTCTGAATTACTACTTACTTTGCGTCCACAATTATGCTAATGGAATTACAATCACTTTCAGGATCTCTCATCTCTATTGCGTGTTCTTCCATTTTGTTGTCCTCATCTTCTACACCTTGTGAAGAGAGCAGAGGCTTTGGAGGCAATTCTAGACATTCCACATCTTGTTCGAGCATCTCAATTACTTTGTGCATAGGAGGTCGATTATCAGGCTTTAGTTGTATGCACCAAAGCGCTACCACAATTATTTTCTTTGTTATTCTGTTTTGTTCTTCTGTAGCATTGGCCTCTCCAAATTCTATGTATTTTCCTTTTCTAAATTGCTCATAAGCCCATGTAGGAAAGTAAATTTGGCTCGAATGGTCTGCAACTGCATTCAAATTCTTCCTTCTCCCTGCCATTTCCATCAATAACATCCCAAAGCTATACACATCAGCTTTGAAAGAGACTCCTCCGATATGCCTGTAGCACAATTCAGGAGCCATATAGCCAATGGTTCCTCTTGCACCTGTTAGAGAGACAACTGTATTTTTTGTTTTACAAAGTTTGGCTATGCCAAAATCTGAAACTTTTGGAGCAAAGTTTTCGTCTAGAAGGATGTTATGAGGCTTGATGTCAAAATGTAGAATCTGCATAACACAACCTCTATGTAGATACTCAATGCCACGAGCAACTCCAAGAGAAATTTCATACATTTTCTCTATACTGATTGACTTGCTAACTTCAGAAGAAAACAAATACTTGTCTAGAGAACCGTTAGACATGAATTCATACACAAGAGCACGCTTTGATCCTTGAACACAAAAACCAATGAGTTTCACCACATTGACATGGTGTATTGTTCCAATAGTCCCAACTTCGTTGATGAAATCTTGGCCATTGGTTTTAGAATTGCCCAATAATTTTATAGCTGCAAGACGACCACTTCGAAGCCTTCCTTATATACAGAGCCATAGCCTCCTTGACCCAATTTGTCCTTGAAATTTTTTGTTATCTTCTTGATGTCAGAATAGGAATATCGAATTGGCATGAAATCTCCTTGTGTTTGGAGGAACTTTTCAATATTATCAAACACTGATAAATGTCTTCTCCTCCACTTGTAAATCAAAAATCCAAAAACAAACGGACCTCCAAAAATGAACAGCAATATGTGATAATCAGCTGTATAAAAAGAACACAAACTTATGCTTGTGAGATAAAATAAAGTACTAAAGTCTGTAAGAAATTAAATAGAATATTTAATTATTAAAAAGAAGAATTCTTCAAATTTTTTTGTTTATAATCTATATTAATAACTTTTTATTTTGAGTCCTATCAAGAAATATTTAATTTTATCAATTTTAATAATAAAAATTGATATTGCTATTTTTTAAAAAAATAGTGTATTTTTAATTCAATGAAAGGTATTCTAAAAAAATTTCAACTAATTAGATAAATTATTTTTAAAAAAATTATTTATGAATTATCATGTTATGAGTATGTAAATACTAACTAATAATCAATTAATTTTAATTTTAATATAATTATGTACATTATATAAAAAAGATTTATGTAATTAGTTATATATTATCTATAAACCTTTTTTTGAGAGAATTTTAATTGCTTGAATTTTAAAAATAAAAATAAAGCTATTAACTATTTATTGAAATTATTTCACCTCTAAATAAAAAAGAAGTAAATACTACTATTACAATTTTATAAATCTTAAATGACTTATAAAAGATGAAGTATCTTACTACAAACATGGAGAATGGCTAAAAATAAACGATAAATCCAATAGCGAGGATCTGAACCTGCAATAATGAAAAAATTAAACAAAAATCAATCATATTATATTATCTTTTAAAATCTATGTTCAATCGATAGTACGTATATACTAAAAAGAAAAAACACAACTCCAAAATACTCACGATCATACTGCCATCGTCGATAAGTTCCTGAATTTTGGTGAAAGAGTAAAGATTAATTAGTGTGTAAAGAATAAACTATATAAAATTAGACGAAGTAGATGTATACATATTTGTTCAATCTTATATGTATGTACCGGTACTAACATCCTTCCCTTAGTAAAGGTTGGGCTACATGATACTATTTTACTGATAAACAAAATTCTTCAATCATCGGAGCAGATCAAATCATAATTAAACATTAATAAATGGAAATTTTCATTTAAATTTTTGAAGTGTTTATTTTTTTTACAAAAGATATTCTTTTTATGAATTTGATTCATAAAGTCAACATGATTAGCAAAACATGTCAATTTTTTCCCAAAAAAAAAAATTCCCATTTCATAACATTTTATTGTAATTTGCATTTGTAAATCTAAGCGATTCTAAATAAAACGCGTGAACATCTTATTATATTCTATCTTCTTTAGGAGAGAAATTATATAAGAAAATATACTAGATGAACTCTCAAAATGAAAAAAAAAAAGCATTCAAATATAAAGAATATATTTAATTAATTTTAAACTATAATTTTTATTAAATTTTAACATATGATTTTTTAAAATAGCAAAACAAAGTAATCATCTCTTTATTAAAATTATTCCACGTTTTAATAAAAAGAGAGAAATTTTACTATATTGTAAAGTCCTATAAATTTTAAATATGGCATACAAAAGATTAAATTAAAAAAAATAAAAACAAAAGATAATGTTTCTCACTACGAGCAGGAAAATAATTTGCAAATAGCCAGAAGATCCAATAACGTCGATATGAATTTACAACATTGAGAAAATTAAACAAAAGTCCATTAACCATATTCGATGAGTAAGAGTGACCCAAAACTTCTAAAAGACATTTACAGTTACAGCCGAAGTAACACAACTGCTAAATACTCACCTTTCTCCCCCACGTTCGTTCTAATTTTCCTGCATTTTTGTGATAAGAGTAAAGATTAATTAGTTTGAGTAGAACTAGAATCAAATGTATACACATTTCTTCAACAAAATATCATATCTGTATAGATCACCACTTCCGTGCATAATAAGCCTAAGCCTCAGTGCATAAGAAGCTGTAAATTCACGACTTATCATATGTTACATACTTGTATTAAAAAATTGTACGAATGATTTATGTTGTGTGGAAACTAAATTTCATTTATTAGTTTGATGAAAATTAAAATTTAATCGTAAATTAAAAATATGTATTAATAATTATTAAATAATTTAAATGAGAAGCATAATTCCTCTTTTTATCCTATTCAACTTTAGTGTTATGTGTATCTTACTGTAATTAGTACATATTATATTTGACAAAAATATTTTTAATAAATAAATATTTATATTGAGATATACTCTTGAATTTTAGTTCGTATTATTTGTATCAGTTATTACAAAAATATACATTAAAATAATAAAATACTAAATGTGAAATATAAATTTGAATAAATTAAAAGGTGAAATTGTAAACAATATTTTTTATTTAAAAGTTATTAAAATAAAATATTATTATATTAATCTGAATAAATTTAGATATTAAGTTAAAATTTAAAATATTTTTAAATTTTAATTATAATAGAAAGTTAAAAAATACTATTTTATAATTTTACATTATTAATAGAACAGAAATTAATATAGTTACCTATCAAGTATTAGAGAAAATTCAGGCAAGAAAATTTAAAAAATATATAGGAGAAGTTCCCATTAATGTGTCTATATTTAGACGACTTACCAACATCATAAATGTGTCGGATGCCACGACCTAAAAAAGTGGCGACCTTCTCTACAATATCTATCATTTTATAAAGACCACGACGACCTGCACATGAGAAATATCATACTCAATATCATTTTATAAAACTAAAATGAAACGAAATATATCAATTAGTATATATGCGCAAACAGATATGATAAAATAAAGAAAAAAGTGAAAACTGATATGAGAATTAAATCAGATAATATTTAATGTATATTTAACTTTTTTTATTATAATATTTTTTTATAAGAGTAACTTCTCTTTTTTTTAATACGTTTTCAATTTCTAGAAGCCTTTTATAATATTTCTCTCTTTTTTATAATAACTAAAATATATATGTTCTTACTTAGATTTTAAAGAATTAATACCTAATTTTTAGTTAGAAATCAAATTCTAGTTATAAATAGGATTTAGAAAAAAATATTAAGTTTCTTCGTAATATGGTCAATTGAAAAATTTAATGATAATTATTTAAAGAAAAGAACTTCCTTATATTTAATATTTTGAAATTTCAAAATGAATTCATAAGAATAATAAATAGCTACAATTTCAATTAATGGTAAGCATATGAGACAAAATAACGAAAAGAGTGAAAGCGGAGGAGAGGATTAACATACCTGGAGTAGTAGGAAAATCACATATTTGGCGATCTCCTTCAAAGTTGCAAGGATTATAAACGTCGAAATTACGGCAGCAAATATCATAAAAAGAGAAGTGGAAGCCAAACAGCAGAGAATCGTGGACATCTTTATAAGTTAAGTTGTTTCTATTACTTAGCAAACTCTCCTCATTTGAAACCGCCCAAAGCATCGTCTTTAATACATGGCACGAATCCTCCAAATCTGACACTCTAAGAAGTTGAGTGACGACTATATAAGAATATTCACTTTTTAAAGAATGGGAGGAAGAATAATTATAATGCGTTCCGTTAACGCAAGTTGAACTATCTACATATTGCACCCGATTATAATCATCCAATAGAGCATTGTGATGTCTAACATCTTGTGCCGCAGGATTCATGCATCGCACGAAAACCAAGTCCTCGGTATATTTGGGAAACAATTTAGACGGAGACAAAGGGCGTAATAGATGCCATGTTAGAGGATGGCGAGGAACTGAGGAGCAGTTGTCTTTTTGGACACCGGTGTCCACAACTCGAATGCTATAGCCTGCGTAATTGATTTCGCTTACGTAATATTTTACAGAAGACAAGTACAGTACCGTTTTCTGGTTGTCTTTGCAGTCAAGCTCAAAGGATTTGAAACCACAACCTTTAGCAGGACGGAGCCAGACTCAACTCTAAGGAGGGGCCGGAGGCCAACATCTAAATATAAAGGGGGCCACTTATATTTGTAATTTTAAAAATTTTACTTATATAAATAAAATTTTTAAAAAAAATATTTAAAAGGGGGGCCCATGGCCCC